>JXCR01101144.1:51848-71367 GCA_002079205.1 Phalaenopsis hybrid cultivar | reverse complement strand
TAAGGCTAGATCCTAGGTTCTAAGATTAGGAGGCTAAGACCTCACTAAAATGAGGTCAACATGCAGTGGTAAAATTGCGTACATTAACCCCTTCCCTAACCTTATATTTGTGGGAAATTGACGCAATAAGTGCACACAATATTTTCTTTTAATTCATTAGCAAAAACTATTATATTGCAGTAATGTACCTTCAAATGCTATTTATAGTTTTTTGGGAAAGGCATTTCGGTCTTTTGCATAACTTCCTTAAACACCTGATCGGATTGTCCATGTTGACCCACCTTGATCATAGGTGATTTTCTAAGGATTTGATTGCCTTAATGACCTCAAAATTGATGATCTTAGGCTCTTTCAATTCAATTTATAATCCAAAGCTTTTAATTATGCTTCAACGACTTCAATTGGGGTTGATTGAACCCAGATTGAACCCAGATTGAACCAATTTTAGAGTAGTAGGTTTGTCTTGCCGAGATAATCAGTTTAATTATAAATTTAATAAATCAAAGCTTAAATGATCGTGAATTTATTGTAAAAATGCATCGAGATTCATGCTTGATCATATAATTTCTGGTGATATAACAGTACTTGTTTAAGGTTTTATTTAGATATTTGCCTATTTGACATTGCCAATCCTCCAAGGTTTCTGCCTCGAAAAAAATATCATTGGTCCTTGTAACACAACAGAGAATTCTTTGTAAAATAAAAATGGAAGCAATAATCGAGTTCAATTTAAAAAAGTTGACAAGCCGGGTCAATGAAGAAGGCCCAAATAAATTTTTATTAGGCCAAATTTAATATCAATTCAGGCCTGTAAGCAAATACACAAGTCTAGGTAATCCAGGGCGATTCTTAAGAGACTATTTGTAATTTCACTGGTTCCATTTTTGGAGAAGAAGAAAGTTCTATAAAACATGCATGTATTATGGATTGACAGTTCTTTTGAGAAGTCACTGGCGATATAAACTAAGGAATTGCATAGAGGACTATAGGAGAAAAGATAGGATAACTAGAAAATATATTTGGAGTATTTCATAATTGTGATGCCTACATCAACATCAATATGCCATTATCGTCATATCTTAGTGATGCATGATGCCCTAGGTTCTAGGTTTCACCACTACAAACCTAGAATGAGATGTACAAAGAAACACAAAAAGCCACCGACGCAGGAGCTTACTGCACAGAATTACCACAAAATTATAACTGCTACAGTACTGCGAGAATAACTATTACAGGAGACAACCGCCGACATTTGTTTGGGTGGTGCTTTGACTTATCGCTATTTCAAGGTGGTGTTTATTTTTCCTATTCCCCTTCTGAATCCTCCCCACACCGCTCCCTACCGTTGTTTCTTGCTGCAACCACCAAGGACAGTTGCCGACACTATCCTTCCTGCAGTTTCTACATTCCAGCCCACATTACCTTCAATTCCCTAGCTCCCGCTTGCTGCCNACATCAGCATCAATATGCCATTATCGTCATATCTTAGTGATGCATGATGCCCTAGGTTCTAGGTTTCACCACCACAAACCTAGAATGAGATGTACAAAGAAACACAAAAAACCACCGACGCAGGAGCTTACTGCACAAAATTACCACAGAATTATAACTGCTACAGTACTGCGGGAAGAGCTATTACAGGAGACAACCGCCGACATTTGTTTGGGTGGTGCTTTGACTTATCCCTCTTCCAAGGCAGTGTTTATTTTTCCTATTCCCCTTCTGAATCCTCCCCACACCGCTCCCTGCCGTTGTTTCTTGCTGCAACCGCCAAGGACAGTTACCGACACTATCCTTCCTGCAGTTTCTACATTCCAGCCCACATTACCTTCAATTCCCTTGCTCCCACTTGCTTCCATTGCTGTTACAGCCAACATAGATCCTCTCCCCTTCCCAACGGCTGCTGTCAAAGTCATCCCGGACCACGTCCCTGCCACCTTACCCTTGTCCCAAGCATCCTGCACCACCTCCCTGCCACATATCTATTATTCCATCCTCCGAGAATCAAAATTTCACCTTGTTGTCACCTAGGGGTGTAAGTGAGTCAAGCCGACTCATGAGCCAGCTTGAGCTCGACTCGATAAGTGGCTCATGAACCGAGCTCGATGAGCTAACAAGCTAAGCTCAAGCTAGCCCCGACTTAACTCGTTAGCTCNCCCAAGCATCCTGCACCACCTCCCTGCCACATATCTATTATTCCAGCCTCCGAGAATCAAAATTTCACCTTGCTGTCTCCTAGGGGTGTAAGTGAGTCAAGCCGACTCATGAGCCAGCTTGAGCTTGACTCGATAAGTGGCTCATGAACCGAGCTCGATGAGCTAACAAGCTAAGCTCAAGCTAGCCCAGACTTAACTCGTTAGCTTGCGAACTAGCTCATTATTAATATAAAATATACTCTAAATATATTAAATTTGAAGAATGTTTCTTCAAAGTACTTTAAAATGTCAAAAAAATATATTTTATATTTTACATTTAATGATTTTTTATTATTTCTCTCATAATTACTCAATTTATTTAATGTTTTATTATAACACTACCTTCAACTAACATCATTCTCTCTCTTTTATACTAAACAAGCGATCTCGTGAGCCGGCTCGAACTAGTTGACTTAAGTTTGAGCTCGAGATTGATCTCGATAAAATTAATCAAGCTACAGCTCAAACTGAGGGTGGATTGAGCTCAACTCGACTCGTTTACCCCCCTACTGTCGCCCAAGATAAAAAGGACATGTTGTCCAGTTATCATATCCGCCCATTTGCTTCATGCTCCCACCTTATCGCCACCTTCCAAACCCTCGCCGATCACCACCACCACCCCAAAATTCCACTATAGTTTGATTATTTGTGTCGTGTGGGTTGAAATTTCAAAATATCAAGTGTCGGGTTGGTATATTTTCCTTTTAAGCGTGTTAATTATAGTTAGTTATTTGCATTCAATAATAATATTTGTTTTTTTCTATTTTGGTTTAGATTAACTCCGGTATCAATTGATATCATAGCTAGCCTAACCGTAGTCTTATCCTAAGATTTCTACATCCACTAATACCCAATCCTATCTCCACTTAAATTTTTTTTTCTCACCCTACATCACCCTTGACACCTTCCACCGAACCACACCCAGAACCTAATTATGTCGCCAATGAGATAATCGTTGAAAGCTTGATCAAGGGGAAATGACAAGTTGTCGTTTATGAGAAATTCACAAAGAAGAGTCGAAGGGATGGAAAATATATCAACTAAAACCAAGTTTTACCTCCTGCAAGAGAAAACAATTTGGATGGGCCACACATAGCCACATGATGACTTATTAGGTCAAAGTAATGGAGTGAATCTCTTCCTCTATGCAAATTCTAGAGATGAAGAACCTCTAACTCGAAGATATGACCTGAAATATCTGGGAAGCCAGAATTTTGAAGTAAAGGTAGATTTGCCATGTTTCGAGGCCACATGGATCCATCAGATGAGTACATCGAGTGGTACTAGGCCTTAGAATACGTCTTTGAGTGTTGGGACATCTCATCAAATGGAATGGTGAAATTAGTCACCAACAAGCTAAAAAAGAGTGCATTATTTTGATGGTAAAATGTGAAATACCCAGCGAGAAGGAAAAGATAAAATTACTAACTGGTTCAAGATGAAATGAGAGAAGCAACGCCTGTTTCTATCGCTCACTACAGACCAGATGTTCAAACCATAGCTTTAAAAGTCGGGAGACCATATCATCGGATGCCCATCACATCTTACAGGCAGGGTTTAACCCTAGGATCTTACAGTTAGAGTACACTTAGGGAAACATCCATGTTGACCCCACCCAAGGAGACACTAATTCAAAGGAGAAAACAAAAAGCACCGACCAACATGCCAAAACCTGTCTCTGTCAGGAAGTGTTTCAGGTGTTACAGATTTGAGAATATCGAATCAAATTGCACAACCAAGAGAACGATCTCTTTCACGAATTAGGGCTCCAATGAAAAAATAAATAGTGATCCCGGAGAAGATGAAATCTTCATGGATGATTATGAACTTCGAGCCGACAAGGAAGAGACACCAATGAATACAGTTGAATCCAAAAGAGAAACTTCAGTTGAGTTGACATTAACTATTCTAGATGGTAGTGAGTCTAAGGTAATAGGAATACATGCATAGTATGAGATTGTGGTGCCTCGAGCTATCGTTTTACAGATGTTGAGAGAAGCATTAACATGATTGATATTGGATGCTCAAAAGGGCCCAATTTTGAGGAGCCAATTACAAACACAGAGCAATCTTAAATACAAGAAATGTAGACTTTTCATATAAATATCTACTTCCGGAGTTGCCCTTACTGAGGGAGTACCAATATGTCCAAAATGAGACTCTTTTGTGCTACTTTTGAAAGTCAATGAGTCGTTGGGATATTAAATTCAGTTTCGTAGTATATCCACCGACAATTGATCAGGTGGGATGGATGATCCATGTTCTTTTAGAGAAGAAGAAGATGTCTCTCTTGAGTGGTTATACCTCAATGTGGTCCATCCTGCCATAGATTTTGTTCGAGAGTTAATTTCTCCTTACATGCTTGTTTATCAGATACACTCAGATAACTGCAAAGAGTAGAAGAAGCCAATTACAGATTTGATGGCTCAAGGTTTGGTTCATGAAGATACTTATCCACGTACAGTTCTAGTTATGATTGTGTCATAATAGAATAGATACTTATTCTATCAAAATATGCTTTGAAATGCAAAAGCTAATAGGTTAACCTACCGAGAGATACAATGTTTCTGCCACCTTCAACGTGCAGGCCTAACGTCAGACGATGAGGAGACAAAAACTTCAACGGATGAGGTCGAAGCTCCCCCCAACCCCAGGAGGTTAACACGGGAGCTTACCACACAATTATCGCGATATTGTCGTTGCTTCAACATCGCTGGAATAGCTATCACAAGAGATTGGTTGAAATAATTTTGTTTTCCTTATGCTTTCTTTCCTATTATCATTCATTACTTTTTAGTCATTTCCCATATATTTGTTGTATTAAGGTTTGAATATCAGTTTTTCGCGTGTTTTGTTTAAGATAGCTGCCAACATCCATTTTCGCACTTTGAGGGCTTTATCCGAGTGTTTGGGTGGTACTCCAGTTGCATCCCTCTATCGAGGTGTTTATTTTCCCTATTCCCCTTCTACACCCTCCCCACACCACTCCTCACTATCGTTCCCTACTGCAACCGCCCAGAATAATTGTCCAAGCTATCCTTCCTGTAGTCTTTGCATTCCAGCCCAACTTTCTTGCAATTCCATCGCGCCTGCTTACTATCACCGTTGTTCCAACCATCATAAATCCTCTCCCCTTTCCATCTCCTGTTGTCCCAATCATCTCAAACTATGTCCCTACCACCTAAATGTTGTCCCAACACTCCTGCACCACCTCCCTGCACATTCTGTCATTCTAGCCCTTGAGAACCTACATTTCACCTTGTTACTGCCCCAGACAGCAAGGACCCGTTGTCTAGTTATCATATCCGCACACTTGTCCCGCGCTCCTACCTTATAGCGACATTCCAAACCCTCGATGATCACCACCACCACCCCTAGATCCCACCGTAGTTTGATTATTTGTGTTGTGTGTATTGCTATTTCAGATTTTTAAGTATCGTGTTGTTATATTTTCTCTTACAAGTGTGTTGAGTGTAGCCATCTATTTATTCTCAATAATAATATTTATTTTTCCTATTGTGATTTGAGTTAACTCTAGCATCAACCACAGTTCATATTAACCAAACTATCAATTTGGTAAAAGGTTAGCGCCTTTCAATGTAAAAAAAAACACACACACACACACTGCATTAATTCAAAATAATAATTTCATAATTGCCAAATTTTCAAAATAAAAAAAAAATCGAGAACAAATATAAATTTTCATAATGAATTAGATTTACACCATAAAAGAAATAGCATTTACTGAACTTTAAAAAAATCTCAATCACACAAAAATCTCTAAATAATTTAAAAGTTCAAAGATAAAAATCACCAATAGATAGATCTATACCTCATGTTAGTACAACAATAAACAACAACGACAACGACAAGCCTTTATATAACTAAGTGGGGTCAGCTACATGAATCCTTTTACTCCATTGTGTCGTACTGAGTGTCATATTTTCATTTAATTCTAATAAATTAAGCTCATTTTTATAGATTATGTCCAGATCTTTTTTAGGTCTACCTCTGTCTTTCTTACATAAGTCGAATCTAAAATATCTACTCTCCTAATTGGATCATCAGACGATCGATATTTAATGTGACCAAATAATCTTAAGATGAGTCTCTTTAATCTTGTTTGCCACTGGAGCTGCACTAACCTTTTAACGAATGCATTCATTTGGCATTTTTGTCTCTAAGTATTAAGCCACTAATCCACCTAAGCATTCTCATCTCAGCAACATTTAACTTAGTTTTATCCTTCTCTTTTAAAGGTCAAAATTCTGGACCATAAAGCATTTCAAGTCTCAACACTATCTTATAAAATTTTCCTTTTAAGTTTAAACAGTACTTTTCTATCACATAATTGGGCTAATGCATTCCTCCACTTCAGTCATCCAACTTGAATTCTACTAATAACATCACTATTTATGTAATCATCACTTTGAACAATAGACCCAAGATATCTAAAACGTTCACGCCTTTTAATGATTTGATCACCCATAGTTACAACTCTGTCACTAGATCTACTATTATTAAAATTACATTCCATGTATTCAATTTTAAGTCTACTCAAAGAAGGCCTTTAGACTCCAATGTAGACCTCCATAATTCAAGTTTCCCCTAAACTCTTATTTTAGTCTTATCCAAAAGAAGGATATCATCAACAATAAGCATACACCAAGGTACACACTCTTGTAAATGTCCATTAAGAACATCCAACACTAAAGCAAAAAGATATTGGCTTAAAGTTGATTCGTAATTTAGTCCAATAAAAATAGAAAAATACTTGGTCACTCCTGTTCGAACATAAGTAACAACTATAATATACATATCTTAAATTACTTGAATATAAGTCATATCAACACCTTTCTCTTCTAGAACTCTCCAAAGAACTCCTCTTAGAACCTTATTGTGAGCTTTTTCTACATCAATAAAAATCATATGTAGATCCTTCTCATTCTCTCTGTATTTCTCCATCAAACCTCTCAATAAATGTATAGCTTCCATAGTAGACTTACCTAACATAAATCTAAACTGATTATGAGAAATGTTTGTATCACGTCTTACCATATGTTTAATTACTCTCTCCCGTAATTTTAATGTATGACATATTAACTTAATTGTCTATAATTTGCATACTTTTGTGCATCTGCTTTATTCTTAAAAGTAGGGACCAAAATTCTCTTTCTCCACTTAGACATCTTTTAAGTTTTTTAAATAATATTAAAAAAATTAGTAAACCAAGAAACTCTCAAATCTCCTCAATATTTCCACATCGCAATTGGAATATTATCAGGTTCGACTGATTTTCCACCCTTATTTTTCTTTAATGCCCCGTCAACTTCATTTTTACTAATGTGACGGTTAAAAAACGTTTTATTATTATTAATGATATTAAGATTGTTAAGGTTTATCTTATTCTCATAAACCTTATTAGAAAGTTTATTAAAATATCTCACCCACTAATGAATATCTTCCTCTAAGAAAATCAGTTTTAGATTTTCAACTTTAATACACTTCAATTAAATCTTTACTTTTATTTTATCTTTGTTTAACTAGTTTATATATGTATTTTTAAACCCTTTAGTATCTAATCTATTATAAATATCACTAAAAACACAATTCTTAGTGTCATAAATTATCCTTTTAGATTCCCTAAGACCACCATATATTTTCCCAATTCTTTAAGATCTTACATTTAAAACTATTTCTATAACAAAATTCTTATCTTTTATCTTTTCTTGCACATTATTCCACCATCACCAATTTTTATTTATAAAAAAATTTCTTTTTGATTTTTCAAATACATCTTTTGCCAATTGTTTAATAATGTTTGTTACTTTATCCCATATAGAATTAACATCTTCGTGAACATTTCAAATCATGAAGTTTACTTATAAAAAAATTATTATTTGTCTTTTAAGTGCCCCCATTTAATTTTATGATAATGTTTCATTGTATTTTTTATTTTTCATTTTTCAACTCTTCAAAATATAGAACTGGTAATGATTGTTAAGTACTTAAATTTTAACTTGAAATGACCGTACAATCTTTATATTCTCGAAGATCTTTTTTTCTCATAATAAAATAATTAATTTGTGTAATAATATGTTGATCTCTTAATTAGATTCTTTCTTATAAGTAATAATNTTTGTCTTTTAAGTGCCCCCATTTAATTTTATGATAATGTTTCATTGTATTTTTTATTTTTCATTTTTCAACACTTCAAAATCTAGAACTAGTGATGATTGTTAAGTACTTAAATTTTAACTTGAAATAACCTTACAATCTTTACATTCTCGAAGATCTCTTTTTCTCATAAAAAAATAATCAATTTGTGTAATAATATGTTGATCTCTTAATTAAATTCTTTCTTATAAGTAATAATATGTTTATGTCTTTTCTTAAATAAAGTAATAGCAGCAACAAAATCATAAAGTAAAGCAAAATTTAATATAATTCAAAATTCTTCATTAATTACTCTAAAACCATAACCACCATAAATATTTCTAAAATCTTCTACCACTCTACCAAAATGTCTATTTAAATCTCCTAAAAATTTTTTTCTTCAAGAGGTATTNAAGTAATAATATGTTGATGTCTTTTCTTAAATAAAGTAATAGCAGCAACAAAATCATAAAGTAAAGCAAAATCNATATGTTGATGTCTTTTCTTAAATAAAGTAATAGCAGCAACAAAATCATAAAGTAAAGCAAAATTTAATATAGTTCAAAATTCTTCATTAATTACTCCAAAACCATAGCCACCATAAATATTTCTAAAATCTTCTACCACTACCAAAATGTCTATTTAAATCTCCTAAAAAAATTTTTCTTCAAGATGTATCATTTATATTATTTCTTCTAAATCATTCCAAAGCATTTCTTTTGAACTTATATCTAAATCTACTTAAGGAGCATGAGCATTTATAATATTAAAAAAATTAGTATCAATAATATTCTATAATGCTATAATTTTATCTCCAATTCTATCAATTTTTACAATATTATCTTTTAAACTCCACAACATCCTTCTCTTCTACTGCTTCTATCACAACTCGACACCGACATCGACGTCGCCTCTTCACCTTTCTCCTTCTTTGAATGTGCGTACACTCCCGCACTCNTATTATCTTTTAAACTCCACAACATCCTTCTCTTCTACTGCTTCTATCACAACTCGACACCGACATCGACGTTGCCTCTCACCTTTCTCCTTCTTTGAATGTGCATACACTCCCGCACTTGCCTCCTCTGCACGATAGCAGCGCCGCCTACTCCTCTAACTTCTCTCTGATGATGTCGTGAATCAAACCTAGCAGTGCAAGAAGGTTGGGCAAAATTGTTTTCCCACAAGTTTTCTCCCTCAACGCTGCCATTCGACTCTCTTGGTAAGTTCCTATTTCTTTCACGACAAATTTATAGGAAAACTTACCCGTTCGATTTCCCGACCTTATCGCTTCTTCTCTCCCCTCTTTGGCTTCTTGAGTCTTGCGATTCATTTTCTTCGGCTCTTCGTTTGCCTGACTCTTCGTCTTCTCTCCTGCTCAACAAGTCGATTCTTCTCCCCCGGGACATTACAATATGGATGCCAATATAATGCAATAAAAGGACGCCAAAGAACCAAATATGAACTACAACATCCAGAGGGAAAAAGNTATCTAAATCTACTTAAGAAGCATGAGCATTTATAATATTAAAAAAATCAGTATCAATAATATTCTATAATGTTATAATTTTATCTCCAATTCTATCAATTTTTACAATATTATCTTTTAAACTCCACAATATCCTTCTCTTCTACTGCTTCTATCACAACTCGACACCGACATCGACGTCGCCTCTTCACCTTTCTCCTTCATCGAATGCGCATGCACTCCCACACTCGCCTCCTCTGCACGATAGCAGCGCCGCCTACTCCTCTAACTTCTCTCTAATGATGTCGTGAATCAAGCCTAGCAGTGCAAGAAAATTGGGCAAAATTGTTTTCCCACAAGTTTTCTCCCTCAACGCTGTCATTCGACTCTCTTGGTAAGTTCCTATTTCTTTCACGACAAATTTATAGGAAAACTTACCAGTTCGATTTCCCGACCTTATTGCTTCTTCTCTCCCCTCTTTGGCTTCTTGAGTCTCGCGATTCCTTTTCTTCAGCTCTTCGTTTGCCTGACTCTTCGTCTTCTCTCCTGCTCAACAAGTCAATTCTTCTCCCCCGGGACATTACAATATGGATGTCAATATAATACAATAAAAGGACGCCAAACAACCAAATATGACTACAACATCCAGAGGGAAAAAACTTATAAGGCGAAAATACATACACAGCACCCCGACTCTTATGCATTTACCTATCTCACACCCAAACTTTCATTTTCACAAACCAAGCACTTAGCTTATCTTTTTCAGCACTCTCCAACAGTGAAATCCAAATTTTCATCCATAAGCAAGGTGCTCATTTTATAAAAAAGAGAGTTGGGTGTCACAGTTAAATGCATTAGAATTGGGTGTTGTGCATGTAAATTTCCAAACTTATAAATGGAAAAGTCGAAGAACACAACCGAAAGAGCAACAATACCACCCACACAAACAAGATAGTAAAGAAAACCATAGATGAAAAGAGCCGCACAAGACTTATGTAACTAGAATTACAACAAAATAAGGAAAGTAGTAACAAATAGTAGGAATGACTTCAACAACAATACCAACAAGAGCTACATATTGTGAATTTTCAAATCAGCGGCGTTAAAATAGTCTCCTGACTATTTACATGAGACCATTTTTATTCTTAGAGTCTATAAATGTGTCAAACTAGTCCCCAGTCCTTCTTAATATGAGCTAAAATAATCATTATACTATTTTAACTCACAATAAAAAAATCTGAGGATTGAATTGACACTTTTATACTCTGGGATTAAAATGGATCCCTACAAAAGTAAGAGAACCATTTCGAAGCTTTTATCCTTTTCAAATTAGTGGATGGACAAAATAGAAGATTAGTCGCAGAATTATTTGAGATCAAAACCAAGCTTCACAACTTCTGTCAATGAGAGCTAAGTGTCAACCAATACTTTAATGCTGACAAAGTATTGGCTAAAATTAGATATATTTGAAACATGTGTGAAAATGTCCACAAGATGTCGTGACCTTTAAATCCATCATTGAGCAAATACTTCACAGGGGACTCAAAAATTGGATGATAGAAATTGTCCTTTGTTAAGAGGACCATCAAATTCCTAGTAGGGTTAACTCAAAAATTGGATGACGTAAGAGGGAGGATCAAGGGTACAAAGCCTCTTCCGTCTCCCTTTGAAGTATTTGCTGAAGTCGGGAGAGGAGAACAGAAAGAAGCTAATGTTGACCTGAAATGGGGGTTCACCAGACACTGGAAGTTTAGCTCTGTACATCCATAATTTTTCCTATGACTCAAAGGACAAGAAGAACTGTCTTATGTGTGATTATTGCAAGAAAATTGGGCATATTAAAGACAAATGTTAGCAATTTCATGAAAATGCTGCTGACTAGAAACTTGGACAGGGAAGAAAGAATCAGGAGAGAAAGAGAAAAGATGTTATCACATTTGAAGGGTCGGCCGAATCATTCACCAAGGAACAGCTTGAAGTACTACAGAAACTCCTTGGAAGTAATTCAGAGCAATACACCAATCTCGTGACCACTAAAGTAATATATAATTCTCTCATCTTGCCGATAATGGGAGATTCATAACTTGGATCATAGATGCAAGAGCCTATAATCATATGACCGGAGACATCAATATTTTGGTCAACTATCAAGATGCTTCTACATCAAGATCAGCAAGACTTGCAGACAGATCACCATAAAAAATTGATGGGAAAGGATATGTAAAGCTCTCTCAAGATATTACTCTTTCTTGTCTTATATATTCCACAATTAGACTGCAATTTGATTTCAATCAGCAAGCTTACGCAAGATATGAAATGTATAATTAAATTCTTTTCAAGCTCTTGTGAATTTCAGGCGGCCAAATTAGAGAAGGCGATTAGCAATGTTGAAATACATCAAAGCTTATGCATGCTCAAAGAAAATCTCTCTCTAATTGATCCCACATTCATATGTCCCTCAATTTTTTTAGTCCACTGAGGTTATATCTGTCGAAAAATAGATCATGTTATGTCATTGTCATCTAGGTTATCCTAATTTCAATTATATTGCAAAGTTATATACACACTTGTTTATCAATAAAAAATCTAATTTTTATCAATGTGAGACTTATGAACTTGTCAAACATACTAGAAATAGTTATCCTATGATTCAGTATAAACCCTCACATCTTTTTTTTCATTATCCATAGTGATATTTGGGGACCTTCAAATATAAAAACTCAAATTGGGGCAAGATAGTTTGTCTCATTTATTAACGATCATACTAAAACTACTTGAGTATTTTTAATGAAGGAAACATTTGAAACAACCAAAATCTTCCAAACCTTTCATAATATGATTCAAACTCAATTCCAATGCAAAATTAGATTTTCAAAACTAATAATGCAAAGAAATATTTTAACTCAGTCATTGGGTTCTATCTTTTAAAAAATGATATTTTCCATGTGAGTTCATGTATTGATACACCACAACAAAATGGGATAACAAAGAAAAATAACAGATATTTACTTGAAATATCTCACTCAATTATGATTTCTCATCAAGTTTTAAAGCATTTTTGGAAGAAAGTAGCTCTTACTGCAGCATATCTTATCAATTGAATGCCTAGTCGGATACTTTACTTCAAACTACAACTTCATATTTTGATAGTTACCTATCCACACATCAGAGCTCACTCCAACTATACAAATTAAAATCTTTAGATGTGTATCATTTCTTCACATTAATTCCCCAGCCCATATCAAATGTATTTTCCAACAAAAAGGGGCATAAGTGTTACTGTCTTGTTATCAAAAAAATATTACAGCTTCATGGATGTCATATTTTTAACAAAATCAATCTTACTATTCCAAATTTGATATTCTAGGGGAGTGCAAATGACCATCAATTTTGGGATGCAATTGATAACAACTACACAACCAACCCACCTTCTCTTCCACCTGACTCTCCTACTCTTGTTGAGGATATTCAACTAACCCAACCAGAAGCCAATAACAAAAATCTTCATGTGTACACTAGGAGAAAGAAAAACCTTGAACAGGTGGAAGACAACTTGCAAAGATAGAACTACTTGAACCAAAATCAGAATCTACATGTACATGAAATTTTGAGTGATGAGTATAGTAATCATGAGTTATCCTCTTCCTTTTCTAATGACGATGACATGGAAAGCGGTACTAGTACCCAATTCAGGAGTGTAGCTTATGAAAAACTATCCTTAGCATACAAAATATTTATATCTAGCCCTGATAGTATATAGATTCTTAAACCAATTCATGAAGCTCTTGAAAATTTAGAATGAAGGAAAGCAATTGAAAAAGAGCTTCGAACGCAAAGTCATAATGACACATGGACTCTTACTAAACTTCCTCAGGATAAGAAGTTAGTTTGATGCAAATGGGTGTTCAACATCAAATATAAAGCTGATTTGAGTGTTGAGAGATTCAAAGTCGTACTTGTTAAGCAAATGAGATTGACTAGCAGGAGACCTTTGCACCAGTTGTCAAACTGAATACTATCAGAGTTCTTTCAATAACAGTCAATAAATAATAAGGATTGCATCAACTTGACATCAAAAATATATACTTGAATAGGGATTTAGAAGAAGTATGCATGGAAATACCATCAAGACTTAGGAATGATTCCAATAAAAATTTAGTATACAAACTCAGGAAGTCTCCTTATGGGCATAAGCACCAAGAGAGTGGTTTGAAAGGTTTGCTAAAACTATGGAATCCAATGGATATTCTCAGTAAGCTAATCACGCATTGTTCATAAAACAAACTCGGAGAGATAAGATCATTGCACTGATCGTATATGTGGATGATGTGATTCTTAATTGTGATGATGACATAGAAATCATTAAAATCAAAGAAATGGTTGCCGTCGAGTTTAAAATCAAGAACCAAGGAAACATGAGATATTTTTCAGATATTGAGATAACAAGGTCCAAAATAGAAATGGTTATGTCGCAGAGGAAATACATCTTAGATCTGTTAAAGAAAACATGCCTGATTGGATGCAAACCTGTCGATACTCCGATAGAACCCAATAAGAAGTCTAACAAAGCATATCAGTGGATAAGGGAAGATATCAAATATTGGTATGAAATTCATCTATCACATACTAGGTCAAATGTTGTATACTCTACCAGTATTATGAGTCAACACATGCATAGCCCAAATGAAGAGCATTTGGAGATGATATACAAGATTTTGAGGTTTCTCAAGAAGACTTCTGGTAACAGATTGATTTTTGACAAAAAAAGAAACAGAGATGTGAAAATATACACTGATACTAATTGGTCTGAAGAACTCACTGATAGAAGGTCTACTATAGGTTAGTGCTCATATACATGGGAAATCTTGTTCCATGGACGAATAAGAAGCAAGTTATTATTTCGAGAAGCAATGCAGAATCAGACCATAAGACACTTTCCTTGGGGATCTGTGAAGGGGATCCGAATTCAGAAAGTATAAAGTGAACAAGGTTGTACTTACAATAGGCCAATACAGACGTTTTGTGACAGTCAAGCAACCATCAGTTTTGTCAAGAATCTCACCCATCATGACAGGACCAAACATATTAAAGTGATAGACACTTCTCTAAAAAGGTCAATGAGGGAATTATACAACTAAACTATATCCCGAAACACCAACAAGTTGCTGATGTATTTACCAAAGCTCTTTCTTTCAACACCTTCAAAAAATTCAATACCAAGCTTGGCCTTTACAACATCAACAACTAAACTTGAGGGAGAGTATGATAATCTGAGAAATTTTGATTCTTTCCATATTTACCTATGAGCCGACCCCCACCTCCAAATCTTGGAAGATTTGATTGGAATTATGAAACCACGGATTAGTTTACTCCCTTCCTACTTTATATATTTTCAATTTTATATTCAGAGTTATTTTATTTCCTAATTTAGGTGAGATATGTTTTGTAAGTTTGTAAATAAGGAAGGATTGATTTCCCTATATATGAAGTTGAAGTAGTAATTTCAAGAGAGGAAGTCAAAACAACTTCAACAATAAATTATCTCTAAAGAGGCAAACAAAACATGAGAGAACACATCATGCTTATCTTGGATCATCACCATAAATATAAATATTTAAAATTACCTTGAGCCTTCTATTTTACACACATATCGGAGGATGTTTCCTCTAAAAGCAGCCACCTCAACTTTCTCAGCAACATCTCTATCAAGCAATGGAAGACCATGGTTGATGAAGTTTTCTATAGACATTGATTTAGGACCCATATCATCAGGGTACAATGAATCCACCTAAAATAAAATACAACAATCAATATTTTTCATTTTTCTTTGAATTTGCACCACTGAAAAGGTTTTTGGTTTATATCCTTACACCAGAATATCACATGGCGTACAAAAGAATACATGATTAATACTAGATTTCATGTGTTAGCCAAAAAAGTTAGGCGTTGGAACAAGCCATCTTTTACTTTGTTGGGGTTATGCGTGCACGAGCGCGAGTGTGTGCATGAGAGAGAGAGAGAGAGAGAGAGAGAGAGTAGTCAGTGACCTTAATATCTTCAAGGTTTATTCGTTGTCCAAGAAGGCGAGCAAGGATCAAGGCCTGCTTTTTACAATAATTATGAGAACCAATCATATAATTTTCACAAAAATGTTTGAATGCTATTAAAATTTGTGGTACAACCTAAAGTACGTGAGCAATCAGTTCAGGTAAATCCAATGCAATTCAAACCAATATGTATGAAGCCATCATTTATGTGTCAACCAACTTTTAGTAGATCACACTGATAAAACAACTAATCCATGCACCCACTCACACCAGTGCTTAAGCACATCCAGTCTATGAATCTCATATAAGTAGAAAGTTAAAGACTAATATACAAGAAACCAAACATCAGACCTTTCTGGCAACATCCATCCCACCAAGATCATCACGTGGATCTACAAACACCAAAACAGCAATTAAAACGGAACTTATGAGTTTGCTTCATGCAAGAAAAAATGTGAATTAAGAAAGCACATTACTAGGAATACCCTGAAAAAAAATGAAGAATTTTTTTTTTATATATTTCATATTTTACTATATTGGCTGAATCATGTAAATCTTCAAACTTCCACCTCATTGGTAAACCAATGGTGCATCAATAGCAGCAGTAGAGGACAGCAAACACATGGAGAAAGCACAAGAAAATATGAAACAAGATGAAAGTGGCACAGGGAAAAAAGCATTATTAGTTTCTCAATCCATTAAACAGGCAAGTTGAGGCCCCAATAAAAAAAATCTTCTCACTTTAACACTAGTTCACACCCTCCATTCTATTGTTTTTTCTTGTACTTCTCAGTTTTGTTTTAGGATTGACAAGAGCCTTCTTCAATTGAATGGCAAAACAATAACTTTTAGCTACAACATAATGAAGAATGATTACATATGCCTAAGCTAAGAAACATTAACACCCAATAGGGCTGTCATATCATCTAAAAATCCTGTCAAATATTAGGATGGCCAAACACTATAAGATAATATCATACATACAATTCGGTATGCAATAAATCACACCGCTACAGAAATTTCTCTCCCATATCTCATCAGCCTTATTACAAAAATTTCACGTTGGATTTATTCTTATTGAGTGGATATACTGTTAAGTCTATATCTCGTGCAAACCTTTTTTTTTTTTTTTGGATAACTTTAAACATATTAATCTTACCCTAACTGTAGAAGAATAAGTGATTAGAAAAGCTTGATTTATTCATTCTTTCAATTGGTATTTATATAAAAAACTATAAATAAAAAGGTAAATAAATAATTAAATGAAAAAGGCTTTTAGTTATTTATCATTTGATTATTTAGAGATCTTCGATTGATGTCAAGTGAATCTGTGGGCTCATTCTTTCCCTTTGTGCATATGAATTCCTGAGATAGGTATTTCCATATAAGCAATGAATCCATGTGCTTATATGGAGATCTAATTTTCCTTATTTAGACTTTATTGATCTAATGGCTCTTAAACACTATTCATTTTCCTTCATAATCTTTTAGTTATGTCATTGTCGGTCTTGTTGATGCATCCTCTACTAAATCCCCTAAGTCAATTTTTAAGCACCTTGATGAGCTAATCACAGCATCTCTCTAATATAATCATATTATACTCTATCCTTCTTAGTCTTACCACATATGTTTCTAAACCTTAACTAGGCTAAAAAACTTTGTTTTCCTACATCTCAATCTCAACATAGTTAAATTATACCATGGTTGGCCCAGGGTGTGGAAAAGCTGCAATTACTTCCTGCAACTGCGAACATCTGCCAGCCCACACCAAGCCTGCTAGCTGCTCTTTTTTGTTCCTGGATCTCAAATTTTTTGCATTTCCATCTGCAGTATCGTCTCCTGTCACCATCTCTGCTTTCCATGCAAGCTTGCTAATACCTACTTCACTTGACATATGAACGTTTTCATATATTTCCTACTAGATTATATAAGGAGTAGATTTGCTTTATACATTCATTGCCAAATTAACTGAAACCGCTGCTTCATAGAAAGCTTACTTGTAAATGTTTATGATATTATGTGAGGGATGAAATCAGGTCAATCGCTCTATGAAACATTGGGCTCAAGAGTTTACAGGCTTTAACTTGTCTGTGTTACTCTCAAATATCTCGGGTTACTATTTTTACAGGGTGAAGGAAAGCAAATTCAATTTGAGGATGCGATGACTAAAATAAAATGAAGACTACTTACTATATTAATACTTTTTTATCATTCTGTGGCCGCACTACTTTACTGAAATGTATTCTTAACTCCAATTCTTTTTATGCAATACAGGTTCTTAAAATGAAAACTAGCACCCAAATACCGCTTGAAAGGTGCTTTAATAAATTTTTGTTGCCTGGTGAGGAGCGGATCTTTAATTAGGTCAGTTGGAAGAAGTTGTGTGAACCTATCTTTCTTTGAGGGTTGAGTTTTAAAAGAGCTTCATCATCTTGCTAAAATAATTTTTCTGAAACTTTGGATCAAATTCTAAGCTAGATCTTCATTTTGGAAAATTTCCATGCATAATAACTATTGTAAAGGAGTGCATCCTATACTTATTTCTATAAAAGTTGGGGACTCTAGTGTGGAAGGGGTTGCTGAAAGTTAAAGGCAACGCTAAATCTTTTATTTGTAGGAATTTTGAACAAGGAAATTTATCCTTTTGGAGGGACAATTGGTTCGTGTAGGAGCATTGCTCTAGTGATGGAGGCTTGATAAGTGAAGCCTATGTTTCTGATTGTTGGATGGCTAACTATTGGAACATGGATGTTTTAAATAATTTTGTTAATAGTGCTTCTGCTAACACCATCTCCAAGATCTCTAAGCAGTTTTTCATTTTCGGTTCGTAATCTATGAAAATGAGGTTTCGTGATCTTGCTAATATGCTCTCCATGGCAATGGGAATAATTTTTAGGATTATTTCACTGCATTGCATGGAGTTTTGTCTTCGATTATAAGTTATTTTCGTTCATGTTAACATTGCAAAGTATGTATTTTGTTCCATGCTTGCTATGGTGGGGTTACTTATATACCAACTGCAAGCATTCTTCTGAGATCTAAAAGCCTGTTTTTTTACTTTCTTATTAGAAGTGCTTGCTTGATTTCATGTGCTCTCCCCGCCAGAAAATATATATGAGGCACATGAAAACTTGAGACATCTTCAATACGAGTTGCATCCCATGGGTTTGTGATATAGATTTTGTGGGTGGTTTTGATGGTGTTGCCTTTATTCCTACTGGTAAATACATAAAAAATGACTGGTACGTATTTAAATACATAAAAAATGTTTTGCTGGTGTTGCCTTTGGTCGGATAGCATTGAATTTTTTCCGTTGAGAATGGAAGCAGATTGCCCGACAATAACAATAGCTGTCATTTATTCCTGAATGCTATAAGCTTTTGCAGTTGGTGATTTGAATGATTAGCGTTTTCAAATATATCCTTCTTACTCATTACATGCATGCCAGCAGCTCTTGCTATTGTTTATTCATCAACCCTGCCCTTTATTTTGTTAATTTTGAAATTTAAATGAGAATTTGAGAATGGAAGCAGAGTGCGTTGCTTTATACCTTCAGGTCATATATTATTGAACATAGAGCTTGAGTTATGAAATCGAGATGAGAAATTGGTGCTATTGATCTTCTAAACTATATATATATATATATATATATA
>JXCR01101144.1:29978-51784 GCA_002079205.1 Phalaenopsis hybrid cultivar | reverse complement strand
TATATATATATATGTATATACTTGTGATTATAAACAGAAGGTGATGGCAGAAGCTTTCTTTGCTTCTGATTAAGAACGGAAGGTGGTTGGAACTTCCTTTTCTTTCTTTTATTTACTTTATACTTTCTCCTCAAATCTTTTAATTGTACTTTATACAAAATAAGAGTCTTCTTTGGAAATTTCTTTGTGAAAATGATTGAGCTTAACAAATATTGTTTTGATGTTGTCATATGCTTCTTGATATTTTTTTCTTTTTATTTGGAAGGCACGTATTTTTTTCTTCTGCTTTGAACACTTTCTTAACAGGATTGATAAAAATAGCAACACAAGCCTTTGTTACAAAGAATGAAGCTGGCTGTGTATTTCGTTAAGAACTGTTTGATTTCGTTAGGATTTATATGACAAACTTGCTTCACCACTCTCAGGTCATGGAGGTATAAAATATTTTTAGCTCCTTAATGTTATGAAAATAACATAAGCTTAACTTATTTAAAGTATCGACGTAAAAATGTGACAATGAATGCATCCTTTGATATCGATAGGCTTGTCTTCCTCTTCAAAGAGACACTCAACTTTCATCTTCGATAGGCTTGTCTTCCTGTTATGATTCTTGTAGTTTTATTTCCTAGATTTTGTGGAAAAAGATTGCTCTTTCTGATTGGCGAAGAAAAGTTAACAGTGATAAATAAATGGGTTCTAAATCATTGAGCAGAGAGATTTGGGTTTATAAATGTATAAAGTAAAGTATAGGTGTTATATATGTAAATACATAGGAATTGGGTGGTTTTTATGCACATGTCCCAATTTATTTTCCATTTCTTTTGATTGTTCTGTCTAGAATTTTGTTTTACTAGTTGATTGCTATTTTTCTCAGCATTGGTTTTGTCTAGCATTCAGTTTTTATGCATTTATTCATGATTGTATTTGTTCTATGATTGCTGCTCTCTTCTGTTGATTGCTTAATTTTAATTGCCCAACCAAGTTTCATCTATTGCAGCTTTGTTACTGTAGGTGGTAAATAAATTGTGTTATTGTGCCAGTCTATCATTATATCCATTCAGTAACTTTAGTTTTGGAGGGCAAGCAGGTGCCAGTACAACTTGTCTGGTACAAGTGGGCGAGAAGAGGTGAGGGCATGCCTATGTTTCCTTTTGGTATGCAAAATGTAAGGCACCGTACTATTCCTTTTCATACCAACAGAGGTGGGGTTTTTAGTTAAGATTTGTTGTGAGAGGCAAAAATGATTTGATGTACCAATCCTTCTCATACTAACAATATTCGTCTGTTCTTTCCTCTACTGTTGCAATTAGGAAAACATGAGCTCAAGGATTCCGGGACAACCCGACGACTGCTCTGCAGTTGTGGCCTCCAAACTTCCATGCTAACTTCACGATGACCACATAGCTACGAGAGAAAGTTCTATAGCTGCCCACAGAGCATCGCAGAATAGTGTCACATCTTTTGTTGGGCAGACGAATCAGCAGATTCCCCTACGATGATGATCAGGAATGAAGAACATCACTCGAGGAAAGTTTAGCACGGGAGATACACCGTCTGAATGTTAAAAATAATATAATCAACTTATTAATTGTCATTGTAATTGTTTTAGACTTCTTTTTTGCTCTCTTGAATGTCTCTGTGACGTGAAATGTGTATTTGTAAATCTGTACTGTTTTTAATTGAAGTTTAGCCTAAAAAATATTAAATTTATAGCTTTTGGGATTGACTATAAATTGCATAAGTCTACATTTTACATGTTTGACTCATAAAGTAACTGGCATGCAAGCCCGTTGTTCATGGATTGAACTCACACTAGTATTGCAAATAAGAACATAGTTTATGATGTTTTGCCTTCTATGATTAATGAAACTTCTCAAATATAATACACTAATAATTGTTCGTTAAAAATGTGCTCACATATTTTGAGTTGTTCATATAAAGTATGATTTACTTCTGTTAGTAAGGCATGAGTCAAAGGAGAAATATCATGAAAAAAATATGTAATGAATCAAAAAACATCTATTAAAAAAATAATTTACGAAATTTTGGCAATGGTTTTCATGAATTGTGGTTTTTTCCTTTTCCTTTATCGCTTTCGGTACTCACTGTTAAGTTAGTTGGGCCTCTGAATTTTTGAATTGTTTCGGAGCGAAATTCTACTTCAGAAGTATCAAAAATATCGCTAACACAGTTCTGTTTTAAATAATTTTACCAAACAGGAGTAGCATAATCATTCTTCTAAAATAGCTGTCTAACTGTTGTTTTCACACGGCTTCACCAAACAGACATCCAGCTTCCCCGCAGCAGCTTCCTAGGGCAGCACAGCTGCAGCTGAAAAGCTGAGAAGCTGCAGCTGCGCCAAAAAAAGCTTGAGAACTGCAAAAGGAAGGAAAGGGGTCGCAGGAGCTCCGTGAGCGGAAAAACCCAACTGAGCAAGGCTAGGTTCTCTTATTAGAGCAAGGGTAACATGTTAAATTATTTAATGTTAATTTAATTTAAATTATTAATTTTAATCGACGCGTTGTATAGCCTGAATACAGTGAAAAGTGTGCAAGACTGCTACACCGGCGCCCGCGTGTGGTGTCAAATAAGCAAGGGTTTTCACATTACGGAATGATGCAGATAAAGAAGTTAGTCCATGAAACTAATGAAACTAATATTAGAATAAGATCTTGGAATATAGGTACTCTCAACGGTAAATTAATAGAATTAGTTGATATTATGACTCATAGAAAGATAAATATCTTATGTATTCAAAAAACTAAATGGGTTGGAGAAAAGGCTAAGGAGATTGATAACTTTAGTTTTAAACTTTGGTATTCTGGTAATAGTCACACTAAAAATGGTCTAGGTGTAATTATAGATAAGAGTTTGAAAGATAATGTTATAAAAATTAATAAAGTCGGAGATAAAATTATAGCCCTTAAGATTATCATTGATACTAAGATTTTTAATAGTATAAGTGCTTATGCTCCTCAATTACGTTTAGACATAAGGTCTAAAGATAAATTTTGGAATGACTTAAAAGACATAATACAAATGATACCGTTTAAAGAAAATTTTTTTACTGGAGGAGATTTAAATGGGCATGTGGGTAGGTTGGTAGAAGATTTCAGAAATATACATGGTGGCTATGGTTTTAGAGTAACTAATGAAGGTAGAACTATTTTAAATTTTGCTTTAGCGTATGATTTTGTTATTACTAATATTTTATTCAAGAAAAGAAATAAGCATCTTATTACTAATAAGAATAGATCTAATAAAACACAAATTGATCATTTTCTTATGAGAAGAAGATAACGTCGAGATTGTAAAGATTGTAAGGTCATTTCAAATAAGGATTTAAGTACCTAACATCGTTTATTAGTTCTAGATTTTAAGATGAAGAGTTGTAAAATAAAGAATACTAGGACTCATTATCGTAGAATTACATGAGGGAACCTAAAAGACAAATAAAATTATTTTTATAAGTAAAATTCAAGATTTCAAAATTTGGGATGTTCATAAAGAATCAAATGCTATTCGAGATAAAGTAACAAACGTTATTAAACAAGTATCAAAAGAAAAAGTTTCTATAAATAAAAATAGTTGGTGGTGGAATAAGAATGTGCACAAGAAAAGATAAAATATAAGAAGTTGTGTTATAAAAATTGGTTTAAATGTAAAAGCTTAGAGAGCTGGGAAAAATATCAAACGACTCGCAGTGAGTCTAAAAGAACAATCAGCGAAGCTAAAAATTCTGTTTTTAATGATCTTTATAATAAATTAGATACTAAGGAGGGTGAAAAATATTTATAAAATAGCGAAACAAAAAAAAGTAAAGATTTAGCTCAAGTAAAGTATATTAAAGTTGAAATCAAAAAGGGTTTTTCTTAGAAAAAGACATTCAACATAGGTGGGTGAGTTATTTGATAAATTTTTTAATGAATTTTCTGAAAATACGATCGACTTTAGTGATTTTAATATTATTAATAATAATAAAACGTTTCGTTTTTACCGTCATATTAGTAAAAAAGTTGATAAGACTTTAAAAAAAACCATGGGTGGAAAGTCTGTAGGACCTAATGTTATCCCAATTGAATAGCGAAAATATTTAGGAGATTTTGAAGTTTCTTGGTTTAGTAAACTCTTTAATATTATTTTAAAAACTAAAAAGATGCATGAGTGGAGGAAGAGTATTTTGGTCCCCATTTTTAAGAATAAAGGCAATGTACAAGAGTGTGCAAATTATAGAGGAATTAAGTTGATTTCTCATACTTTAAAATTATGGGAGAGGGTAATTGAACATAGGTTAAGACGTATTACAAAGGATTTTCATAATCAATTTAGATTTATGCCAGGCAGGCCTACTATGAAAGCTATACATTTATTGAGAGCTTTGATGGAGAAGTTCAGAAATAATAAGGAGAATCTACATTTGATTTTTATTGATTTAGAAAAAGCTTACGATAAGATTAGAGATATCCTTTGGGGAGTTCTTGAGAAGAAAGATGTTGTTGATATGACTTGTATTCAAGTCATTAAAGATATGCTACTAGAGTTGTTACTTGTGTTCGAACTGAAGGAGGATTGACCAAATATTTTTCTATTTCTGTTGGATTACATCAGGTATCTTTTGCTTTAGTTATGGATGGTCTTACTGGACATTTACAGGAGGATGTACATTGGTGTATGCTTTTTGTTGACGATATCCTCCTCGTGGATAAGACGAGAGAAAAAGCCAAAGAATAACTTGAATTATGGAGATCTACATTGGAGTCTAAAGGCCTTCATTTGAGTAGAACTAAAACTGAATACATGGAATGTAACTTTAGTAGTACTAGCTTTAGTGACAAAAGTGTAATTTTGGGTGATCAAATTATTAAAAGGTGTGAACGATTTAGATATCTTGGGTCTGTTGTTCAAAGCGATGGTGATATAGATTGGGATGTTAATAGTAGAATTCAAGTTAGTTGGATGAAATGGAGGAATGCTTTTGGCCTTTTGTGTGATAGAAAAGTATCTCTTAAGCTGAAGGAATACTTTATAAGACAGATGAGTGGCTCTAAATGTTGGCCTTTAAAAGAGAAGCATAATGCTAAGTTAAGTGTTGTCGAGATTGGAATGATTAGGTGGATGAGTGGTTTTACACTTAGAGACAAAATATGAAATGAATATATACATGTAACTCCTACAAAATTAGAGAAAGTTGTCTTATAGATGGTTTGGTCATATTAAAAGTCGACCATCTGATGATCAGATTAGGAGAATAGATGTTTTAGATTTGACTTATGTTAAGAAAGACAGAGGTAGACTTAAGAAGACTTGGGATTATAATATAACAAACGATCTTCATTTATTAGAATTAAATGAAAATATGACACTAAATAGGACGCAATGGAGAAAAAGGATTCATGGAGGCAACCCCACGTAGTGGGATTAAGGCTTTGTTGTTGTTTACATTTCAAAAAAATTAACATTTGGTTTATCTTTATTTAGGGAAAGTTTGAAGAAGGCTAGATTCGTAAGAAACACTGTCAAAGAGTGGGACTTTATGTATAAAGTTAGATTGCAAAAATAATTAATATTTTTCTCAAGTAATGCTAAAAATGAAATTAAGAATCCTAAATTTAAAAATTTACTTATATTTAAATTGCTATTATGTTAGGCATGCAAAAAAAAAAAGTTTAGGAGTTTTAACATAAAATGTAATTTGGATATGTCTACAAACATATACCTATATATGTTTAGATATTACATATATATGTATATATAGGTAAATAATTAATTATATAAATAAATAAGCTATGAAAATACTGATAGAGAATCTAGAATTAACAAGAAAGAAGATTAACACTGAATAAGAATATTACATTTAAATTGTTATTATAGATGCACCTAAAGACTAAACTGATCTGAGAAAAATAATAGCAGACGACGTTATTGAAGTAGGTAATATGCTTTTATTTTACAATAGTTCTATTGATTTACACATGCATGTTTTTAATGTTTCACAGCTTCTATTTTTAAAATACAAAAGTACTTGTTTTCTTTTAAACGTTCAATGTAAGTTTTCTTTTCATTGTTAAATGCAAGATAAAAATGAATAAAATATGATGTCTGCATGCACATGAAAGTCAACCATAGATGGTACTAACAAGGGAATGCAATGTACCCATACACGAAATAGAAATGAAAATGAAAATGGAAATGGAAATGAAGATGGAAGATGGAAATGCAATGTACCCATGCATACCTTTATGGTGGGTTGGAAAATGTTAAACGTTTTATAAAATATATGTTTAAACGGTGACTCTGAATTATGAAAAGTATAATCTAAATAAATGAAAGGAAATGAAATTATTTTTTTTAGTGTTCTCTTTTACTGCACAACTTTTATTGTTACTGCACTATTACAAAAATATTTTAAAATGAGAATTATAGTAATTTAGAAACATTTACCAACTGAGTAATTTTAACTCAAATCATAGTTGCTAATATTTTTACAAGGAAATTAGCTATTGATTAGATGGACCCCAGAGAGTACGTGTACAACGTCGAGGAGCATAAGTTGATAGGTATTACAATTTAGTTTATTTTTTGTTTAAATGTAAAGGTATAAATATGAACAATTAGTTGTAAATATAAGTTTATAAATAGAAAGACTCTTTTGTGCTTTGGATTTTTTTACGATGAAATGAAATTGTTTGATAGTTTTCCTCCATTTAATCATCAATTCTCGCCTTGGTAATTCCAAGCTCACCAGACCGGGTGTTGTTAGATAGAGTCATGACGTGATCTATCATATAATGTAATCACTTGTTGAACAAAAATTAGAAAACTTATGTCGCACCAACTCTATTGCATACCAAATCAACCTTATATAATTTCTCACTCACATTCTTTTGTTTCATCACTCTTTCTTAATATAAACTATATTTGATGCTTTCCCAAGTTTTGTGCTTACAATTGTATGAATACTATTTATCTTTAAACATACATGATACTAAATTTAGATCGTATGCAAACCTTTATAAATATATAAATTGTATAGTGTAAATTTTATCATGTTTCATAAACAAGTTCTTTTTCAGTGTACGTGTTGTCTTGTCTATATCCCATGCTCATATTGAGCTTCATAAAATGAAGCATACATTTGGCACCAAATCATAATAAAAGAGTTTTAGGCTTGGACATAATGCAGTCTTACTTGAACTACACAACCATGTGTCTTTTTTTCAATTTATGAAAAGACAAAATTAGTCACCAAATTAATTAGGATGTCTATTTTCATCTATTTTCTTATTCTCCAATATGATCCTCAACTCATAAAAAAAATACGTTTTTTACGCTTTAATATGACTTTCAATCTTTCAATTCGACTCCTTTGATATGTCAAAGGATCACATTGGACAAGAAAAGTCTATGGTCAAAATGAAAGCACCCTAAACAAATTGATTATTTCCTCTTTCCTAATATGATCTCTCCCCTAGATGAGCTTAAGGAAATGAAGAGTATATTATATGATTAACTAAAATCATACCTATTTTTGTGATTTTAAAATTAAATTCAAAGCTATTAATTAAAGAGAATAAAAATCTAAATGAATAGTTCTGACAGGTCGACATATAAAAAATTAAATGCAACATAATCATGCCAGTGTGATAACTCAAGTATCTGCAATATGATAGAAAGATAATGCTAGCCAACCCATGAGCAGAAGTACAGTCAACAGTGATGTGAAGGTCAAACCTGGTTCTGTATATCCAAGACATTTAGCTTCTTTAACAACAAAGCTAAACAATTTTCCATCCTCCAATTCACTCATCACATAACCCAGGGTACCTTAATGTTGAATTCAAAAAAATAGATGTAAGGCTAAAAATATGCCCTAAGAGCCTTTTAATTAACAAATTGCAATAAAAGTATAAAAGTACCACTCAAGCTCCCAATAATACGATAGATAGGATCTCCTGATGAAAGGACACGACTGACAGAAGCAATGATAGGAAGACCAGCTCCAACCTAGAAATTGAAGAGCTTGAACGTTAGAAGTGTACACCAAGTAATACTTTTCATTAAATAATGAGATCAATGGTAGCAAAAAAAAATTATGAATCTATTAAAATTCTTAAATTTTGATGTTGTCATCTAAGATTAATTTGGAGCTATCAACATAATAAGTAGGAGAAAACTAGCAAGCCCGAGAAATACATGGGGCCAGATAACGGGGGTGAGAGAGAGAGAGAGAGAGAGAGAGAGAGAGAGAGAGAGAGAGGGATAGGAAAAATGTGTATTCTTTGGGAATTGAAGTTGCCAAGCTTTAACTTTGCCTACATATCCAAGTCAAGCGTCAAACTCCACCATAGTTCACTTCTAACTACCATATTTTTTATTTATATTTCATAATGAGCTAGACACACTCCTTCACAGAGAAAAGTTCACTATAATTTTGTCCTTATAGGATTTCAAGTTGCATTGCCTTTGGAATACAAGACAGGTAGATCCTAGAAGACTCACTTTTTGACACAAATATGGGATTATATATTTGATCCATGAAATTCTAAATTGTTTGCCCCCTTTTAATATGATACTATTTATAGCATTTAAGGTTGCATGTAGGACACATGTCCTGTTTGTGTTTTATTTAAATTTTGTTCAGTTTATGTGAGGGTGACACATTTCCTCTTCTAACCCCCCATCTTTCCTAATTTTTGTTAGGGTGGTTGGTTAAGTCGTAGAGTCAATCGGAGTGAATGCCTAGTCGACATTAGTCCACCTAGTAAATTTCTTAGATTACGTTGGGAGCACCAGCTCTAGCTATTCCCAGGATGACTTACTTAAAATTCAAATGATTAGTTACAGTGGTTGAGCTATCTGCAGAAATTATTCGAGGAAGGATTGGTCAAATTTCATCTAGCTAGGTAATGTTGTGGGCAAATTTATGCTTTGATTCATATAGAGCCTTTTGGTTTGCTTCACAATTAGTCATATTTGTACTTTATTTGAGCATCTCCTGGCTAATTAAATTTTATTTGTCTAAACATTTTCTCAAGGAATCGTGCCTAGCTTTTTTTTTTTTTTTTTGTTTTTTGATGAAATGGGATATATTTTTGGTGGGTTGAACCCAACTGCTTGAGTTGGCCTAGCTTCTTAGAATAAGTCGGCCAAGAGGAGTTATCAAAAGGCAACTTTGAGAACTACAAATTGCATGTGAGGTGTCCAAGGAATGTGTGGTGAGAAGTCAACTTTTGTGAATTGCCTATTAATATCAGTCCAACAGCTATTAGCCATTTATGTCCGAATAATGATATTCTATCATTGGTATAAACTGTTAGCTAGTCATAGCACTTGATAAGGGGGATTGCTTAATAAAATGATCGTCTTCTTTAAAGTATACAATTAGGCTACATAGTTGGACACACTCGTACCAGAAAACAGCGAGTTTTTGTGTAGCGATTTTTTCTATTATGTTAATCGATGATCACACGACATCTTAATAAGGCTTCTTTGCACTACTTGGTATATGATTCTATTTGTTCCTAGGAAAGAGACAATTTTTGTCACTATCATAATCTTCTATCATTTCTCTCTCATAACTTTTTTACTAAAAAAAGTGGGAAATAAAGCTATATGCTGCCAAAAAATGAATCTTAAGCTACAAGGATCTCCTTTCTATCGCTCAGAGTAGTGGATAATTAACCTACTCAACAAATGACCAGTTAAATAAGTCTAAAGAAGTGTTCTCTCTGTCCTGGAGTTAATTTTCATGTGACTTTGGTGCAATCACCATGTTGGATAACTTTATTATTTTCTCAATTCTTGTCGAGATTTATTAAGTAAGATATATAGTATAGAGGTTATTTTTACCAAGAAACAAAATTTCCTTTCAAATATTTGTCTTCTATGATTATTCCTCCATTGCTAATAGTTTAAATCAACATGGCTTATAAACTTTAACACAAGTAGAGCTTTCAAGGCCAGGAAGCTTTGCCAACTATTAGAGGGTTGTGTTGTGCTTATTAGGCTCTTATGGTATGCTTGACCAAGTTGATGTCGCAATTTTATCTGTTCGAATGAGTTTTCATGGATTGTGAGCTTTTCTTATTTATTTAGGGAGCTTCCTATCCTAGAGGCTCCACTTAGTTGTTATGAGGTTGTACAAAACATTTTAGGCATGAAGGCTATGCCGAAGTCTTGAGGGTTTGAATCCAAATTAAGCTTTTGAATTATTATGCACTATCATTATGGAGTTGCATCATGCTTTCGAGACCTTGAACCAAGATAAACAGAGGATGTAAACTCTTTAAGAACATGTGTTGACTTGAACTTGCGATAAAACAAAGATATAATTATTCTTCAAGGAACATATGTATCAAATTAGAATATGTTTGGATTGTCATTTGGTTTTTGTCTAGCAATAAAATGATGTAAGTGAATTTCTACAAATAATTTGATCCGTGCAAAGCAACTTTCATCCAATTTAAAATTTGATTATAATGACATCTCATGCTTGACCATAGTTACTCCGTTTAATCATACAAGAATTTTGGTAAAATCATGGTTTATCAACTCTTCATAAAGGATGTACCAACTCAGACATTAATTTATCGAAGGTTGCATCTGTTTTTAACTTCAGTTTTTCAACTCTTAGTTTGAATTTTATCGTTGTTGGTAATCCTGATGTAATTTGTCTAAGAAGATTAAAATGAGTTGTAATTGTTTGACTAATGAAGTGGTCGAGTTAATCTTGATATTTTAAGTTTTGTGGGTGCACTTAGACCAGCCTTACTCGACAAGCTATGAATGAAGATCATAAATTAAAATTACATGTTAAGCATCTTTTGGAAAGGAGTAGCAGAGTTAGAACATTATTCCCCTTAACTAGTGTCATAAATAGTGGCATTATAATTAAGATGGATTTCTCACTTCACTTGCTATAGTTAAAAAGCACTATGGCGACTTATTCTCTAGTAATGAAACAATCTCGTTAGGCATTAACTTGTTGAAACCTTTTTGTCCAACTAAGATCAATCCATCCATCGCTAAAGAGGCATTGGAGCCCTTCGTAAATTCCTCAATCTTGATACACTTATTGGCCTTCTTTAAGAGTTTGATAATGGGCTCTAATTGCTCTTTAAAATTGTGAACTAAACGACTATTCTGGAGTCCTTGCACTAAGGTAAACTTGAAAACTAAGGTGTCAAGGTCTAATACCTGAAGCATTTATTGAATGAATTAGGCTATTTGCACCTAAAAATATCTTCTCCACCCTGCCAAAGGCAGGTGAGGGTTAAAACATTAGAATTGCACAACTTTTGATATTGCATACATACCCAAGTCAAATATCCAACAGGGCCAAATTATTGCTCTGACATCACCTCTAGGGGAGAAATTTATTATTTGTATGTAACATGTGACGACCTTCTCAGATGAGAGCTTATTTCCAATATGAACTTTATAGACTCTGAAGTTATATTGCTTTTGGCATGCAAAACTATTAGTTCTCAAGCGATCTTCACTTCTGAAGTCGATATGACGCTGCAAACAAGATATTTAATCTTCTCAACAATGTCCCATTTAAGACTAGCATCAAAAATTTGCATCAGCACTAACAAACTGTTGGACTTTTGTTAACTTTAGGTGGGGCAATATTTGTCTTGTTTAAATTTTGGCACAAGTGTTCTCAATCCGTCTCAACAAAATCGAGCACTCCTAGTTTTTGTAAGGGTTGTGGTTTTGACATGTAAAGCAAATTCCTATTTGACTTTGGTCCACCTAGGCCCAACTCCTTAGAGTTTGTTTAGATTATCCACTTGGGTCATTTGTCACACATATACTTGGAAGCCAAGTGGCCAAACAATGGAGTGTTCGAGCTTTCTGCCTGAATAATTCTTGGAACGATCTTTCATATTTTACCAAGAAAACATCAATGCAAGTGAGTTTATATAAGTAATTTGCACCACGTAGATCATTTTGGGTTTCTTCTTGATTAAGTACTAAATGTACTCGATTCAAACGTCACATGCCTAACAATGCTTGGTCCATCAAATCATATTGTAAGTTTTCCTAAGGTGTCAATCATGGCTTACTTTATTTAGAGAAGTGAGATGAGTCATAGTTGAGTCGGGCCCAGTCATATGGGTTGCTTTCGTTTATTGAGATGCATCAAATGAGAGAAGTCATTAGAAGACGCTTTGTTTGATACAAATCACTAGTTAAGCAACTAAGAACTTAGTAGACTATAGTTGATTTCAAACAATTGCCTGTTAGCAATTGTCCAATAATAAAAAGGTATTTATTAGAAGTTATTTCTATTTATTTTGTTGTTTTTTCTGTTATTTCTTTTTATATGTATTTCCTAATTTATGTTTTTTTTTCTTTTTATCTTTTGGGTGTTATTAGGAAAGATTTGGGAATTATATTTTTGCTTTTCTATACCACTTGTATCATGTATTTATATCCCTTTTGCTGGTCAATAATGCTATTCTGCTCTATTCTCTAATTCTACATGGTATCAGATCATGGATCTAACCCGAGTTGCCTTTGGGACATCACCCTAGTCGTAGGTTTTTTCTTCCTGCAAATCCTCCCTGCCCTTCCTTGTCCAGACTCCCGGCCCCTCCCTGCAGGCTCTCCCGTCAACCTCCCCTGCCGGAATTTCTGTCGTTGAAATCTCCAGGAATTTTCCATTGAACCCAGCAGGAAATTGTTGTTGTACCTGCAGGCCCTCTTGTCAACTTCACCTGTTGGTCCTACCGACCCATAGGTTGTTTCTAGCCGCATGCAGGACCTCTTGTCTCTGATCTTCCCAGCTAGAATCTTTCTGTCTCGACAACCCAACGTCACCTATGGCTCAGTCGAAATCATGAAGGACTCTTCAACCACTGAGCCTCCTCCCGATAGTGTGCTTAAGTCCTTCCAAGGATCAACACCAACCTCAATCCCTCCGTAGACCGGAGGTTCATAAAATCACATGTACTTCTTGATCACCACCTATAAAATTAACGATTATAATTTTCTCTAATGGTCCCAAGCCGTGTCATTGTCCATCAAACAACGCGAGAAGTTTGGCTATTCCACAAGAATGATTCGTGAATCTTCGAAAACCGACCCAGCGCATAAAGCATGGGAAGTGGAGAATTATATGGTCATGTCTTTGCCGATCAATTCCATGGAGACTACGATTGGTTGATAGTATATGTTTCTTCCGTCTGCAAGTGCATCATGGGCAGTTCGGGATACCTACTCGGACGTAGGAAACTTAAGCCAACTTTATAAGGTTTCCAAGAAGATCCGAGAAAGCAAAATAGGAATCAAGGACTGTGACCTAGTACTACAATGTCTTGGTAGTCTTATGGTGGAATGTGATCTCTACTACGACTACACATGAGGCTCTCCGGCGGATCTTTCCCTTGTCCAGAAAATTGTGAAAAATGATCTTGTTTTCCGATTCCTGACGGGTCTAAACAAAGATCTCGACAAAATCCGAGTTCGTATTATTCGTCGAGATCCCCTTCCTTCAACTCATGCTGCATTCGTCGAGGTACGCCGCAAAGAAAGCTGGAGACTTGTGATGCCCGACACCTCCACGTCATCACGGGTCAATCACTCCACTTGTGATTACTGTCACAAACCCAATCCTACTTGTAACGAGCGTCGGAAGCTCCACGGAAAACCGGCGAATAACACTTCAACCAAATCCTCTGTTGCTAGAGGTCTCGCTATGACCTCAGAAGCCTCAACATGTCTCATTCCATAGCTTGTCACCGACCCACAAAGCATTTGATACTTCCTTGACGGATCATCGTCTTCCATCAACTATTGAGGCATTAGCGTACTCTTCCTGGAAAGGTGCAATAACGGATGAGATGAATGCTCTTCGGCAAAATCATACGCGGGATGTTGTTAATCTTTCTCGAGGAATGAAAGCAATTGGTTGTCGGTAAATCATCAGCGCCAAATTTAACTCCGATGGAACCTTTGAACGCCCAAAAGTACAATTGGTCGCCAAAGGCTACTCACAAACCTATGGAGTTGACTATGAAAAGGTGTTTGCTCTGGTTGCTAAACTGAACACCATTCAAGTCCTGTTATCCCTTGCTGTGAATTTGGATTGACCCTTACTCCCACTAGTCAAAAATGCTTTCCTTAACGGCAATCTCACAAAAGAATACATGTATCTACCTACAGGCTTTAACTCTACTTCTTCCAGGGGACAAGTATGTTAATTGTGAAAGACTCTCTGCGAACTAAAGCAATCCCCTCGGATCTGGTTCGACAAGTTCATGCAGCTGTCAGTGAGTCATAGGTTCTCGTAAGCCTAATCAGATAATACTTTCTTTTTTCAGTATTCCTCTAGTGGCCAAATTGTCATCCTTATCGTCAATGTCGATGATATTGTGCTCACACGTAATGATCTACCAGCATTGGAATCTTTTAAAGGCATCCTCGCCTCATCCTTTGAAATGAAGGATTTGGGGTCTCTCTGATACTTCTTAGGCATGAAAGTTGCCCAGTCCTCTTGAAGCATTTGCCTTTCCCAATGCAAATATGTAATGAACCTATTAACAAAGACTAGCGTTCTACTTTGCAAACCGGTGATAGTTCCAATGGACCCTAATGAGAAATTGGTTGATGTTCTCGATATTGCTCATTCGTGTGGGAAAATCTTGTCACCTTAAAAAGCAAGAAACAGTAGGTGGTTGTCCAAAGCAGTGCAGAAGCCGAGTTTCGTTCCATGTCCTTTGGAATCTGTGAAGCACTCAGGTTACGTATCATACTCCTCGAATTACGTATGTTGGTCTCTACTCCTCTACAGTTATTTTGTGATAATAAAACTGCAATTAGAATTGCTCCTAATTTGGTTCAACATGATCATACGAAACATGTAGAGATTGACTGTTACTTCATCAAGGAGAAGCTCGATTCCGAGGAAATTTGTGTTTCATTTGTTCCGTCCGGTGGTCAACTCGTAGATATCCTCACAAAGAACTTTTCTCGACCGTTATCTGATAACTTCAAATCCAAGTTGAACATTATTGACATCCACGCATCAACTTAAGGGGGAGTATTAGAAGTTATTTTATTAGAATTTATTTTGATTTATTTTGTTGCCTTTTCTGTTATTTCTTTTTATTTGTATTTCCTAAATTATGTTTTTTCTTTTATCTATTGGGTGTTATTAGGAAAGATTTGAGTATTATATCTTTCATTTTCTATACCCTTTGTATCATGTATTTATACCCCTTTTACTGCTCAATAATATTATTCTGCTCCAATCTCTAATTCTACATTATTCATATCTAACCAATGTTGCTCAATAAATAATTTATACAAACACTCAATAGAGGAAGTACTCAACAGTATGTGTTAATCTTCTGACAAAAGTTCGATTAGGCCGTATAATTGGCCACCCATAAACCAGACAATAACAATTAAACAATTACTCACGTAGATTTTTGAAGCAACGCCAATCATGGAGTTACAACTTATCGGGGCTTCTAGCGTGCTGCTAGGAGTAAAAAAACTCAATTGCTCCACGTAAATGAATGGCTTTGGCCGCTAGAAAAAATGTGCTAAAAAGGCTTGGAAATGTATCATAACATGGATAAAAGAAGATTAAAATGATGCATTTTATTATATAAAATAAATTAATGAAATTTATTCCTACAATGGCCATATCTACTAATTATATTTGATCATATTTATTCATGAGCACATAGAAAGCCAAATATAGCAATTTGATGAAAATTAGCAACAAAAAAGTAAATTTAAGCTTTGACAGCAAAATTTTGTTTTAGAAAATTATGTGCTCTCCATGAATGAAGTACATATGTTAACATACTTTGGTCCAGGAGTAATAGGTGACAGAGTGATATGCAGACAAAATAGAACCCAATAGAGCTATAAAAAACACCATATATTTCCTTCTAAGGGAAGTTAGATTTAATTTAACAGATCAACAAAGCCAGAGGAACTTGCGTTCATACATTGCTATTTTAGATTGCCAAATAGATTGCTTCATTGGAAAAGGGCAACTTGTTATATAAACCAGTAGATGACTTTTAATAGCGCAAAAGCTTTATAAACAAGGAATCATCAACATTAAAGAGGCAAAAGGCGGAAAGCTTCTTCCAATTTAAACTTGTTAAAACGCTGATAAACAAATGTCTAATATGATAAGAATAAAATAGTGGGCTTTCCAAAGCACTTAGATGAAATTCCCTTGAAAATAGATAAAGGAAGCCTTTAAATTCAATGACAATCTTTAAGTGCTGCTCGTTTGAATTCCTTTTATTTTTCTATATGAAAAACCGCTTTTCAAAAACAAACATGTGTTTGGATGGTTTCTTGTCACCTGCTACGTGTGGAGTTACCCATCCAAAAAAGTGATGAGAAAGTATTTTGAATCAGTTGCCCAATGTACTTTAAGTTGATACAACAACAACAAAGCCTTAATCCCACTATGTGGGGTCGGCTACATGAATCTTTTTTCTAAAAGTAAGTTGATAAAAGTTAAAAATGCCCCCTTAAATCCATACATTTAGGCCTCATTTTATTTAGTAGATTTATCAATGATGAGCTTGATGACAATCTACAAAAATTTTAAATAAACAAGTATAACCTTCTTTATTTTTGAAAATGCTTTTGTTGAATTCATCATATGTCAGTGCTATTATATATATAGCTATTCTGTGAGCTATTACTATGAGTTGTTGCCTGACTTATCTCTCAAAATGAAGAAAGGAATCTTCTTGTTTTCAGAAAACAAGTTATAATTATTGGATCAAGTTCTTAATTTTTAACGAAATTAAATTAGTTATAGTTTCTATAAATATCATACATTTTTTGAAATGTTAAAGAAAAAGAATAAATAATGGTATTTTTGTCATTTGTATTATAAGACAACTTTTCACGTCAACTTTTACAAACAAAAAAAAAGTTCTTTGCTTTCCATATAGCATCTTCACCACAAGTGCATCCAAATAGCTCCAATTATTATATACTCACAACAGCTTTCTTACAACAACTTCTAAATCAACTAAGCCGATAGCAGGCAAACCAAATGAGCTCTGAAAGCTATTAAAGATATAAAAAATATATATATATGAAATAAATGCAGCATTAAATAGTTAACAAATTAGAAGTATGCATACACTGTACATAACAGTAACATCATACTTGTATGAGTACATGCGACATATAAGTAATATAGGACATTAAAAAGAAAAAGAAAGTAATATAGAGACACCTACAGTTGATTCAAAACGGATATGGCGGAAATCAGAGATCAACTTTTCAAAGTCTTCCTGTGGCGAAGTCAATCCAAATTGTCACAATGTGGTTAAGAAAATAAATAAAAAAAATCAACTATTATGTAAAGTGAAATCATCAAGTATTATTCTGATGTGTGAGAGAGAAAGAGAGAGATTAAGTTAATTAAATGTCAAAATAGTGCCCTGATTGTTTATGTGGGGTCATTTTAGTCTCAGAATATATAAAAATGTCAATTTAGTATAGAGACTCTATAAATTGAGGGTGAAATATTCCTCCGTCGAAACTAGTTCAGCATATAATAGAAGAGTCTAGGTACTAAATTGACATTTTATATATTTTGGGACTAAAATGGCCCCTTGCAAAGAGTCAGGGGACTATTTTGACACTTCTCTCATATGAAAAATGTACTCAAAATATTACAATTTTACTTGTCAGTGGTTTTTTGTTTGCCAGCACAATGCAGCATCCAAGGTCAATACCCTGCTTTAGTAATTCTGTAGTCTCCGAGCTGGCAGAACAATCAGCCAGTACTACACCTGCTAAGGTTAAAAGGATACCATGCAATATCTATATTGTCAGCTGCTACAAACAATCCAGTTAACAACATAAATCATGCGCAACAGAAGCTANCAACATAAATTATGCGCAACAGAAGCTCATCTCACATGGTCACAAGAAAATACTCCATATGAAATGAAAAAAGATCAGCAAAATAAATCAATGTTCATCACCATGAATTTTACACGTGATAGACTAAAGCATCCTAAATATACAAAATAACAGCTCAGCTCAGAAATTGTACAAACCAGCGGATCTGCCAAAAAGACCAGCAATATCAAGAACCTTTTTTCTTGCTTCTGAATCATTGAAAATTTGAAATTCGCCTGCAATTAACAAGAAACACATTAAAATGAACCCTCCAAAATTTTCAAATATTGAGTTCAATGTCTCTAAAAAGCCTCCCATCTTCAACAGATTCATTCACAAATCATTAACAATAACAAAATGGGCTCCCTACTTGACCAAGTTAGTGTTCCCTGCTTAAGTTGGGCATGGAAGTGCTTACACTGGAGGACAGAAATCATATGAGGAAGGAATTTGTTGAGCCGTGGAGCCTGGAAGCATCCACACAGCTGAAAGGATGCAGACAGCAACATCCTCGTGCACAGCAAGCCTAACATAGCCACTCTAGCTTCGGGCATAGCTATGTCGAATGGTGAACCTATGGAGTAATGGAAAGTGTTGTATAAAACTGCCCTAAGTTTAATACATTTATCACTTTCCTTGTATGTTGCATTCAATACAATAAATGAAAAAATCATGGTGGATCTCATGATTACACTGAAAATGATATATGAAAAAATTTTTTGCTTCAATTAAAATTTTTCTAATGAAGAGGCTATTCAATATGAAGATAGCATAAGGTAATTCAATGGCTAAACACATGAATAATTTCAATATTATGACTAGCCAGTTGTACTCTATGGGTATCAAATTTGATGATGAAGTCAGGGCGCTGTTAATTCTGTCTTTATTATAGACAACTGAGATGGATTGGTCGCGATAGTCACTCATCAAGGAATATGAAGTTGAACTTTGATGACATCATGGGGTTGGTGTTGAATAAAGAAATTCACAAAAAAAGTATAAAATTGTGAATCTTCAATTTCTGCAATGAATGTTGAAAATAGGGGAAGAAATTTGGACAAAAATATAGGCAGATTCAAGTTCAGACAAGAAAAGTCCAAGTCAAGCAAAAAAATCGTAGAGGAGAATGATAGGATTGCAGGAAGAAAAGGTCATTTGCCATTTCAAGAGGACAATAAAGCTCCAAGGATTGCTGGAGGCAGAGGACAAGAAATAAATCTCTATACAAATATCTCCACTGGTAAAATTCAAGGTAACTCCCTTTTTATCCCTAGTCAATATTGCATCTTGGATAGTAGATTCAAGAGCCTCTTTTCATGCATGCTCCACCAAGGAGATATTTAAAAATTACACTTGAAGTTATCTAAGGAAAGTTTATTAGGTAGATAACAAGACCTAAATTATCATGGGAAAGAGTGAATTTGATATCAAGTTGTCAAATGGAATAGTCTGGAAGTTCAGTGATGTTAAAAATGTTCCAAGTCTGAAAAGAATATGATTCGTGTGAGTCAGCTGGCAAAGTCCAGATACATAACTACTTTCATAAGTGACTAGTGAAAGGTGGTCTGGGGCAATGATGAAGAATCGGGACAACATTAAAAACACTCTTTACATGATTAATGAAATGACAGATTTCATTGATGTGGTTAGACCAAGATAAATGCAGATCATAGCATCACAGGCTTGGCCGTATAAATGTGAAATGTATGAAGTTTCTACCATCAAAAAATAAACTTCAGGGTTTGAAATATGAAAATTTGGATTTTTGTGAAGATTGTGTGTATCATAAATGGAAGAAAGTTTCTTCTCCAAAGGTGGGTCAAAGGAGAAGTCAAAGAGACTTAAGTTAGTGCATATTGATATATAGAGTTCATGTTAGTTCAGTTCATTGGAGATTCTCATTATTTTGTCACGTTCATTTACGGTCACACTAGAAAGGTATGAGTTTACTTAAAGTAAAAATCTGACGTTTGTGAAGTGTTTAAGAAGTGGAAGGTTATGTTAGAAAATAAGATAGGCTGAAGCTAAAGTGTCTTAGATTAGATATTATGGTCGAGTATCGTGCTCAGAGGTTTAGGAATTACTGTACTTCAGAAGAGATTAGGGATGAGTTCACTACTCCAAAAAACCCACAACAGAATAGAGTGGTCGAGTGCATGAACAAAAACTTATGGAGTATGTCAGAAGTATGAGGTTTCATGCAAGCTTGCCATGGAGTTCTAGGCAAAAGCAGTGAACAGTGAAACGTATCTGATCAACCGTGGTACGTCAATAACTTTGAAGAAAGACTTACCTAAAGAAGCCTAGAGTGACAAAAAAAAAAAACAACTCACTTGAAGGCATTTTGGTTGATTTGCAAATGTACATGTTGATGTAAAGTCCAGAAGTAAACTTGACTCGAAATTTGTAAAGTGCACTTTCATTAGGTTTGAACCAAATAAATTTGGATACAAATTCTGAGACTATTAGAATCAAAAGTACATTAGGAGCATGAATGTCACTTTCAATAAAATTAAAATGTAAATGGACAATATCATAACTTAGGATCGACCGTCAGTTACTTCTAGTCCAAGTAGGTTGAGATAGAAGATACTGATAATCATGATGAAGGTGAAAGAAGTGTTCAATCGATGAAGCACATGAAGTTTCTCAAACATCTGCTACTGAAGTTGGGAGGTCCAGCAGAGTTACTCAACTGACACAGATGTATTCTCCTTCTTTGTATTATTTGTTACTAACAGATAGTGGTAAACCAAAGTGCTATGATAAAACCACTCAAGTTGAAGATTCAAAGAAGTGGTAGTTTATCATGGATGTCAAGATGTGGTCTTTAAAGTAAAATCAGACATGGAATTTGGCAATATTACCAGATGACAAAAGAGCTTAACACAACAATTGAGCTTACAAGCTGAAAGAAGAGTTAGATGATAGCAGTTGCTATAAGACAAATCTTATTATTAAAGGAATTCAACAAAAAGAAAGAGTAGGCTACACTGAGATTTTTTCTCTTATGATGAAGTTGATAATTGTTAGAGTTATGTTGAGCATAGCAGCAAAGGATGGCATACCCATGACGAACAACTGCATAGCCACATCGCGAGTTCGCTTCTTCCACGTTGTCTTCTCAATTAAATGAACTGATTATGCCTCTTCTAAACATATCTACGTTGTTGAAACAGTTTTCTTTGGATTTGGCTCATAAGTTTTGATTTGAGCGATGATGGTTATAATCTCGCACGTGTTATTTCTCGACAGGATTTCTCCATGAAGGTGAATTGTTGAGTAGGAGATTTTGGTGCAGAGGCTTTCCCTTCTGAGATGGAGAGGAAAGTTTGAAACGAAGTTCTGTAAGTTCCAATGACTGTAGAAAGAAGATTTGAGTGCATATATTTGTATGTTTTTCTCATTTATAGTGAAGTTTTGGTGTGGTATAGCTCTATAATTTTTTCTCGTTCTCCAATTTCTCTCCGTTAAACTCTAGCATACTTTTCTTAAATTACCTTATTGTGTTTCTGTTCAATTTTTTGCTCTGGATTTTTCAAATCGGTGTTCTATTTTTCAGGTGATGATTTCTATTGTGAACCAATCGAAGCCCCAAACAATTCTCAATCCCAACAAAATTCTTCAACAGTATTATTTTGCAATGAAATTTGTTTTCTTATGGATACAATTCTTCATCAATGATATAGACTTATAAATACATATCTCAGTTCATGAAAGAATGGTGATGAATAGTTCCACTACGAGGAATCCCTTATAAAATATCCATTCTAATTTCAATGTCTAAAAACCAGGGAGAAAATTTATTCAAAAAATCCTTAAAGAAATTCATATAGGGAATTTCATATCTCCATGCATATATATATATATATATATATATATATATATATATATATATA
>JXCR01101144.1:3665-23109 GCA_002079205.1 Phalaenopsis hybrid cultivar | reverse complement strand
TCATGGGTCCCCACCCAAATCTGCTGTTGCGTATAATTATGTCCATTGGCAACTAGTCTTGCTATGTACAACTCTTGGCTTCCACTATATTTTAATTAAAAATTACTATTGTGTGGTTAGTATTTAGATGGCAATGTTTTGAGATATTTTGAGGCATGACCTCAAAATTAATAAGTTGTGTAAAGCAAATGGTATTATACTAAATTTAATGTATTTATTAAGAAATAACATATTAACATACTAACCTACTAATATGTTAAAATACATTATATTGGCATCCTAATTTGATAAAAGTGATAAAATGTTCAAAATAAGAAGTAACATGCTAGCATTCAAATATGNATATTGGCATCCTAATTTGATAAAAGTGATAAAATGTTCAAAATAAGAAGTAACATGCTAGCATTCAAATATCCAATCATAAAATCATAAGAGTTATACAAACATTAGCATAAGAAATAATAATACAACAATTCAAAATAAATTCGATATAATTAGTTTTTTTCACATTTTTATTATTATCCATCAAAGCAAAAATATAACAAGCTGCTAAGTTTAAAATTTTTAAATTCAAAGCTTTTCACCACTCTTATCGCTTAATAAGGCTTCATTTGACGATTTACTTTCTCCCTTCATCTAAAAGTTCATATGTATCTATATTAATTCATTCCCCACTTAAAATTTTAATCATCTTTTTCTTTTTTAATCAATATTAATTGATACAAAAATTTACTTGATTTTAAAATAATGACTATATTAATGGTAACAACTTTAATTACATCCTTAGTTTAGTACTATATGACTGAATNACAATTCAAAATAAATTCGATATAATTAGTTTTTTTCACATTCTTATTATCATCCATCAAAGCAAAAATATAACAAGCTGCTAAGTTTAGAATTTTTAAATTCAAAGCTTTTCACCACTCTCATCGCTTAATAAGGCTTCATTTGACGATTTACTTTCTCCCTTCATCTAACACTTCATATGTATCTATATTAATTCATTCCTCACTTTAAATTTTAATCATCTTTTTCTTGTTTAATCAATATTAATTGATACAAAAATTTACTTGATTTTAAAATAATGACTATATTAATGATAACAACTTTAATTACATCCTTAGTTTAGTACTATATGACTGAAGAAGAATTTTTATTAGAGTTATTTTATTTATATTTATTTTTTGAAAAAATCATATATTTAAATTCGTACGCCTCATCAAAATTGAGGCGAGGCGCATCTTAAGGTGGGTTTCATATTACGTATGTGTAAGCCTTTGTCGGCCATTTTTCTTTCGAAAATAAGATTTTTAAATTTAAATTTAGAATTTAATATATATATATATAATGTAATCTTAATTTTGTGAAAATGGTATCCTTTATTTTTTTGAAAAATGATGAGACCGAGTAAATCTCATATATCTAATAGTTTAAATAACTGAGCACGATACCATAAATGATATATCATCTCGGAGGATGAACGTATCACTTATTAGTAGGCTTAACTATCTAAGTTTAAAAGTTTATGACTCTATTTTGGTATGGGGAATTTATAGCCTACAAATTTCCCTATCTAATATACAGATTAGATAGAGTTTAGATTAATCTGAGTTCTTAAATTCTCTATAGAGGCAAGCCCTTATAGTTAATTACATCTTAGACAACTGAAGTCACCTAAGAAAACTCTCGATAATGATCAGAGGTTTCATCTTCAAGAATTCAACGTTCAAGTTTCCATGATTATTTATAGGAAAAATCAAATAGGACAGACCCAAATAAGAATAGTTATTTTCGGAATCCAAAGAAGTGAAAAGTAAGAGAAGTCGAAGATACTGAAAGAGATTCAGTGACATTTCAGCTAATCTACGGTTTGGCTTTACATCTTTGAAAGAGATTATTTGATGTCTCAGTCCTGCAAATTATTTAGATGTTTGGGACTTGTATCTGCACATCATATGCAAATAGTCTGAGAAAATGTGAGGATTTATATTGTACTAAANTAAATGATATATCATCTCGGAGGATGAACGTATCACTTATTAGTAGGCTTAACTATCTAAACTTAAAAGTTTGTAACTCTATTTTAGTCTGCGAAATCTATAGCCGACAAATTCCCCTAAGCAAGCCCCTATAATTAATTACATATTAGACAACCAAAGTCACCTAAGAAAACTCTCGATAATGATCATAGGTTTCATCTTCAAGAATTCAACGTTCAAGTTTCCATGATTGTTCATAGGAAAGTCAAATGGGATATGTTCAAATAGGAACAATTATTTCCAAAATCCAAAAGAATGAAAAGTAAGAGATGTCGAAGATACTGAAGGAGATTCATTAACATCTCAAACTAATCTACGGTTTGGCTTTATGTCTTTAAAAGAGAAATTTTTTGATGTTTCAGTCCTGCAAATTATTTAGATGTTCGGGACTTGTATCTGCACATCATATGCAAATAGTCCGAGAAAATGTGAGGATTTATGCCGTAATAAACGACGATCTCAGAATCCTAAAAAGTTTAGGTCTTATATCGTATGATATAAATTCATAGAAAGTCCTAAAAGATAATGTGAGGATTTACGTCGTGTCAAACAAACAATCTCAACGTCCTATGGGTATGTTATTTAAATTTATCGATGTTCTGCATAAGCTCATCCTTCTATCTTTGGTAGGGTTCATGATCGTTGTCCGGAGATGAATCGTCAACCGACCACATCTTCGTCTTATTCTGAGAAGAGGGATAAAGAAAAGAGAAAAACCATGCCTCGAACGGTCTATCCTAGGGGATTGCACAAAGATACTAGAAATGTAGTAACTAAAGCATGAATACTGGTAATTGTATACAGTACAACAATGAACAGACAAATAGACTATGTTGTAATATGTGTTAAAAAAATGCATAGGACATATAGTGAAGTACAGTACAAAATAAAAAGAAATATGCAGAAAATAAAGTACGAAAAATAAATAAATAAAAATGTATCTGATCAAAATCTGCTAAAGCTTCAAAACAGATTGCAATTGTTTGATATAAATGGATTATNTATATATATAATGTAATCTTAATTTTGTGAAAATGGTATCCTTTATTTTTTTGAAAAATGATGAGACCGAGTGGACCTCATATATCTAATAGTTTAAATAGCTGAGCACACCATAAATGATATATCATCTCGGAGGATGAACGTATCACTTATTAGTAGGCTTAACTATCTAAGCTTAAAAGTTTATAACTCTATTTTGGTCTGCGAAATTTATAGCCGACAAATTCGCCTATCTAATACATAGATTAGATAGAGTTTAGATTAATCTGGGTTCTTAAATTCTCTATAAAGGCAAGCCCCTATAGTTAATTACATCTTAGACAACTGAAGTCACCTAATAAAACTCTTGATAACGATCAGAGGTTTCGTCTTCAAGAATTCAACGTTCAAGTTTCCACGATTGTTTATAGGAAAAATCAAATAGGACGGGCTCAAATAAGAACAGTTATTTTCGGAATCCAAAGAAGTGAAAAGTAGATGTCGAAGATACTAAAAGAGATTCAGTGACATCTCAGACTAATCTACGGTTTGGCTTTACATCTTTGAAAGAGAAATTATTTGATGTTTCAGTCTTGCAAATTATTTAGATGTTCGGGACTTGTATCTACACATCATATGCAAATAGTTCGAGAAAATATGAGAATTTATGTCGTACTAAACGACGATCTCGGAAGCCTAAAAAGTTTAGGACTTATATCGTTTGATATAAAAATCGTAGAAAGTCCTAAAAGATAATATGATGATTTACGTCGTGCCAAACAAATAACCTCGACGTCATATAAGCATGTTATTTAAATCTATCGAAGCATAAGCTCATCCTTCCGTCTTTGGTAGTTGTTTTGACCGTTATCCGGAGATGAATCGTCAACCGATCACGTTGTCGTCTCGTTCCGAGAAGAGGAGAGAGGGAAGAGAGAAAAAAAGAAAGAAAAAAAAAACCATGCTTCGAACGTGCTATCCTAGGGGATTGCACAAACATACTAGAAAGGTAGTAACTAAAACATTAATACCGGTAAATGTATACAATACAACAAAGAACAGACAAAGAGACTGTTGTAAGATGTGGTAAGAAAATGCATGAGACATGTAGTGAAGTACAGTACAGCACAAAATAAAAAGAAATATGCAGAAAATAAAGTACATAAATTAAATAAATAAAAGCGTACTTGATTAAATTCTGTTAAAGCTTCAAAACAGATTGCAATTGTATGATATAAATAGGTTAGGTAAACAGTTGCAGGTTATAAAAGAAAAGTTAAATGATAAAACAAATGAAAATCTCAAGATGGGATATTAAATTTTAATTTGGGGATATGCTCAGACTAGACCCCTTTTCTCTTTATCTCGATCCCACAGGTAATTGATATATCGAGGTCAAGCTATCAACATTAACTAGATGCCACCAACGATTCACCCCTATAATCAGACAATCTTAGACCCTATCGTTTAGTGGATGTGTGAACGGAGTAGTATCTGAACTTATTTAAGTGTAGTGTATCTATACATGATGTGTAGTATCTGAACTTATTTAAGTGTAGTGTATTGAATCACCCCACCAACTAATTGTATGTTGATTTTATATTTTCAGCTATAAGAGGAGCTGATTAATGGTTCTTTGCATCATTGCCTATTACCCCTCTCCTTGAAATAATAGGCCACCTCAACATTTCATATCCTTATTCAATAGAGATTTTGAATTTCTCATATCAAGAAAATGAGAAGAGTAATTATTCAAGCATTTATATAGCATCCACATCTCACCTTTAAGCTCAAATTGTGAAACTGTACATATGATTATTGCGTATCTCATTAAATTTTCCAAGTGAAAACAAAGATTATAGCATTTTTTTAAAAAAATTAAATCTCAAAGTTAAAAGATGGTTTTCAATATATTCTCGAACAAAGGACAGCAAAAGGGACAAAATTCGGGTCTCAGATGTATAACTCAAATCATAAAAATGAGTTCCAGTAAGTATTTGAAGAAGGGAAACAACAAGAAGCACAAAACCGAGCCTCAAATATATGCATTTGAACCATAAAAGTAAATTCCATCAAGTGTTTGAATAAGGGAAAATAAAAGAGGCGTAAATCGAGCCCCAAGTATATGTTTTCAAGCCATAAAAGTAAATTCCAGCAGGTGTTTGAATAAGGGGAAATAAAGGAGGCATAAATCGAGCCCCCACATGAGTCTCAAGTAATAAAAGTGGTTTTCAACATGTATTTAGACAAAGGAAGCAAAGAGAGCAAAAACACAGCCCCCATACAGCTGCTCAAAGTACCAAAACATTTTCAATATTCTTACTCGAATAAAGGGGCAGCAAGAAGCAAAACGGAGCTACCAACACTGACTACTCGAAGCATAAAAAAATGATTTCCATCATGTGTTTAAACAAAGAGAGCAAAACCGAGCCCCTCAAATACTCCNAGTATATGTTTTCAAGCCATAAAAGTAAATTCCAGCAGGTGTTTGAATAAGGGGAAATAAAGGAGGCATAAACCGAACCCCCACATGAGTCTCAAGTAATAAAAGTGGTTTTCAACATGTATTTAGACAAATGAAGCAAAGAGAGCAAAAACCCAGCCCCCATACAACTACTCAAAGTACCAACACATTTTCAATATTCATACTCAAATAAAGGGGCAGCAAGAAGCAAAACCGAGCTACCAACACTGACTACTCAAAGCATAAAAAAATGATTTCCATCATGTGTTTAAACAAAGAGAAGCAAAGAGAGCAAAACCGAGCCCCACAAATATTCAAATCACTCAAAATAATTTCCATCATATATTTAAATAAAGAGGAGCAAAGAGAGCAAAACCGAGCCCTTCAAGTATTCCTCAAATCATTCAAAACGATTTCCATCATATATTTAAACAAAGAAGAGCAAAGAGAGCAAAACCGAGCCTCACAAATTCTCCTCAAGTCCTAAAAAATGATTTTCATCTTATATTTAAACAAAGAGAAGCAAAGAGAGCAAAACTGAGCCCCACAAATACTCAAATCATTCAAAAACAATTTCCATCATATAATTAAACAAAGAGGAGCAAAGAGAGCAAAACCGAGCCTCACAAATTCTCCTCAAGTCCTAAAAAATGATTTTCATCATATATTTAAACAAAGAGAAGCAAAGAGAGCAAAACCGAGCCCCGCAAATACTCCTCAAATCATTCAAAAACAATTTCCATCATATAATTAAACAAAGAGGAGCAAAGAGAGCAAAACCGAGCCTCACAAATCCTCCTCAAGTCCTAAAAAATGATTTCCATTATATATTTAAACAAAGCGAAGCAAAGAGAGCAAAATCGAGCCCCATAAATACTCCTCAAATCATTCAAAAACGATTTCCATCATATAATTAAACAAAGAGAAGCAAAGAGAGCAAAACCGAGCCCCACAAATCCTCNCAAATACTCCTCAAATCATTCAAAAACAATTTCCATCATATAATTAAACAAAGAGGAGCAAAGAGAGCAAAAACGAGCCTCACAAATCCTCCTCAAGTCCTAAAAAATGATTTCCATCATATATTTAAACAAAGAGAAGCAAAGAGAGCAAAACCGAGCCCCATAAATACTCCTCAAATCATTCAAAAACGATTTCCATCGTATAATTAAACAAAGAGAAGCAAAGAGAGTAAAATCGAGCCCCACAAATCCTTCTCAAGTCATAGAAAAATGATTTCCATCGTATAATTAAACAAAGAGGGGCAAAGAGAGCAAAACTACAACTCCAAATTAATTCTCAAAACCAAAGAAAGGACTCCAATATATTTATTTGCATAGGGATAGCAAGAAAGACAGAAGTGAGCCCCTAAAAAATATTTAAAACCAAAAATGAATTTCCAACATGTATATTCACATAGAGGCGACAAGAAGCATAGAAAACCAGCCCTCCAAAACTGATCAAAATTATAAAACAGATTTTCAACATCTTTATTCGAATAGAGGCAGTGAGAAGAACAAAAAGACGAGCCTTAAAATTGATTCCCCATAACTGAAAATATTTCCAATGTATGCATTCGAATAAGGCAGTAAGAAGAGCAAGAATCCAACTCCAAATAAATTCTCAAGAATCGAAATATAAACTGCTATATGTTTTGAATGAAGATAACAAAAGATCAGGGAGAATCAACCCTCAAATTTTATTCTAAAAAAAAATTAAAAGAACATAGTCATTAAACATGTTTGAATTAGAGCAGCATAAGAATAAATGACTCTAGACATTTCCATCAAGCTAGAAAGCTTCTCCAAAGTATATTCGAATGAGGCAATAGAAATAATGGAATCGCAACATCAAGCCATTAAAAGTAGATTTAAACCATCCATATCTCAAACTAATAATCTCTAACCTAAATTTCTTGCTAGCTCAAGAAAGGAAAGGGTTGAGAAGAAATTGCAAGTAAGAACGCTTCTAAAGAAAATAATTGTCGCGCTATATCTTTTCCCAAAATTTCCAAGCAAAAACGCACTCTGTTTCTCCAAAATCTCCGAACAAGAAAAAAAATCCTCTCTATCTTTCCCTCCTATGGGGTATTTATAGGTAGAGATGAGAGAAAGGCTCACCGGCGGTGAGCATCTGGACGGTGAGGAGAATCACCCACGAAGAGTAATTGTCCCATCGAGATTCAAAATAGGAAGGTTACCGGACTCGCTTAGGCGTGAAAATCCGTTACAACGGGCTACCGGCGAGGCTACCGGCGAAGCTACCGACGACGAGGGCTCGGAAAGGGAAGGGATGACTGACAAACTGGAAAGGAGACTCCACGGTCCGGCTAGGGCAAAGAAACAGAGGCGTGAGGGAGAGTTTAGATTTAGGATAATAAAAACTTTTTTTATTATTTTAAAAGAAGATTTATTATTATTATTATTTTTTTAAAGAAAATATCAAATTATGCTCAATTCGTTTGTGCGCGGCGCCCCAACAAAATGAGTGTCCTCCCTAGCTAAAATTGACGTGCCGGACGCAATAGCGCAGTCCGTTTCGTCATCCGGGATCATCTGGACAAATTTGTCGATGATCGCGTCAAATTAACTTCGATTCGCGCGTGACGCACCAAATGAAAGTATTTGGCATGATCGGAGCCGTTTAACGAGTAAGATGAAAATATTGACCAGTCCTCGCATAAACAACAACCAAAGTCAAAAACGACGCTCGCAGAGGCAAGTCAAATGTCACGCTTGTCACGGGGTCCACTTATATCTTTCAAATTTCTATAGGAGCTCAATTTGAGCTTCAATATGTTGGTTTTTCGATCGATTCAATCAAATGTTGAGGATCTGAAACCGTCCATATGAAACTGCAAGGAGTGAAGAAATAACTTGATTTTCTAAAGGGGGGTGAGTCCCAGTCTAATTCTCTAAGAGAGTCAAAATAGGGAGATCTTAAGGCTGGATCCTAGGGTATCTAGAGAAGGGAAAAGAAGACCTCAAAAATGAGGTCAACAGCCTTATGCAATATCGAATAAGCTGTAATCATGATTGATAATTGTTCAGAAAAAGCATTGAGGCGGGCTTCTTATTGCACAAATTTAAATAATGATTTTGATGAAAAGTTCTTTTTCCGTTGCACAATTTTTCTTTTTTGTTGTTTTTCAAGGTATTCACCTATTATCTCATGATATTCTTTTAATTCTTATTTTATAGTGCCTCAAATAAAATTTGAGGATCTTAATCAAGTTGGAGTTGATATTTGTAAGGAAAGCCTTGTGCATATGAGAACTTTTGAAAATATGTTTACTAGGAGATGAAATACTGCGGTGAATATGTTGATGGATTGATCATTGTTACTAATGACTATTTTAATTTTTGAGTTTGAAGAAGATTTTAGCAGTGCTTATTCATTACTTTATGTACTTGAAAAGGCTAGTGATTGGTGTTTACATGGTTGGGATATTAAGGTGATAGAGAGTGATTTCATCAAATTTATCTTTTAATTGGTTGTTCTTCCTTGAAGATGAGTTTGAAACAATTCTCTTTTTCATTAAAGGTAACATCTCTTAAAGTCGAGTATTTTCGATGATTGGTTAAACGTTCATACTCTTTTTGAGTGGAGTATCTTACAAAGATACATTTGAGTTCTTTAGGTTAAAGATTATTCCGATGTTTTTTGTGGATGTGTGCATAAGCAATGCACTTAATTATTTTGGGATAGATTTTTTATGACTTATTTGTAGGAAAAAAAATTCAGCATCTAGAATCATTTTTAGGAAAAAAAAACATGATATTTTATAATTTCACAAATATTTTGATAAATTTTTTTTCAATGTTAATATTCATAAAAAGATCAAGAAATACATATTATAAAAATTTGAATGATGAATGTTATAGCCGATAATGGTATTCCAAGATAATTTCTATATTGAGAGCAGTGATGACCATGACAGGCGATTTTTTCATCTGGAAGATTTAGCTAATCCTTTTTCCTTGACTTGCCTATTCATCTTCCTTATAGTAATGTCCTGAAATACACAATGATTAATGAATAATGATACCTTGCAGTTATGTTTTTTTAATAGTTTTATAAATTCATAGAAGATTTAGTACTATATGAAAGATATAGATATTGTTGCTAGATAATTCTGTATTGAGAGTAGAGATGAAGGATCATAACAATTGATTTTTGTTATATGAAAGATATAACTATTCTTTTTTCTTAGCTTGTTAAATCATCTTCCCTATAGTGATGTCCTAAAATACACAATGATCAATGATTATTGAATAATTTTGCCTTGTAAATTATGTTGATTAATAATTTTATTAATTCATAAAAGACTTATTGCAATGTGTGAGACATAGAATGTTATTTAGGATAAACATGGGACAGATAGGAATATCCCGTGGACCTGTCACAATCGGTAGGGAATCATCAATTTTTTAAATTTTTCTATTAGTGGGACTAAGTTTATAGATTTGAAAAAGTTTGGTGAGATGCATCATATGGTTGGTGGCTTCTAAATCTAGCTCTAGGGTTAAGGAGAATTATTTGATTCATTAAAAGCATGAGAGTTGGAATTCATGTCATTTTGATGAATGATAATCATCGAAAGGTTTTTTTAGAGAGTTGTGGAAGTTTTTGAGTTTGTTGATTTCTTCTAAGTTGAGCATTTCTGATTTCACAAGGCAAGCTTATTCGTATGAGTTGGCCTCTTTATTTTTACAGTTGTTTTGGGGTTTTGATGGAGTTTCCATCTTTTTTGTGTATTTTTCCTGCACACCCTAGATTGTCTTTTAAGTGTTATTTGCTATTGTATTGTGTAATAATTAGTGACCTCTAATTATTTTTCTTAAGATTAGGCTGTTATCCTAATTGATGTTCAAGTATAACATTATGCATCATCATCATCATCCTCGTTCCTTGTTTGTTGAGTCAGAAAACTTAATTTAGTGTGCTAGGTTCGCTTTGCTTAAAATCTAAATGCAAATTTGATCAATTTTTTTACGGTTGAAATATAGCCGAATGTGGTATGGTTATTTTCAGGTTGTAGCTGGGGAGATGTTCTAGGAAAGAATTAAGGGAAATTTTGGCATGAATAGGTAAGCAATTAATGAATGTAATATCATACATAACTTATTTTATTTAATTTTAGCATACCTAATTCACTCCTTTATATGCTCTATTTATTTTTATTTGTTAGGAATTGTTGCAGCCAAGAAAATGAAAAAACTGATTCTCATAGGACATAGTAGTAGAAAAAAAGTAGAACTTTAGTGCAAAAAGATCAACTTGAGATAAGTAAAAATTGAGAATAAAGTGAGAATTAAATGAAAGTTTAATTTAAGAAATTCTTAATAATTATAGGACATTATGATTTATGATATGTGCTTTATGTGGCAAGCTCAAGGCGAGCCTCGGGAAACTCATCATGAGGCCGCGCCATCAATCCATGTGAAATAATCAAAGTGCTAATTTAAGAAGTAAATCTTTCTATAATATTAATGTGTAATATATTACTATGAATTGCATTTAAAATTTTATGCATTTTATTGAATACTTGTGTATGTTATAAAAAGACAAATTTGACCCAACTTTGCTGTCTACTGATTTTACTGTATTTGTGGGCATGCTTATTAAGCAAATTGCTTGCAGATACATTCATATGGTTGTAAATACATTTGAAAAATAACTTTTGATAGGTAAAATAATCAAGTGAATGTCACAAGTGTTGTGATAGACTATTATACTAATGACCTATGTAGGTAAAGATGATAATAAAATTATAAAATTCTTGACTTGATATTAAAATTGGAGCGAATATTTTGATATCAATAGGATTGTTGATAATTATTATTTTTTGAGATGGATAACTTTTGTCAGCGGTTGTTGTAGTTGATGGATTTGGTGACGACCAAACAAAATGAACTAGGTCAAAACCTATACAAATATAAAGTAACATTCTTAAGTTAACAAAAAATGAGAATGAAACCAGTCAAGACATTCATATGATTGTGCAATGTATTGAATGAAACATGTGTTTGTTACTGCTACTACTTCATACCCTTCTTTACATTATTCTTATGGTTAAAATATATTTATTATGTACTGTTGTCGCTCATACGAGTTATGGTTGAGCATGCACATTATTTTCCTTCTATTTATTGAATCATATTTTAGCACTGATTATTTTGCAAAGTTTGTACTTATTCAGAACATATTGTTGCTTTCAGGGATGGTTAAAGAGGATTAGGGCAATTAGCTAGGTGGAATATTATAAAGCTTTTGAGTTGTAAAACATTGGGAAGATTGTAAAGACTTCTAAGTATATATTTTTATATGCTTGATATTTAACAGCTTTGTGTATATTTTTTGAAATTATTATGCATGTTTGGGCTGAGAATGTGATGAATATTGAGTCAAATTGGATTGCTTATGTTAACAATGCTTGAATATAACTAATTCACCATCCACCTAGTTCTGATTAGTGCAAGTCAGAATGAATTTTGGTGTGAATTATGATTAATTGAGTCACCCACCTTTGCTACACCACTGCTTGACTTTAGAGGAGGGTATGATAGAAAGTAGTCCTAGAGTAGGGTTAAATGAAAATGATAATGAAAATATGCTTGAACATAGAAGTAGGAATGACATTAAAATACGAAATGATCAATGTAAAGCAATAGATTGACTGTATTTGGTGTAGGTAATTTATATTATTTGAGGAGCAATGCATGTATGACATAATACTATACAATAAATTACCTTGAATAATAAATTATGTAATCACAAGTAAATGTGCTTCAGAAAATATCATAAAGAATTGAGGCCAGTCATCCATACCACTTACAGATTCATAAATGCCAGCAGAAAATAATTTTAATAAAAGTGTGATTCAAACTAGAATAATTGAAGAAGCTCGATCCAGTGAATTATAAGATAATGTTAAGTTGATACTTAGGTTTTTGAAAAGATGACTTTTATTAAAAAGATCTTCTATAAACACCAAATCAAATTCTGAGTATTGTTCAAAAGTTGATCAGCATTTGAGGATCTTCCAGACATTTATGATGGTTGTTTCATGGAAAGAAATTGGATAAAGAAGAATGAAACATAAAAACAAGAGTTAGAAAATAGGATCTTAACCTCTCTCTAATACTTGTAGAGAAGAAGTGGTTAAGAAAGCTTGGATTGTTTATTCTTTCAATGATTATTTGTACACAAAATTACCTAGAAAAAAAAATAAAATAAATTATTATAATAACAAACACAAATCGCTCCTTGTTATTCTGTCATTTGATAAATTTAGTGATTGTTGATGGATGCTAAGAGAGTTGTAACACCCAAATTGACTAATTCAAGTAAAATTTTAGTTATTCTATAATATACCTATTTACACCTCGCAAATTGCATCCAAATATTTTTATAAAATTCTACATTTCTATCGATCAAACTGATATACAATACTATATATAAATTATTAATATAATTGGTTATATTAGAGTGAGGTTGAATGAAATGATAATGAAAATATGCTTGAACGTAGAAGTAGGAATGACATTAAAATATGAAATGATCAATACAAAGCAATAGATTGACTGTATTTTGGGTAGGTAATTTATATTATTTGAGGAGCAATGCATGTATGACATAATATTATATAATAAATTACCTTGAATGATAACTTATTCAATCACAAGTAAATATGTTTCAAAAGATATCAGAAAGAATTGAGGTCAGTCATCCATACCGCTTACGAATTCATAAATGCCAACAAAAAATAATTCTAATAAAAGTGCGATTCAAAATAGGATAATTGAAGAAGCTCGATCCAATGAATTAGAAGATATTGTTAAGTTGATACTCAGGTTGTTGAAAAGATGACTTCTATTAAAAGATCTTCTATAAAAACTAAATCAAATTTTGAGTATTGTTCAAAAGTTGATCAGCATTTTAGGATCTTCCAGATATTTATGCTGGTTGATTTCATGGAAAGAAATTGGATAAAGAAGAATGAAGCATAAAAACAAAAGTTAGAAAATAGGATCTTAACCTCTCTCTAATACTTGTAGAGAAGAAGTGGTTAAGAAAGCTTGAATTGTTTATTCTTTCAATGATTATTTGTACACAAAATTACATAGAAAAAAAAAACATAAATATCTTTAATCACAAACACAAATCGCTCCTTGTTATTATGTCATTTGATAGATTTATTGATTGATGATGGATGCTAAGATAGTTGTAACACCCTAATTGAGTAATTCAAGTAAAATTTTAGTTATTCTATTAATATACCTATTTACACCTCCCAAATTGCATCCAAATATTTTTATAAAGTTCTACATTTCTATCGATCAAAATGATATACAATACTATATCTAAATTATTAATATAATTGGTTATATATTATATCTCTATGTGTGTGTGCACGCCCGGTTCGCGCTTTTATATGTAATCATTTAACCCAGNAAAATGATATACAATACTATATCTAAATTATTAATATAATTGGTTATATATTATATCTCTATGTGTGTGTGCGTGCCCGGTGCCCGCTTTTATATGTAATCATTTGAACCCAAATAATCCCTTCTACTTTTAATTCTATTGTGAACTGTTTTCGAATGTGGTACGACTATTTTGAGGTGGTAGTCGGGGAGATGTTCTAGGAAAGAATTATGGGGAATTTCGGAATGAATATGTAGGCCATTAATGAATATATATTAAATATTGATTAATTTATTTAATTTCAACATATTTAATGAACTTCTTTATTTGCTTTATTTATTTATTTTTATTTGCTAGGAATTGTTGCAATCAGGAATATGAAAAGATTAATTCTTGTAGGAGTTGGTGGTAAAAAAAGTGTAGAGCTTTAATGCAAGTAGATCAACTTGAGATAAGTAATAATTGAGAATAAATTGAGTTAAATCAAGGTTTAATTTAAGGAATTCCTATTAATTCTAGGAAATTATGATTTTTTGATATATGCCTTAGGTGGTAAGCTCAAGACGAGCCTGGGGGAACTCATTGTGAGGTTGACCCATCAAACCATATGAAATAATCAAAGTACTAATTTAAAAAGTAAATCTTTCTATAAGGTTAATGTGTGATATATTACTATGAAATCTTATTTTGAATTCTCTTTGAATACTTGCATATGTTATATAAAAATAAATTAGCAAACCCTACTAATTATATTGATTTTATTGTTTTTGTGGGTATATTTATTAAACAAATTACTTGCAGGTATATTCATATAGTTGTAAATACGTTTGAAACNAAATCTTTCTATAAGGTTAATGTGTGATATATTACTATGAAATCTTATTTTGAATTTTCTACATATTGTTGAGTACTTGCATATGTTATATAAAAATAAATTAGCAAACCCTACTAATTATATTGATTTTATTGTTTTTGTGGGTATATTTATTAAACAAATTACTTGCAGGTATATTCATATAGCTGTAAATACGTTTAAAACATAATTTTAACAGATAAAATGATGAAGAGAATATTCAAGTATTTTGATAGATAGATTATTATATTGATGTCCTGCGTAGGTGAAGAAGAAAAAAAACTATAAAATTCTCGACTCTTGATATTAAGATTGAAAAGATTCTTTTGGTATCAAGAAGATTATTGATAATTGTTATATTGGGAAATGATCAACTTTTATCAGCGATTGATGTAGTAGATGGGGACCCAACGAAATGAATTAAATCAAAATCTATACAAGTGACATTTTTAAAATAACATATAATGACTACGAAACAACTAAAGGCATTCATATGATTGTGCAATGTATCGAATGAAAATGTGTTTGTTATAATTTGTTAAACTACTATATACCCCTCTTTATATTCTTCTTGTGGTTAACACATATTTATTATGTACTATTGTTGCTCGTATGAGTTATTGTTGAGCATGCATATTATTTTTTTTTCTTTTTTTTTGAATATTATTTTAGCATTGATTATTTCGTTAAACATGTAGCTTATGGATATTATATTGTTGTTTTTCAGGGATGGTTAAAGGGCATCGAGGCAATTAGTTAGTTAGAATATTATAAAGCTTTTGAGTTGTAAAATTTTGAAAATGGGAAGACTTTGATATTTATATNGATGATTATTCATTTATAAATTTATTTATATATATATCGTTCTTTGCTCGCTAGCCTTTCTCAGAATTAGGGTAAATTAAGTTTGTTTATTTTCTCAATCAATTGCCCAAATTTGCATTCATAACTGCGAAAAGAAGTTCCAATATATTATCTTCAAACTGTCGTATCATGAATATCATCTGATGTCGAATACAATGTTGTTTGATTTCATGTAATCAAAACATCCTTTGGAATCATTACTGTGTAGTTCATATATCAAAATACTTCCTTATTCATCAATACTGAAGACGCATGATTGAATCCAATCTTGTGTATCATCTAGCTGTATTTTGTCATCGACAGTTGTGTTGAAATAATAGGTTGTATAAAGACTAGCCTCACCTTCTAACATACCATCAGAAAAATAGAAATGATCTCTCCTAGATATATTGAGGTATGCTGTTTTTAAATAACTTACAACTTAAAAGGCCGCAAGTTCTCAATCTCAGGATCGGGTCTGAACCGGAATGGTACCTTATCCTCATTCATCCGTCTGAGGGTTATTGAAACTCTCGAATATGACACTCCAGGGATGCAGTGTTTGGCCACATCAGCGTCATTTCTCTTCAATATCAACACATAGCCCACAGACAAAGGGATCTCTACGGAACCCTGAAATTCTCCGTAACCAATAATCTGAATTTCTGTTCCGAACATGATGTTGCATTTATTTATAAATGATATCGTACAAAATGACCGTGCAAAATCATGATGATCGATGTGTGGAGGAATACAGTCACCAACTTTGTAGATATTAACTATACAACTGTTTGGGATACAGTCTGCTGGAAGTATATGTCATGTCACCAATCGTTTGATTATCCTCTTAATGAATGATGGTAACGGGTCGACCTCATCATGACGAATTATTCCGGGAGGATTTCCTTATTTATCTTGGGCAAAATTGTAACAACAATTGTATTGGATCGTAACCCTTCTTTTACCTCGTTTCCATTTTCTCGGCTCAGAATATGTCCTTCTTAGCCGACCAGTACGTCCCATTTCTTGTTCCAAAAGAACACGTTCGACAATGTCGTCTTGTTCACTGCTGGTGAACACGTTGGTGTGCAGTTCCAACCCTTCAAGTATATTAACATACTTGCCCTGAAATCTTTGAAAATGCTCAAAATTTTGTTTTCTCACTTTTTCATATTTCTCCAATTCGTGCTCTGGAATGATCTGCAAATGACGTGTCCTGCTCACAAACTGGGAATATAAGGTCAACTTCCATGATTCTTTCCTTAATCTCTCTTTCCTTGAAAGTCACCCCTCCTCCAGTTTTCATGGGTTGAGGTGGCATTTCAACTGGCTGATCTGGGGTTTTCCCTTTTAATTTTATTGCCATCTGAGCAATAGTATCTTTATCCTCCCCTTGTTCTTTCAATTGTTCTAGCATCTTGTGGATATGGCGATTTCGATTCCTCTTCTGCGTACGAGTAAGTGTTGTCTTACCTTCCGGCTGATCGTCGATAGGAGTAGCACCAACAAGCTCGCCCTTAGAGGTCATTATTATTGACTTCATCCGATTAATCACAGCATTGCTTGATTCAGTCTTATCAATTCTTTCTAATGTCTTTTTCTTCTCAGCAACGAATTGATTCTTATTTTTTAATTTCAGCACAGGCTTCTGCTTACAAAACTCATCTTTGTTCACCACAGTTAAAGCTGAGCTTTTGTAATCTAGCTCGATTTGATCGAAGTTGAAATTAAATTCAACCAGTGCTCCTTCAAATTTCGTCTTATCAAGGGGAAAATCAATGCCATTCTTGAATGTGAAGATCAGTCTTCCTCCTCACATTTTCCTGTATTAAAACAGGAAAACAATCAGTATGTCAGACCGGGCTTTTAAGAAAGAACAATATGAAAAATTTTATATTTTGATGATTTATATAAANGGATTGTTGTTTAATTTCTAGGAAAAGGAAAGGTTTTGCTGAGGAAGACATANTTTAATTCTATTGTGAACTGTTTCCGAATGTGGTACGACTATTTTGAGGTGGTAGTCGGGGAGATGTTCTAGAAAAAGAATTATGGGGAATTTCAGAATGAATATGTAGGCCATTAATGAATATATATTAAATATAGATTAATTTATTTAATTTCAACATATTTAATGAACTTCTTTATTTGCTTTATTTATTTATTTTTATTTGCTAGGAATTGTTGCAATCAAGAATATGAAAAGATTAATTCTTGTAGGAGTTGGTGGTAAAAAAAGTGTAGAGCTTTAATGCAAGTAGATCAACTTGAGATAAGTAATAATTGAGAATAAATTGAGTTAAATCAAAGTTTAATTTAAGGAATTCCTATTAATTATAGGAAATTATGATTTTTTGATATATGCCTTAGGTGGAAAGCTCAAGACGAGCCTGGGGGAACTCATCGTGAGGTTGACCCATCAAACCATATGAAATAATCAAAGTACTAATTTAAAAAGTAAATCTTTCTATAAGGTTAATGTGTGATATATTACTATGAAATCTTATTTTGAATTTTCTACATATTGTTGAATACTTGCATATGTTATATAAAAATAAATTACCAAACCCTACTAATTATATTGATTTTATTGTTTTTGTGGGTATATTTGTTAAACAAATTACTTGCAGGTATATTCATATAGTTGTAAATACGTTTGATATATAATTTTAACAGATAAAATGATGAAGAGAATATTCAAGTATTGTGATAGATAGATTATTATATTGATGGCCTGCGTAGGTGAAGAAGAAAAAAAACTATAAAATTCTCAACTCTTGATATTAAGATTGAAAAGATTCTTTTGGTATCAAGAGGATTATTGATAATTGTTATATTGGGAAATGATCAACTTTTATCAGCAATTGATGTAGTAGATGGGGACCCAACGAAATGAATTAAATCAAAAGCTATACTAGTGACATTTTTAAGATAACATATAATGACTACGAAACAACTAAAGACATTCATATAATTGTGCAATGTGTCGAATGAAATGTGTTTGTTATAATTTGTTAAACTAATATATACCCTTCTTTATATTCTTCTTGTGGTTAACACATATTTATTATGTACTGTTGTTGCTCGTATGAGTTATTGTTGAGCATGCATATTATTTTCTTTTCGTTTTTTTTAATATTATTTTAGCATTGATTATTTCGTTAAGCATGTAGCTTATGGATATTATATTGTTGTTTTTTAGGGATGGTTAAAGGGCACCGAGGCAATTAGTTAGTTAGAATATTATAAAGCTTTTGAGTTGTAAAATTTTGAAAATGTGAAAACTTTGATATTTATATTTATATACTTGATATTTAACGTTTTGTATATATTTTGTGAAATTGTTGTGCACGTTTGTGTTGAGAATGTGAATAAACATTGAGTCGAATTGAATTGCTTATGTTGACGACTATTAAACGAGATAAATTCGTCGTCCACAGAGTCCTGATTACTGGAAGTCAGAATGAATCTTGGTGAGAATTGTGTTTGATTGAGTCAGCCACATCTACTACACCACTGCTTAGATTTTAGAGGAGTCAATTGAGTGTGACAGAAAGCGGATCAGAGTATGATTGAATGAAAATAACAATGGAAGTGTGTTTTGACTTAGAAGAATTAGGAATGAGATTAAAATATTAAATGATCAATACAAAGCAATAGACTAACTGAATTTGAGGTAGCTAATTTATATCATGTACAATATAATTATTATATAATAAACTAACATGAGCAATAAATTACAAAATCACAAGTAATTATGTCTGAGAAATTATCAGAAATAATTGAGGGTTGGTTCTCCAGACCACTTACAGATTCAGAAATGCT
>JXCR01101126.1:3326-24001 GCA_002079205.1 Phalaenopsis hybrid cultivar | reverse complement strand
AGAAGAACATTAAAGAAGGGAATATCTCTATTCCGAAAGAATATTTAAAAGAACTTGAAAAAGGTTTGATAAATGTGATTTCGGCTGAGCCAATCTCCCAACTTGATCCATACACTAAAAAGGACGGATGGAGTTCAACTTGGAACAAGCTCAAGAAAGTCTTGGATTATATACAGGAATCATCAGAAGGATCTTCCTCATCTACCAAAGATGGAAGTGATACAACATGGAGCGAATCCTCCAAGAAAATGATAAAAAAAATCCAGAACGCTTCTAGATAGACTACACATCAGAATCTTCAGTCCATCAGATCAGAGATGGAAACTTCGTCACAAGAACCATTGTCATCAAAATCAAAGAAGATAAAAAAAAATAAGAATTTTGTTGATAGCACTAAGGGTAGGATAGTGGCTGCCTCTACTAGATATGTTGAATCGGATTTTGGAAAGAAAATCCTCGAACCCTTGACTTTATATGATTATCTTTTTGTCCCTCCGGGACCTGATGAATGTAATGATATTGATGTTGGCTACATTTTTACTATTTTTCGTGATAACGTAAATAACCAACCTAATATCGATCTCGATCCTCAAAATGATCTTCAAATCATACTTGAGTCTAATACATTTAATACCAAAGAAGACTTCAACGATACCGACAGTGCCGGAAGTGAGGAACCAATCCTCAAGTGCCATGGCACGCCGTTAACAATCAACTTGGAACTTTCTGATAAAGAAGATACATTGGAAGATTCAACAGCAACATCTCAANTTACTTTTCCAGCTCTATATACATAAATGCTCTGACATGCATTTTGAGTTTCAGGTGGTGGAACGAGAAGACTCGTCAGGTACACTTTTACAGTTTACAGCGTTTTATGGTCTTTTTTGTACTTTTCTACTGCTTTTTCTTTTATGCTTGTACCATACTTATTGCATAAAAAACACTTGCATGTTAAAAACAAAACAAAACCAAAACCAAAAACAAAAAACAAAATTTCAAACAAAAATACCTCACAACAATTCAAAATATAAGACAACTCAAAACTTAATCACAAACATCACAAAAAGTATAACTTTAACTAAATTAAAATGTCTCTATTGGAAGATCAGGAATCCTCGAAGGAGGTAACATACGATTGCTAACGAGTTTTTTTTTTCCACGGTCTAAATGAAATTATGGAACTCATTAAGTNGCAGACCAAACGGATGTCATAACTTTCTTTAGTTTATTTGATCGAGCCTCACCCTCAATTCTTGTGTTCATCCTTCGGGATAGATACAGGATTTGAGGTAAAGCGCTCTTTCATCTAAACTATGAAAATTATGGGGTCAGTTTGACTTCATTTTTTCAAAACCCAACTTTTTAAACGTCCTTCCGAAGCGGGCAACGAGATTTCAATTCTGAGGATCGACAGCTTCTTACGGGCAAACCCCACACCAAAAGTAGTGCCGACAAGGCGATGATGAAATAGCTTGGGATTTTGATATTTAGAATGAAGTTGATGTACTTATGTTTGTATTTTTATTTTATGTAATCTTAGATAATTTTATTGTTGTAAATGTTTAATCTGGTAGTAAAAATGTGCATGTGGGAGTTGTAGATGTTGCCCAATACTTTATGAATTGTAATGTGATGTGATATTTGTTTTCATTTTAGTATTTTTGTCTTTTGTTTAGCATTGTAATTGTGTTAGGAAATGTTGTATGTTTTTGTTTTTGTGTCTATACTTGTTTCAAAATTTCATTTCCTAGAAATTCCTCTAATGATTTATATGTGTAGAAAGCTCCTAATATTACATATCAGGTGAAATTAAAATTTGAGAAAGCCTGCCGAAATTTCAGAATGATAAAGATGCCTACAATGCTGAGGTATGACTTATATTTATAATATTTTCTTTTCACCTTTATTTCATATTTAAAAATTTAAGTTTGGGNAATTTCTATAAAATACCCCCCACGACCATGAATAGGGGGGTAAGAAAAATTTTTCACCAAGCCCTCCCAAACTCCTCAGAGAGCTTCTCTAAGAGTTCCTTAGCACATTACAATCCATTTCCCTCTCCCAATTCCACCACAGAAATCCAATTTTGAGTTTGAATTCCTGCCCGAAACCAGGACAAACTTCAATCCTAACCTACAAAGTACCAAACTTTAAATAAATTGGCTCTACGCCTTCACAACAATGAAGGAAGCCAAACTCCCATCAATTCCCCCTCTGAAATAGCCGCTACCATAGCTCTCAACCAACACCCAAAATCGGCTGTGGTTGAAATCATACATAGGCCTTACACCAGAGCCACAGGCTTCATCCCTAAGCTCTTGGGACCCAACGAAGGAGTGAAGAATCTCTGATTGAGGCTAAACCTCTCGGAGCAGAGGTATAACCTCACTCACTCTCCCGAGCCTTCGCGAGCTCTCCATTTATGATGACTTGATTTCATTGTATGTTTACTATATAGATGTGATCGTCTCTTCAAGACGAACAATTAAAAAAAATCTTCAAAATCCGTTGAGAAAGGCTCTCGGTTAAGGCCATCGGGGATGATAAACGGATGTCGTCCATTCTCGCGTGTATTGAATGGATGGCGGAGATCAAGCCGGATGATCCTCTGGAACGATACGGCAGGACGCGTAGCAGTTGACTCAGAAGGCAGCGTCGAATAGGAACGCGCCGCGTGGCTGTTCAACGGATCCGATGATCCAGTTAGCTCGCGGTTTGAATAAATAAAGAGGGGGTATTTAAAAAATTCAGAAAATAGCTATTAAACTTCAAAAATCCATATCTTTGTGTAGAATCCGCGTGGCTTTTCGACGGATCCGAGGATCCAGTCAGCCCGCGGTTTGAATAAGTAAATAGATATTTAATAAATTCAGAAATAGCCCCTAAACTTCAAAAATCCATATCTTTGCATAGAAAATTTATAAAAATAAAATAAAATAACCCGCTTGCTGAGTGAACAGAGGAGAATTATGTGGAACTATTTTCACATTAATTTAATGCATATTTAATTTTATAAAAATCAATTAGTGTTAGGGGTTTTTCAATTCTCCATTCATATTGGAATATCACCTTAACCCCAAATGTTTATATATTGTAGCCTCTGTTTAGGTGTACAATTTGAGCATTTTTTTAAAGACATAGGAGATCCCTAGACATAGATCTTAATTTTCTAAGTTTTTATGTATTTTATATTCAAATAATTATAGAAAATTGTATGTGGCTTAGAAATGTCTACAAAAATTCATGTAAGTTCCCTATAGCCAGAGTAGTCTTAGGAAATAATTTCATAATTTTTAAGAATCAAAACTTCACTGTTTTGAGCAAACCTTAATTTGCTTACAAGATTTAATTTGAAGCACACAAAGGTTAAAATCACTTGATTTTTGTTCTCCACTGTGGCCTATGAGTTAGAAAACTCACTATAAAAATTTTAAAAGATTTCNTATCCTCTTGCTCAGTGAACAGAGGAGAATCATGTGGAATTATTTTCACATTAATTTGATGCATAAATTATTAAAAAAAAATTAGGGTTAGGGGTTTTTCAATTCTCCATTCATACTGGATTATCATCTTGACCCCAAATTTTTATATGTTGTAGCCTCTATCTAGGTGCACAATTTGAGCACTTTTTCAAAGACATAGGAGATCTCTAGACAGAGATATTAATTTTTTAAGTTTTTATGCATTTTCTATTCAAATAATTATAGAAAATTGTATGTGACTTATGAAATTCTACAAAAATTCATGTAAGTTCCCTATGGTCAGAGTAGTCTTAGGAAATAATTTCATAATTTTTAAGAATCAAAACATCACTGTTTTGAGCAAACCTTAATTTACTTAAAATATTTAATTTGGAATACATAGATATCAAAATTACTTGATTTTTATTTTTCACTGTGGCTCATGAGTCAGAGAACTTACCATAAAAATTTCAAGTAATTTGGAGATCATANATCATTTCATATTTTTAATTGATTTTTAAATGTGACCATCAAATTTAGAACTTAAATGATTTTTAAAAATCAAAATATAACTCCAAAAATTATGAAACTTAGTTTTTTGAATTCTATGATATCAGGGGGATGCAATAAAAATAAAAATTTATTTAAAATAAAAACTTGATTTTTAGGTTATTTTTAACTATTTTTAATAATTAAAAAATAATAAAAAAATCATAAAATATTAAACTCATGGAAATGCTCCAAATTATTTCCTAAATACTTAGGAATCATTGGAATATTTTTTTNTTTGAATTCTCTGATATCAGGGGGATTTAATAAAAATAAAAATTTATTTAAAATAAAAACTTGATTTTTAGGGGGATTTAATAATTAAAAAATAAAAAAAAAATATAAAACATTAAACTCATGGAAATGTTCCAAATTATTTTCTAAATACTTAAGAATCATCAGAGTATNATTAAAAAATAATAAAAAAATCATAAAACATTAAACTCATGGAAATGTTCCAAATTATTTTCTAAACACTTAAGAATCATTAGAGTATTTTTTCCAAGGTCTAAATAAAGATATCTATTTTTAAACCTTAAAAATGATTTTTAAGGCTTAAAAATAGAATTTTCTCCAAAATAATTCTTAAAAATCAAATAAAAATCAGAAAAATACAAAATAAATTTCTCTGGGTTCCTTGACCTCAAAGAGATTTTCCAAAAATATAAAACATATTTTTCAACACTTAAAATATTTTATTGTTATTAAAGTCTCCAAAACTTCAATTAATTTTAATAAATCACAGAAAATTCAAAAAATTATCAAATTTTGGCTAAATGACTTTCTGGTCTAGGGCTAGCTCACATAAAAATTTTAAGTGATTAAGAATTGTTCTGATCATCTTTTGGAATTTTCCTTGAAGATTCACATTTTTGCATGAAAATAATTATATAAATCAAATTAAATTTTGAAAATCCACATTTTCTCCTCTGATGTCTTAATTAACTTATCTGTAAGGTTACATAAAAGNCTGGGTTCCTTGACCTCAAAGAGATTTTCCAAAAATATAAAACATATTTTTCAACACTTAAAATATTTTATTATTATTAAAGTCCCCAAAATTTCAATTAATTTTAGTCACAGAAAATTCAAAAAATTATGAAATTTTGGCCAAATGACTTTCTAGTCTAGGGCTAGCTCACATAAAAATTTTAAGTGATTAAGAATTGTCCTGATCATCTTTTGGATTTTTCCTTGAAAATGCACATTTTTGCATGAAAATAATTATATAAATCAAATTAAATTTTGAAAATCCACTTTTTCTCCTCTGATGTCTTAATTACCTTATCTGTAAGGTTACATAAAAGTTTCAAAGTTATTTGACTTAAATTTGATAAATTATCAAAGTTTGGACCCTTAGGGGCAAAATTGTAATTTTGGATATTTTGGCCTTAATGAATATTTAGGTTTAATCAAAATGGAAAATGGGTAATTTCTGATATTAATTAACTCATTTGATGATTTTAAATAAAAAAAGGGCTTAATTGGTAGAAACCNAAATTTAAATCTTCTAGTAGCGTCATCAAATTCTTGTAATTGTCGATTTACAAAAAGAAAAAGGTCGGTCACAAAGGAGCTCTCATTTTTGTCCAACAAAGGTAAGCAATCCAAGGGATGTCCTGAGTCGGTCAACTACTTCCCCTCGCCTTCTAAAGGGGACATTAGGGCTATCAACCTTGCCATCCTTGCTTGAGAGTCGAGTTTATTCTCCTAGCGCCTAGTTTACTATCACTAGCACTCATGTCTCACCAATGTTAATCGAAGACAAATTATCATTTATGATTACCAAATTGAGTCATCTGCACCAAGAAGCATTAAAAAATAAAATAAAATACTACAAAAGAAGTTCAAATCCCAAAAATAAGGCTGAAAAGCTTGTTACTCAATAACATATTCCACTTGGATATCATAACTGATGTAGCCTCCTCATCAGCGAACACCAATGGACACAGGTAGGAGATCTCTAAAGCCATTTAAGTGATTGGGCCAAGTGGACCAACCAGAAGGTCTTGCTTTGCCCTAGAAAGTTGAGCTGTTAGATTGATGGTCGGGTTAGTTGGTTGAACCTTTTTATGTTTAGTTTGAGAATCGAATCACACAACCCCACCTGATTCGACATATGAATTATAGGTTTTTGCTTTCTTTACAACTCTCTTCTTCCTCTGACTTTCAAGACAGTTCAATCCCTCCGGCTTCCCAAAGACAAAGTGAATCATATCTTTATTATGAACATCACTGAAAGGTTTTGACAAGTTCTCCATCTGAATATCCAAAAATGGACCTATTCAAATAAAGAACATGCAGAAAAAAAAGGAATGGGAAGGAGCACCATAACATTCTATTTGAAAGAATCAAAGGCTCCAGAATCAAAGGAGTTCAATTATTGAATCATTAATTAGAATAGAATATGATCTACTTTTGTATTAAATTCTCTTATTCTTATTATAGTGTTGCCTTCAAAAAGAAGTAAGAGAATTGATTAACTAAAATGTGTACATAAAAATGTATCAACCAAGATCCTGAGAAGATCCAACGATCCAGAAGGGAGGAGTGCAACGAAGGTTGACCCATTATCAGGAGATCACGAGGCTCACTTCACAAATCAAATGAAGCCATACGAGCCCAACGAACAAGGCTGAAACTGACTAGGACACGAGATAGACAAGAAGAGGATTGGTTGACCTAAGCATGGACTATTCGACCAAAAATGATACAAAGGAACACTTGAGCCATCCATCACAGGAAGGCCAACTCGATGTGATAGACTAACCTACGTACAGTCGTTCTAAGAGAAGATACAGTCCCACAATATCTTTGATCATCTCAGGAGAGAAACAAGTGACTCCTCATCAGGGATCAAGGATTAACAACTAGCCTAGATCAGCCGATAGAACCATGCAGACAAACCATTGCAGACCAAGTTTATATTGCTGACTTGAACCCGTCCAAGCTTACAGCAGATTCGAAAAGCAGGCGAATAAAAATCACCTTGTAAAATGCTAAAAATATGCAAGTACGAACCCTTTAAAACAATGACAAAAATGTAATATCATCAATGTACTCTTTTCTCATTAAATAGGAGAAACATTTTATGAATAAGACATGATAGATTACTGTTCATTTATCTCTCTCTAAGGACTTAACACATCATTTTTTATAAAATTATATATATTCATGGCACCATCCAATTCCTATGTATATGTACATCTAACATCTAAATATTTGCTTTTTATATTTACATCACTAATTTTTTTTCATATCACATAACAAATATTACTATTTTAATATTTAAAAANCACAATCACCCAAATTATATTGAACCATCAATTTGGAATTAGCAAAACTCTATCCCAACTCAAAGCATAGTCTAATCGAACACCGCCAAATGTCCAAATGCCATCAAATTGAACTTCCAAATCAATTCAAAATCACTCCAAACCTTTTCTAAACTCTTTGTGGCAATCATCTACAACATTTTGATCAATCAATTGAGTCCAATGGAATGACCAGCCCAACCTAAACCTAACTTCAAGCCAAAAAAACTAAAATTGAACCCATGACCCAAATGTAACAAAACCTAGACAAATTGATCAAACTAAAGCCACTACAACCACCATTTTGGCTTTAGTGACCAGCCTAGAACCACCTAGGCCACCCCATATGAGATATGGACCAATGGTACCTTGATTTAATGGATCTCATTCCTTTTTTAGCCAAAAAACAAAGATCTTTGCCATCATGCCTTAACCATTGAGGGTTAATCATCATTAACCCTCCCACTGGCTCCCTTAACCACTTGACCACCAGCTCAGGCCTGGCCAGCCACCCTAGTCACCAGAGGAGTTAAATTTGAGAGCCAGCATGCCTCAACTAAACCCCAATTTCACCCATCCAAGCTGTCTAACCTAATTGGTCTTTGGCCCTCTTCAGCCCTCAACATAAGCAGCTAATTACACCTAAATTGGAGCTAAAATAACGACCCCATTCCCTTCTATCTAAACCACCGCCTCCATGGCCAAAAAAGAGCTGATTAATTTTCCTTAGGGAGACTCTGTCCAATTATTTCCATAAACTCTCCAAGAACTACTGAGCTCCAGTTAACAATTTTCGCGCTCTAGATTCCTCCATGAGAGCTCAATTTTGAGTTTAAAATCCAGGGCATTTTCTGGCATTTCACAAAAATCCACCAACCTTCCAATTAAAACTTCTAAAAGCTTCGTCAGAACAAAAGAGGAAGTTCCCCTTAAAAGCCCCCCTCTGTTGAGCTCTTTAACCAACTCCTAGACCAAGGTCGCACCCCATTTCATTGAACTTATACTTTGAGCTTACACCAGAGGAAACCATCACATCCAAGAGGTTTGGGGGACTTCACTGAAGCTTTCACAAGCATTTAATTGAGGCATCTCCTGTTAGACAAGGCTATAAGCCATTAATCCCAATTTTGAGCTCGGTTTCACTAATTTTAAAGTGAATTTTGATTTCATAGCATTGTAACTATATAGATGTGTTCGTCTTGAGTAGATGAAGGTGTAAGAACAAATCTCATGTGATTTGGTTAAGTATCAAGCAAGATCTTAGGTCTAGAAGTTGGAAGGTTTACGGGTTAGGCTAATCGGAGATGATGAACCACAACTGTCTGATCACGCGTGTATCAGATGGATGGACGAGATCGCGCCAGATCAACTCTTAGTGCATGAACAACGGGTCGAGTCTGCGCTAACTCAGATGGCTGTGCTGAAATAAGAGCGGACCAATGTGCAGCTCGTAGAAGACGAGGATGACATAGTGGATGAGTTGGATAAATAGAAAAATAGGACTTAAATGATTTATTTAAATGCCATAACTTTGAAAATTCATAACCTTTCATAGAAAAATCATAAAAATAAAATAAAAATACCCACTTGCTCAGTGAACACAGAAAAATAATGAGGACTAAAAATAAAAATATTTGTTGACACCTTGATATTTTAATTAATTAAATACTCTATATGGTATTTTAATTTATTATGATTAAACGTTGCTCACCATGGCTTGAAATTTTTAGGGTTTGTTCCATATGATGGAGGAAATGTTCTCTGATTTTTCAATGTTCAGAGAGCATCGTTGTATTTTTAACCCTAATTTTCAAGCTTGGATGGCTATTTTGGCTTAAATTAAGTATACAAATTGAAATATCAATTATAAAATTATGGGATAAATTTAAGTAAGTTCCCTATGGTCAGAGGAGCTTAGGAAAAATATAATGATGGATGGAATAATTTTGTGCATTTATATAATTAATTAAATGTTTATATCTTGAATTAATTTATTTAAATTAAATATTATTTGAAAATTAAAAAAATCAATTTCACATTGTGTAGAAACATTATTTTGATTCACTATAAAAATTTTAAAATTGTTTGATTAAGTTTAAGCACTAAAGTTGATTTTATGAGAAAAAAATTGTATTTTTATACGAAAATAATTATATTAAATTAAATACATTTAAAAAAATTATGAAAAGGGGGTTTTTTAGTTCCTTATGATCAGGGGCAATTAGAAAAAATACAACTTATTTTGAAGAAAATACTTCATTTTGAACTAAACTTGAAATTAAAAATAATTAAATATAATTTAATATAATTAAAAATTCCAAAATTACCAAAATGTTTTAAAATGTGCTTAATTGTTTTTTGATCACTTTAGACTATTAGAATGCTTTTGCTTAATTTTCTTAAGTTAAATATAAATTTTAAAAGGGTAAGAATGTCTTTTCCCTAATGTTTCATTAAAATAATTATAAAAATTAAAAATTAATTTGAAAAATCATGGAATTTTTCTTGAGTGTTTCTATGGCCTAGGTGAACCTCTAATAATTTTCCATAAACAAAAAAAGCTTTATTTTTATCAATTAAATAAATTAATATTTAAAATCCTATATTCTGAATTAAGATACTTATTTAAATTAAATTAAATTTTGAAAAACCCACTTTTTCTCCTCTGATGTTTTAATTGTCCCACGGACAGGGTACTATAAAATTTTTGGGAAGTCATTTGAATTATGCTTAATGAGTTATGAAGTGGAGAGGCCCAAAGGGCAAATTGGTCATTTTAGATTCTTGTGTCGTAATCAAAATTTAGGATTAACCAAAGGGAAAAATAAGTAATTTTGATTTTAATGATTAATTTTGGATGATTGAAACATAAGGAGTTAAATGGTAGAAACCAATTTGCCACCTTCTTATAATAAGAACAAAATTAAAATTTTCTAAATTGTCAAGACTTGAAAGTTAATCAAAATCAAATGATTGTGAAGTGATGGGCTTACGATAGGAGGATGATAGTTTACTTATTTTAAGCCCAAAATTGGATATGAAATGTTCCTTCAAAAAGGATATGTATCACATAAATTAAAAGTTTTAATAATGGCACATTCTCCCATTGAGATTGTTAAAGGCTTGGTAGTGATCTATGCTTGATCTTTAAACTTATTTGATGGGATTTACAAACACAACATGATTGATGATAAACTCCTCTAAACACTACAAGCCCAACTTTTGACCTGGGCATAAGACTTTTAATGACTTCAGCTTGCCCTAGGGGCATCTGCCCACATAACTCTTAAATGAAATATCGTTTGATTAATTGAATACCCTGTCCTTCGGATAACTAAAAATTTTAAAGTTCACCTAGTAATAAAGTAATTTTNATCTTTGCCATCATGCCTTAACCATTGAGGGTTAATCATCATTAACCCTCCCACTGGCTCCCCTAACCACTTGACCACCAGCTCAGGCCTGGCCAGCCACCCTAGTCACCAGAGGAGTTAAATTTGAGAGCCAGCATGCCTCAACTAAACCCCAATTTCACCCATCCAAGCTGTCTAACCTAATTGGTCTTTGGCCCTCTTCAGCCCTCAACATAAGCAGCTAATTACACCTAAATTGGAGCTAAAATAACGACCCCATTCCCTTCTATCTAAACCATCGCCTCCATGGCCAAAAAAGAGCTGATTAATTTTCCTTAGGGAGACTCTGTCCAATTATTTCCATAAACTCTCCAAGAACTACTGAGCTCCAGTTAATAATTTTCCCGCTCTAGATTCCTCCGTGAGAGCTCAATTTTGAGTTTAAAATCCAGGGCATTTTCTGGCATTTTACAAAAATCCACCAACCTTCCAATTAAAACTTCTAAAAGCTTCGTCAGAACAAAAGAGGAAGTTCCCTTTAAAAACCCCCCTCTGTTGAGCTCTTTAACCAACTCCTAGACCAAGGTCTCACCCCATTTCATTGAACTTATACTTTGAGCTTACACTAGAAGAAACCATCACATCCAAGAGGTTTAGGGGACTTCACTGAAGCTTTCACAAGCATTTGATTGAGGCATCTCCTGTTAGACAAGGCTATAAGCCATTAATCCCAACTTTGAGCTCGGTTTCACTAATTTTGAAGTGAATTTTGATTTCATAGCATTGTAACTATATAGATGTGTTCGTCTTGAGTAGATGAAGGTGTAAGAACAAATCTCATGTGATTTGGTTAAGTATCAAGCGAGATCTTAGGTCTAGAAGTTGGACGGTTTACGGGTTAGGCTAATCGGAGATGATGAACCACAACTGTCTGATCATGCGTGTATCAGATGGATGGACGAGATCGCGCCAGATCAACTCTTAGTGCATGAACAACGGGTTGAGTCTGCGCTAACTCAGATGGCTGTGCTGAAATAAGAGCGGACCCATGTGCAGCTCGTAGAAGACGAGGATGACATAGTGGATGAGTTGGATAAATAGAAAAATAGGACTTAAATGATTTATTTAAATGCCATAACTTTGAAAATTCATAACCTTTCATAGAAAAATCATAAAAATAAAATAAAAATACCCACTTGCTCAGTGAACACAGAAAAATAATGAGGACTAAAAATAAAAATATTTGTTGACACCTTGATATTTTAATTAATTAAATACTCTATATGGTATTTTAATTTATTATGATTAAACGTTGCTCACCATGGCTTGAAATTTTTAGGGTTTGTTCCATATGATGGAGGAAATGTTCTCTGATTTTTCAATGTTCAGAGAGCATCGTTGTATTTTTAACCCTAATTTTCAAGCTTGGATGGCTATTTTGGCTTAAATTAAGTATACAAATTGAAATATCAATTATAAAATTATGGGATAAATTTAAGTAAGTTCCCTATGGTCAGAGGAGCTTAGGAAAAATATAATGATGGATGGAATAATTTTGTGCATTTATATAATTAATTAAATGTTTATATCTTGAATTAATTTATTTAAATTAAATATTATTTGAAAATTNTTAAAATATCAATTATAAAATTATGGGATAAATTTAAGTAAGTTCCCTATGGTCAGAGGAGCTTAGGAAAAACATAATGATGGATGGAATAATTTTGTGCATTTATATAATTAATTAAATGTCTATATCTTGAATTAATTTATTTAAATTAAATATTATTTGAAAATTAAAAAAAATCAATTTCACATTGTGTAGAAACATTATTTTGATTCACTATAAAAATTTTAAAATTATTTGATTAAGTTTAAGCACTAAAGTTGATTTTATGAGAAAAAAATTATATTTTTATACGAAAATAATTATATTAAATTAAAAACATTTAAATNTTGAAAATTAAAAAAATCAATTTCACATTGTGTAGAAACATTATTTTGATTCACTATAAAAATTTTAAAATTGTTTGATTAAGTTTAAGCACTAAAGTTGATTTTATGAGAAAAAAATTGTATTTTTATACGAAAATAATTATATTAAATTAAATACATTTAAAAAAATTATGAAAAGGGGGTTTTTTAGTTCCTTATGATCAGGGGCAATTAGAAAAAATACAACTTATTTTGAAGAAAATACTTCATTTTGAACTAAACTTGAAATTAAAAATAATTAAATATAATTTAATATAATTAAAAATTCCAAAATTACCAAAATGTTTTAAAATGTGCTTAATTGTTTTTTGATCACTTTAGACTATTAGAATGCTTTTGCTTAATTTTCTTAAGTTAAATATAAATTTTAAAAGGGTAAGAATGTCTTTTCCCTAATGTTTCATTAAAATAATTATAAAAATTAAAAATTAATTTGAAAAATCATGGAATTTTTCTTGAGTGTTTCTATGGCCTAGGTGAACCTCTAATAATTTTCCATAAACAAAAAAAGCTTTATTTTTATCAATTAAATAAATTAATATTTAAAATCCTATATTCTGAATTAAGATACTTATTTAAATTAAATTAAATTTTGAAAAACCCACTTTTTCTCCTCTGATGTTTTAATTGTCCCACGGACAGGGTACTATAAAATTTTTGNTTAAAATAATTATAAAAATTAAAAATTAATTTGAAAAATCATGGAATTTTTCTTGAGTGTTTCTATGGCCTATGTGAACTTCTAATAATTTTCTCATAAACAAAAAAAGCTTTATTTTTATCAATTAAATAAATTAATATTTAAAATCCTATATTGTGAATTAAGATACTTATTTAAATTAAATTAAATTTTGAAAAATCCACTTTTTCTCCTCTGATGTTTTAATTGTCCCACGGACAGGGTACTATAAAATTTTTGGGAAGTCATTTGAATTATGCTTAATGAGTTATGAAGTGGAGAGGCCCAAAGGGCAAATTGGTCATTTTAGATTCTTGTGTCGTAATCAAAATTTAGGATTAACCAAAGGGAAAAATAAGTAATTTTGATTTTAATGATTAATTTTGGATGATTGAAACATAAGGAGTTAAATGGTAGAAACCAATTTGCCACCTTCTTATAATAAGAACAAAATTAAAATTTTCTAAATTGTCAAGACTTGAAAGTTAATCAAAATCAAATGATTGTGAAGTGATGGGCTTACGATAGGAGGATGATAGTTTACTTATTTTAAGCCCAAAATTGGATATGAAATGTTCCTTCAAAAAGGATATGTATCACATAAATTAAAAGTTTTAATAATGGCACATTCTCCCATTGAGATTGTTAAAGGCTTGGTAGTGATCTATGCTTGATCTTTAAACTTATTTGATGGGATTTACAAACACAACATGATTGATGATAAACTCCTCTAAACACTACAAGCCCAACTTTTGACCTGGGCATAAGACTTTTAATGACTTCAGCTTGCCCTAGGGGCATCTGCCCACATAACTCTTAAATGAAATATCGTTTGATTAATTGAATACCCTGTCCTTCGGATAACTAAAAATTTTAAAGTTCACCTAGTAATAAAGTAATTTTAACTCAACCTTGGAAGGTTAATGGAGCAATATGATAAGTTCAAAATGAACTCGAAATGTTTTAGGAGATCTTTAAAGCAGTTGAGAGTCATTTTCCAAACACTTTTAAATTTCTTAGATATTTTGAAGGACAAATTGAACTTGTTATATTTTGTTCTAAAATCGTCCAATAAGATCTTTTGGCACTCAATAACTTATATTTTCAGGTCTATTAGATACACTTTCATTTACACTTGAAACTTATTTATTTTTGTGCAAAATTATATACATGTTTCAAAAGCTAATCTTTCAGCTGGAACGCCGAGAAGATGACAGGTACACTTTTATAAGTATTTTTTTAATTTGTGTCATTTACTTTCTATAATTTACTTTTACTGCAAAATATTATAACAGCTTGGTTGTGCACTTTACTTTATATTTAAAAATCAAAACCTTTTTCAAAAATTAAATAATATTTTCAAAAACTAAAACAAATTATTTAAAAGGTAACCATAAATCATTTGAAATGTCACTAAACTTAAAACGTCCTTTTGAATTTACGGGAGTCCCTCAGAGGAGCTAACCCATGGTTGCTAACGAGATCTCCCATGTTTAAATGGGTTTCAAAACTCATTTAAGCTTAGTAGATTCAAAAGAAAATAGTGATACTAAAATGAGGGAACCGTGGGATCCTAACCGGTGTCGGTCTAATCAACTTTAACTCCTCTCCGCCCCCATTTGATTGAACTTTCAACTTGCCATGTAAACAATTAAACCTTTTTGAATTTAATGGTTTCATGTGTTATTTAATACACAAATTTTTGAATTTTTCCTTTTCTTAAAACCTTGCTTGTTTTTCTGAATTTCGAGTTATCCTTATTTCATGTGTTATTTAATACACAAATTTTTGTTTCATTTATTGTTTGTTGTAAAATGGAAACAACGTTTAGTTTAAAAACTTTAAATTAATTGCACATTATGACAAACATAAAACAATCTTGATTGCACTGAATTATGAATTCAAAATGATCTTTTACTATTTTCCTTAAAATCTCAATGCCACAAAATACAATATGATGATATCTCCTCGATCAAAACATAACAGCTATATTCATTCATAAACTACTGTTTTCAATTCTATCGTTTCCTTTCCTCCATGGAATGTTCTTCCAACTGCCTTGAGTCATGTAGAGACAAAACTCACTTCTAAAAGTTTGCTTCTGAAATGAAGTCCCCTTGCATATGCTTAGAGGTGTGTTGTCTCAAAAATTCAGAGGTCATACTCCTTCCAGCTCTATGTCAGGCTGGTAACCAAATGGGGCTTTGCTATCATCCATTTTTCTTAAGGTCACTGATACTCTCCTTTATGGAGCTGCTAAGATGCAGTACTTTGATAAATCTGCTCTACTTTTTTTGAGAACCAAAACTAATTAAACTAATAGAGGAATGCTGACCGGTCCTTGGAATTCCCCTGAGCTAATGATATGTTGTTCTTTTTCAATAATAATGTTGCATTCACTAATAATAGGGACTATACTGAATGGCTTGAGAAAGTCATGATGGTCAATGTGGGGTGAAATACAATCTTCTTTCTCGTAACTATTGATTATGCAATTGTTGCACACATAGTTCACTGCCAAACACGCTAAGACACGATCCTCTTGATAATCTTCTTTATGACTAGCAATGTTGAGTCCACTTCATCATGCCCGACAATCCCCATAGGATTCCCTTCATTATCATGGGCAAAGTTGTAGCTACAACCAAACTGAATGGTAATCCTTCCTTTGTTGGTCCTCCATTTTTGGGGCTATAAATAAGTTCCTTTCCTCAAGATGTCTGCCCAAACTTTATCCCTTATGTCAAAGACACACTCAACTATCATCTTCTATTCATACTTGGAAAACACGTTGATGTGCAACTCTAATCCATCAAAGATATTGAAATATTTTCCCTATATTTCTTCAAAATGTTAAAAATTTTATTTTTAAACCCTCTGAAACTCTTCTAAAACATTTCCAAAAATAATTTGCAACTTTCTTGGCTTAAAGAATTGTGGAATATGGCTCGACAATTGGTTGGTCCTTACTCCTCTGTGCTACAGGTGATATAGTGCATTCCACACATTTTGCACATGGTTCGGACAACATGTATTCTAGAAGGGCATGATCCTTGGCTTGCATTGGAACCAAATTGGTTGTTTTCAGAATTTTCATCATAAAAAATAGACAAAACATAACTGAAATAAAAAAATCACTCTATTTTCCATCTCTGGAGGGACAAATAAAATTTCATGCAAGGTAAATGGATGAAGGGACTGTTGACCTCATTTTATGATGTTTATCTCCTCCTCCATAGCTTAGGATCTAGCCACATGACTTTCATATTGACTCTCCTAGAGGACTAGTGATGGGACCTACCCCTAGTAAGAAATTATAATAACTTAGATTTTTATAGTCTCATGTGTGGTGTTAAATCCACAAAACTTGAGTTGGTTAAGGACCAACACATTGAGACTTATGATGAGCTCACCATAAGGTTAGGAGATGCCCTAGAGAAAACTTTTATGACCTAGGACTTCACCTCTTTGAAACACCATGTACACACACATACGCACACCACAATAATTAATATTACACTCAACACTCACCATCAAATCCACCAAATTAACTAAATCCCTCAAGAGCAAGCCCAAATTCAAAATTAAAATGAAATAAATAGACCTCATGACAAGGCTAGGCACTCCCCTTGGCACATTAAATTTAAATCAAGCATAAGATGGAATGTTATATGATTAAGATGAATAAAATTAGTGTCATAGGAAAGTAAATTGAAGAGACAAAAATTCAACTAGGTCACTTTAATGCATGCCATGTAAGCCATGCCCAATGCTTAGGTAAGCAATTTGACTTCTCCTAAGCCATAGGCAAGCAAAGGAGCCATGTATTAGCCTCTTGAAAGCCATCATGCCATTTATGGATAAATGAGGCAAGCCTTTCAAATTTCCCCCAAAAGTACTTAAACACTCTAATAACACACTTAAAACTATGTTTAAGCCCAAACCCCCATGATTAGGACTTGTCCACCCAAGACCCCATGCTTAAAACCTGGTTTAGCCATCATGAGGGGTGAGCAAAGATCATTTGCATGACTCAAGCCAAAAGTCCACCCAAAGTCAATGCAAACCTTTTCTACTTAAATCAAGCACACCCACCCATGGTTCTTTCCATTTGGCTTCACCACTCTCCACCACCAACATCCTACAATTAGATGATGACCATCTAAGGCTTCCCTTTCCATAATGGTCGGTGGAGTAGGTGAACTCGAGAACCACCCATGATGAGAAATCCCAAAATATCACCTATCTAATTTAGCTCATCCCCATTAGTCTTCTTCTCTTGCTAGAGCTCTTTATGAGTGGCAACCTATGCTTTTAAAATGGCCTATTGGAGCTCAAATACACTCCCTTAGCCGAGTTTTTAAACTAGGGCACACCATGAACAAAATGTGGAGAGTGCACAAAACTTGGTGAAGCCCTACAAAATTGATTTTAAGCCCTTCCTACAAGCTTGCCTAGCTCATCCCGATCATTCCTAGCCCTTGACTCCATCCTCAAAACCGTAATTCTGCCTTTAAAATCCAGGGTATTTTTGGACTTGGAATCAACCCCACCAAAACTTCATTTTAAGCCTTCCATAAGTTTCCCCACAACCTAAGAAACTTCCCTAATCAAAATCTCCCTCCCAAATATCCTGTAATCTAGTTTTGAACCAAGCCCCATCCACCACTTGGTCCAAATCATACCTAGCTTCAACCTTAGTGGAAATTGGAGTTAGGAGCAAATGTGTTGCATCCAAACGAGGCTTCTCAACCATTCTAATTGAGACCCCACCACTTAAACAAAGGTATAAGATCAAAATCCCTAATTTTTCTTATTTTAAGACTTTGTGAAGAGACTCAACAATAAATGCCCACTTAGCTGTATAGATTTGTTCATCTCACTAAGATGAAGCTTTAAGAACAAACTCCACATAATTTAGTTGAGAATTGAGCAAGATTTTAGGGTTCAAACATGAATGCTTCTCAGTTAATAGCCTCGTGGAAATGATGAATGGAGCTTGTTTTTGGAATGGATGACACATATTTTGTCGGACGACTATACGGTCTGGGACATAACACAACAAAGAGGGCCTATTTAGTGGATGAGGTGGAAAGCACAGTGAATCAGTGGGCGACACATGGAGCTTCGTCAGATCTGAGGATGACGCGGTGTTGTTATGGTTAAGTAGGAAATTTGAGTATTTTTGAATTAAACAAATCCATAAAATGCATATTAAGTTCAAAAATTCATATCTTACCTAAAACAAATCACAGAAATAAAAATAAAAATACCTCTGAACTCGGTGAACAAAGAATAAAATTATAAAATTAAATATAAAAATATTTATTAAATGTTTGCNAATGATGAATGGAGCTTGTTTTTGGAATGGATGACACATATTTTGTCGGACGACTATACGGTCTGGGACATACCACAACAAAGAGGGCCTATTTAGTGGATGAGGTGGAAAGGACAGTGAATCACTGGGCAACACATGGAGCTTCGTCAGATCTGAGGATGACGCGGTGTTGATATGGTTAAGTAGGAAATTTGAGTATTTTTGAATTAAACAAATCCATAAAATGCACATTAAGTTCAAAAATTCATATCTTACGTAAAACAAATCACAGAAATAAAAATAAAAATACCTCTGAACTCGGTGAACAAAGAATAAAATAATAAAATTAAATATAAAAATATTTATTAAATGTTTGTTTTTAAATTAATTAAATACTTCAATTGATTTTTTAATTAATTAAAATTAATTATAAATCATCATAACAAGAAATTTTGAGGGGTTATTCTCCATGTAGATCTTCTTATTTTTCCAAAGTTAGAGGGCCTCTCTAACAATAAAAATTATAAGTTTTCAAAATATTTATCACCACGTTTGATAAACTAATTATAAAAAATAAAATAAAAATTAGAAAACGGGAGTAAAATATGACAAGGCAAGTAAGATCACAGGCACTTTAAAAAAATATATGAAATACAAAATAAAAAATTATGTTAACTATGTATTTTTAAAGTTAAACTTATTAAGAATTAAAAGAATTTAAATATAAATCAAATTGACATGAATTATCCTTGAAGCATGTTCTTAATCCGAATTATCTTATACAAAATTTTCAAAGACAGAGAGCATATTTTTAATAGTTAGATAAATTCTTATTGAAATATCATAATTTATAATTAAAATAATTACAAAAATGAAATAAACTTCTAAATATTACAAATTTTTTTTCTTAATTAGTTTATTTGTTATTGACTAGAAAGGTTTAGTGACAAATGGAATTATGTGCAAATAGTAAGTCAGTTACCATATGGCATTATAGCCTCTTCGTTAATTAACAGTATGTCACATTAGAGGGTAAATCAACGAAAATTATGATCACTTTTTTAATGAAATATTGGAAAACTTAAGGGATAATTTGGTAGCCACCAAGTCATTCAAGAAGTTATGGAGGGTAAAAGTGCATATTTAAAATTGTTGAAGATGACCAAATAGTACACATGAATGCATAACCAATTGGTAGAGATTATGGTGTGGAAACTTTTAGCCTCCAAAGTTGGGCTTCCTACAACATGTTGGAAGGAGTTGTAAAATTATTTTAGTGAAAATCAAAGTTTCTTGAAAGCCCTGAGAGACTCATGATGAGCCATCTACCACAAAAATTATCATGGCGTAAAAATCTACCATAAAAATTATCATGGTGTAAAATGAAATTCCTTAAGAAAGGTATGAATAGCTAAATAATCTAAAATTTTCAAGTTTTAACCCAACTTAGGGGTATATTTCTTAAACACCATTAAAATTACATAAATGCTTTCGGTGGCTTTCCACACATTTAAAGAGAAAGTATAGCCCAGGGAGTTCAGTTTACTGAAGTCAATTGCTAATCAACTTAATATAAGTTCCTGAAAAGTTTCTATGAGTTAACAAGTTGAGGGTTAATAGTCAAAGTATAAATTTATAATCATGCCTCTCTTGGCAACACTTGTGTAGGTTTTTTCATGGAATTACAATTAAGGTAAAGTCTTCACCCATAGGCTAATAAAATCATAAAATATTCAAAATGTTATTTTAAATTATTTATAATTTTTATAATTTTTATTATTTTAAAATTTATTGATAATCTCAATAATTCACAAAAACTTGAAATGAACTCAAAATGGCTTAGAAAATTCAAGGACCACGATCTAAATGCCCCAACAAGATTCCATGAATTTTACAGGGCATTTAGGATTATTTGAGATATTTATGAAAACAAAACCATTAAGGGGTAATAAGATTATATATATATATATATATATATATATATATATATATATATATATA
>JXCR01101121.1:0-10898 GCA_002079205.1 Phalaenopsis hybrid cultivar | reverse complement strand
ATATATATATATATATATATATATATATATATATATATATATATATATATATATATATATATATATATATATATATATATATATATATATATATATCGCAATAAAGAGTGATTCATTCAAGTGAAATCAATTGCAAATTCTAAGGTATGTGACATTTTAAAGGTCCCCACTAATCCTGATTTTCTATAGATATAGATGTAAAATGCGATGTATGTGATTATATGATTATTTTCCTTAATAGTTATTCTTAGTTTGTGACCAAACCAAAAACTTGATCAAAAGAAAAAACTAGGTGAATCTTTCACTATAAAGTAAATAAGAGTGCAGTTATAATATTTCAGTATGGGATACTACGCAAATATACGTATCGTTATCAAGTAAAATAGAATTTTCTAATTATGTCCCAAATATTGATCTCACAGGGAGGACTAATATTAGATAACAAAATTTTACTTAGCAATATATTGTTTCTTAAACTTAAGATGTTAAAATAGGAATGAAAGTTTGATTTTTTTAGCAATATTTGATAATTGAAAATAAAGTAAGCAGTTAATTAACTTAACTAAACTACTTGCAAGATGAAAGAAATATTAATAAAATATCTTTTTCCTTATCATGAATTAGTGATAAATATAGAAATTTTGTTGTGGAGGTATGCTAAAAATGTTGTTCTAAATAAGAGAAATAATATTCTTTACCCTCACTAGAGGTGCTATAAGGAATATTCGCCAATCTACAGTTTAAATAGTCTTGAAGACCAGCTAGGCAAGGAAATTTACTAGCTCTCATTCTAGAGTTCATTCTTCTCCCTCCACCTGATAGCTAACATCCCATATCAAAACCTAAAAAGATAAATAAAATTAGGGGTTTTAGCCTGTCCCCCTAAAGTCCTCTAAGTTTACACCCTTTAAAATATATTTCCCTATTTATTTTCACTCAACCCCATGAATTACATTCTCATTCATGAAATCAATATATAATTCCAACCATTTGTTTACTTATGAATTACCTTCTCAGATCTTACAGGTTCTCACAATAGGTATTAACATCTTAATTGGCCAAATGAAGAAGTAAATGAAGTGCAAGGTTTCAAATCATTACAACTTCTTCAAATATCGAAGTCTATTACTTCACACAACTCCTTTAAATACTTAATCACTTATCATTTTAAGGAAAAAGATACAGAAAACTAATCAAAATTCATGGAGAAAACACAACCACATATGGTCTAAAAGTAGAAATCATGCACACAAATAAGAAATTTAAATTTAAACCAAGTGTAGACATAAAGATAAACACTTATCTCAGATTTTCTCCACCAAATCTCTTGAAGTTCTTTTGAATTCTCCTCCTCTCACAATACAAACTAACTCTAAATAAAATAACATAAAATAAAGGTGGCCGGCGGCGGTGACGACGATGGGCGGCGGCTGCGGCGGTGATGGGCTGTAATGTTTGATGAATGGCTGACCTCTTCTCTTAAAAAATCTAAGTCTTTTCTTATAAAAATCCAAGGGGTGCCTTGGTGTCTCTTTAAAAGGGTGTCTTCATTCAATGAATCTTCTAGAAGTTGCTTCCTCAGAATCCATTTGAATGAATTTTCATGTCCTTGAGCTATTTTCCACATTTTTATCAATAGTTGCCTCAATCACCTCTTCAAAATTCTACTCAAATTTAATAATTCATCAAATAACTACTTCTGACACTCAATCGCGGAAAACCTGGCTCTTTGGCCTGGAGTTTCTGGCGCCCCAGTTTATTTTTGCATTTTTCTTTTTCTTTGCTCCAAATTTGACCCTTTTTGCCTTGTTTTAGCATTTTCATCCATTTGATTGTACCTGCAAGAAAACACACAAATACCTTTCATTAAAGAACAATATCACAAGAAAAGGTATAAACATGTGTATAAAAATACTTTACATTTAGGTGTATCTAAAACCCCCAAACTTAGGATATTACTTGTCCTCAAGTGACCTTTCAATCTTTAAAAACTAACATAAGTAGATAATTTTGATGTTGAAATTATAGTAGTCAAATTTAGAGAAAATATTTATAAATGAGACCATCTTAAAGTTTAGAAATTTTTAATGTTAAGAAATATGAAAATATGAGTTCTTATCTGATTCAGAAATATTGTAGATTTTCCAAATATAGAGTTTAGGTATTTTGTCATCTCCACTTTAAAATTTTTATTAAGCATGATTTTACTCACTATATTAAATTCTTAAACTTAAAATTTTCCCATTTCTTATCCTTAAAAAGATCAGATGTGGAACCAATTTTTGATTAGGCACTCATCCTCAAGCTTCTCCTCCTTTTTTCAACTTTTTCTTTTCTTTTTCTTTTTCTTTTCTTTCTCTTTTTCTTTCTTTTTTTGATTTTTTTTTGAAAGGTATTACTATATTTGGATAGGCCTTTAATGGTTTTGAATTCCACTCTTTCTTTCCTAAAGTAAGGAGTTGATATTTTTCTTTCACTTAAAAACATAAGAATAGTTTTGAAAATTTATTTCAGTAAGAGAAATTTATGTGTTGAAAATAAAAGGTCTAAATTTCTAACTTCTTCAAAGATACAATTTTTCTTACTAAAGATAGTTACACAATATTTATCATTTTTCACAATAAAAATTTTTTAACTTCCAATTTTTCTACATTACTATAAATTTTAACTAAATTCTCTTACTCATTTCTAAAATCAAAATTTTACTTCTCTAATATAACTTCATATACATAATAATTTTTTTAATCAAAATAAAATTTATTTGAAATACTTTTGAGAACAAATAGACTTTTAAGTTTCTTTAAAATTTTTCCTCCCCCAAAACTTAAATTTTTAATAGAAATAAAACATTTTAGCATCATATATAAATAAGAAAGAATGAAAACTAACTATAACATGCTTGCAGGAATTTTTATATCCTAAATATGCAAGTACAAAAATTAAAAACGGGAGTAAAAAATTAATTGATCAAATTTTCTTTTACTTAAAATATAGTGATTACTCGGACTTCTATGCAATGGAGTATAACATAAAAGCCAAAAAACACACTAACAAACATACATGACTGCGAGATAAAGAAAAATAACTGGTAGTAAATTGAAAAGTTTAAACATGCAGCTTTACGTAGCAAGTAAGCTAAATTTTTAACCTTCCTAAGATTCCTTATCTAAGTTTAAAAAACATCAACTAAATACATTAAACAACACAATTAAAATAATTACCTCCACTAAAACATTCTAGCTAAACACAAAAATTCAAATACATTTTAGTACGTGTATGAAACAAAACACAACATAACAAAAACTAACAGTCTTTACAATCACAACTTAAACATAACAAAAAGTACAAAATACAAGTACCAACAACAGTTCATAACAATACAAGAACTAAAAACATAAAAAAGAACTAAAGATCCCAACTAATCATCATCCTCTTCTTCATCACTGTCATTACTACACCAAGTAGCTGTAGGCTCATATGATGGATATGTAGGGTACTGAGGAAATACTACATCACGATTACCTCTATTAAGATGCTCCATAACCAACTTATATTCCTCCTCATAATCACTTTGTCGCTTCATATACCCATCCATATGCTCTGCAAAATTTGTTAAGTTTGATACCTTTTCATTAGTACAAATAACAGTATTTAAGATCCCTTCCATAAGCTGAGACTGAGAATCAGATCCAGAAGTCTAACTCTGTGATGTAGAAGCATGTGAAGTAGAAGCTGGTGAAGTAGAGGCAGCAAAACTAATGGAAAATCCACCCTTCCAACCAAAAATATAATGATGTGAATAATTCTTCACATTCACTCTGGTAATGGGCTTCAACAGTTGTAAAATGTCCTCCCAGCTGTCGTATCTAACACCAGCCTACTCACATAAAGAAAAGATCAAGGATCCAAATCCCAAATCTGCAGCAGTAGCAGCGGCAACAGAAATAGTAATAACTCCATAAATCAATCATCCAATGTCAATTGGCTTGGATTGCTGATACAGTAGTTCAAAGTTGCTCTATCTCGAGTTCCTTTACTTGAATGATTTGTAGGCACTAGACAAGCAAAAATAAAATAATGTCATGGCTTTGCAGTGGCATCTAACTTTGAAGTAGAAAAGTTTATTCTTCTTTCATTTGTAATCATCCATAACCCTCTCCCAACAGTCAAAGATGAAATAATCTCGTCTAGCTCCTCTTTAGTACGATTATAGTTTGAATAAAAACATAAAGTACTTGGGGGAAAATGATAAAACTAATTAACTACTTCAGGAAAAAATGGTATTGTCTTTCCCCTCACTACGACTCCTTCCTCATCAGCCTCTGATAGATTAGCATAAAACTCTCATACCACAAAAATCACGGTAACAACAGAAAAATAGCAAAATCGCTCCCACTAGTGGCTAACAATCAATTCTTCTATAGCTCCTCCAGAACTTTTGAAACATCGTTCATGAATTAATTTTCTTGAATTGAGTGCATCACTATTCCAATCTGAGCTCTCAAACTATCAAATTTACTTGAATCGAATAGAGCTATTCCCTTACTTCTGTTCGTTCTTGGTGCCACTATCTAAAAAAATGTACAAAATTCAAAATATATTCTACAATCAACTCCAAATCACTAAACTCAACTCCTAAAAGCTTAAACTAACAAATCTATGCATTTGCCATCTACTTTTCCGAAATTGTCACCACGAATAGTGATTTTCAGGTAGCTCGTGAATGTGCTCAAAATACATGGTAAAACTAAAAAATTTTTGTATAAAAGTGAAGCTCTTACCTCAAGAAGATCAAATCTCACAATTTTTTCCTCAAATCATTAAGAAAACTTTAAAGTAGGTGACGCCCTAGCTGCCAATTCTCAAAAAATTAAAGTAGGAGACGAAGAGAGGTGTGATAATGGTGTTTTTGGCCAAAAAATTCATTTAAAACCATTCACAAATTGGTTTTTGTGAACCGGCGCTTAAGAGAGAATGGTCCAACGCTTAGGTGCCAGCCTTTTGGCTTAGGCAACACTTAAGCGCGAGTTTTGGCGCGTAGTCGCCAGTGCACAAATTTTGATTTTTTTGATTTAAGTGAAATGCACTCCTAGCCTAAGTCAAGCAACCCTCTATTGTCTAAAAGCACTGTAAATAACTACTTTTTGCCCTCTTATCTCTTCTCTTACTCAAGATTCACCAATTTAAACTAATTTGATTCAACACAAAATAACATAAAATTTCACAAAAAAATCATTTATGTTAATTCACGAACGATTACAAACACTTTCAAATAAATAAATTCTGAAACAAAATAGTCTCGGATGAGAAAATTCATAAACATAATAGTATATCATAATAACATAAAACACACAGTTAAACACTAAACATAAATAAGCACTACACACATAAACAAACACTAAACACAAACTTAATTCCATTCTTTAATAGATGGAACAAATTATGGCCTATGTTTAGTCTCTCCTTCAACATTTGTAACTTATATTTGAAAGAACAAACAGTGATTAAGAACTTCGGTTGAATCTTCTTCAATCCACTTATTCTTTACATAAATTGACTTGACTGCTTCTTCTATAAAACTGGTATGGCTAAACTTCATCTTAAGTTACCATCCCATATGATCCAGATGTGCATTAACTTCCATCACTTTTGCTTTAATTGAAGCCACATTAGAATCAATTTTAGTGATTTTATCTGCTATTCTTTTGATACTAATGGCTAGGAAACCATTATATTACTCTTGCACAGTTTGACTAATAAACTTCTTTCTCATTACTTCCTCCTTTTTCTTCAAATCACTTTTGACCTTACTTTTGTTTGAGGTCTACTTTCCTCTTTAGTAGCCCAGGATCTAGTTATAGCACTTTCATGTTGAATATTCCTAGAGGACCAAAAAAGGAACCCTCACCATTAGAAATTCTAAACCTTCCTTTGCTCAACTTAAAGTTTCACATGTTGGTCTTAACCTCTAGGGCTTAGCACATGGGGGGGGTGCTCAATATGGGGGAGCTCAAGGGACATCCCCATAGAACTGCTTGGCATTAGGGTTAAACCTGGGGTTTGGTCTAAAGCTAGTTCACCCACTTACACTCACTTTCACTCAGATTCCACTCACAAATCTAAATCCAAACTTGTTGGCTTTGACCCCTTAACCCTTTGGTAGACTCATGTAGATGGTCCCTTAGACCCACTCACCTTAAGCTAGGGTTTAGCTAAAAACAATACATGAAAGACCCAAAGTAGAGGATTCCTTTGGTCCATAACTCAAATAGGGTGTTTGGCACCACATTTTCACCAAAATACCAAACTTGGTCTTTTGTCCCCAAATCTACCAAATTCACCAAAGCACCTGAAAATCCCAAATTTGACCAAAATTCCCAAAATTACCCAAATCAACCAAATTTGTTCAAAAATCATCCCAAAACATTTGAAACTACCCAAATTTCCCAAAACATCCCAAATTTGTCAAAATCCCCAAATTTCCCCAAATTGGAGAAAATTACAAAAATACCCTTGATGGCCCAAACTTTCCCAAAACCCTTAAAATCATTTCAAGTGTCTCAAAAATCAATTTGAACCCTTCAATTAAACCCAATTTGATCAATTTAACCAACTTTGACCAAAAGCCCCATATTGCATTAAAGGCCCCATTTTCCCAAATTCACCACAAATGTCCATCAATTTTACCCCAATTCCCCCTAATTTCAATTCTAAATTTGAATTCATCTTGACCAAACTCAATTAAAACAAAATCCAAGTCCAATTGACTCACATTTGAGTCCAATTTCAAATTAAATCAAAAAGGCCCAATTTTGCCCAAAATCTAAATCTCACACAATTGAACCCCAAAATCTATCTCATTGCCCCAATTATGCATCATAAACTTTTTGAAACATCTTCACACACCAAATTTAACACTTAATTGACCTTTTTCAAGCTTTAATTTCACTGAATTTCAACCCAAATCAAAAATCCCCAAAATTGCCACAATTTTGCCATGAGCCCAAATCCCACCAAATTGAATGTCATAATCCCAACATTGGCAAAATTTGCAAAATTGACAACTAATTAATGTTGAAATCTCTTCATGAAACTCCCAAAGACCATTTCGAACTCTTAATTTGGACTTAGCTCAATTCTAGCCCAACCTAAACCAAAGTCTAACCCAACTTCCCCAATTTGACTAAATGCAAAAACTTCCTTCAAATTGACCCACCAAATCAATTCAAAGCCGCTCCAATTCTTCCTTAAACCTCTCAAGACAATCACCCACACAAAGTTTCAATGTCATGGATAGGCAAACCCAAACTCAACTTCAAGACAATTTGTCCCAAATTGAACCCCATCACCAAAATTGACTTAGCCATACCAAAGTTAACAAATTAATGTCACCACAGCCACCATTTGGACTCTATTTAAAAGCCTAAACCCACTTAAACCACCTAGCTGAGCTATGGACAAACGGTCCCTTGATTTATGGGATCATAGCCATATTTAGCCTTATTTTAAAAATACTTTTCCATCATCACTTGCCATTAGGAGTAAATCATAATTAACCCTCCCCTAACCTCCTTGAGCAAAGAGGTCACTGAATGCTTGCCAACCACCACCTAAGCCACTGGAAACAGTCACCCCAAATGAGTACAAAAATCAAAATTTGAACTCCATGACTTGGCTCACTCAAATTGGATGCTTGTGCTTTACTTCAATCCACCTCAACTAGCCTTAGCACCCACTGCGAAGCCCTGAGCTCCAGCAGGCAGCCATGGTTTTAAATTGGCCCCTTAATGGAAAAAGGGGAGGTTAGCTAACTCCTTGGGGAATTTTGGCCCATTTGCTTCCAAAGACCTTCCAAGTACTCCTAAGCTCAATCCCACCGCTTTCCCCCTCTAGTTCCCACTGTGGGAGCTCAATATTGAGTTCAAAAATTCCGCTCGAACAAGGACATATTTCCAAAAACCTCTAAAGTCCACTAAAATCCAGTTAAATATGCCCACACCATCACCAAAGTGAGAGGAGTTGATGCCCCATAAAAGCCACATCACAGAGAGCCTCTAACATAGCTCTAGACCAATACCTGAAATTGAGCTTGGTCGAAATCATATCTAAATAATTTACCAAGACCCAGTACTTCATCTGGAGGTTTGTTGGACCCAATCAAAGCTACCACAACCATCTGATTAAAGCATTCTGTCTTAGATAAAGGTATTGAACCTCAACCCTAATCCGAGCCTATTTGACTCTCCATACATATTTATTATATTTCATACTTTATAAGCCATATAAATATGATCATGAGGAGTAGAAGAAGTTTTAGAAACAAGCCACATGCAATTTGGTTGAGTTTAGATGAATATCTTAAGGTTTTAGTGTGAATGGTTGTTAGGTTGGCTCGTTTGAGGATGATTAACAGATGCCATCCGATCGCACGTGTATTGGATGGACAGAGGAGATAAAGCTAGACAAACACTTGGAGTGAAAAGGCGGGCCACGTGGCAGCTAAGGTGGATGATGGCGTCAAATGGCAGAGCGCCTCGTGTGAGTTCGGAGTCGTCGTAGGATGAGTTGTTGCCGCGAGTTTAAATAGAATAATATGGATTATTTAAATTAAATTAAATGCTTGAACTTCCAAAATTGATATATTTCTCTAAACAAATCATAAAAAAAGAAAAGTATCATCTTGCTCAGTGAACACAGGAGAATAATGTTGATTAAAAATAAAAATTATTTTATTACCCCATGATTTTTAATGAATTAAATACTCTCTGTAGTATTTTAATTCATTATGATCAAACATTGCTCACCATGACTTGAAATTTTGAGGGTTTATTCCTCATGACAGAGGCTATGTTCTCTAATTTTTCCATGGTCACAGGATATCTCTATGTTATTAACCCTAGTTTTCAAGCTAAGATGACTATTTTAGCTTATTTTAATTTTATAAATTAAAATATCACTTGAAAAATTATGAAAATAATTTTAGTAGGCTACATATGGTCAGAGAAGCTTAGGAAAAACATCATGATGGCTTGAATAATTTTGTACATTTCTATATTTGCTTGAGTATATATATATCTTGTAGTAATTTATGTAAATTAAAAACTAATATAAAATTAAAAATATCAATTCTCCACCATGAACAAAAATCATGTTTACCCACTATATAAATTTAAAAATTATTTGATTAAGTTTAAGCACTAAAGTTGATTTTCCAAGAAACCTTGTATTTTTTGTACAAAAATAATTATATTAAATCAAATACACTGAGGAAAATTTTGAAAACTGGTTTTCTGGGTTCCTTGTGATGAGGGGCACTTAGAAAAAATAAAATTTATCTTTGAGAAAATACTTGATTTTTGAGTTTTATTTTGAATTTAAAATAATTAAAAATAATTTAAAAATATCAAAAATCTAAAAATATTTTAAAATAAGTCTAATGGTTTTCTAATCACTTAGGACTTATTAAAAATATTTTTCCTAACTTTTCCAATTTAAAAATAAATTTTAAAACCATAAAAATTGATTTTTTTTCTTATTTTTTATTAAAATAATTATAATAAATAAACAAAAAATCATAAAAATACCAAATTTGAGTATATGAGCTTTTTGAACTCAAAGAAGTTTAATAAGAATTTTTACAAAAAAAAATTTAATTAAAACGTTATTTTTCATTTAATTAAATCATTGAAATTTGTTAATAATTAAATAAAAATTATAAAAATTTAATTCAAAAAATCATGAAATTTGGTCTATGTGTTTCACTGACCTAAGGGACCTCTAGTAATTTTCTAAGAAATATAAACTTTATTTTGGATAGTTAAGTAAAATCAACTTTGAAAATATTACCTTTTAAGTTTAAATGATTATTTAATTAAAAAGTTGAAAGCTCACTTTTTCTCCTCTGATGTTTTAATTGACCCATGGATAGGACTCTCTATATTCTCAAAGTCATTTGAAGTTTGATTAATGAGTTATGAGGTGAAGAGCACCAAAGGCAAAGGGATAACTTATGAGTCAAACCTGCCTTAGAGACACCCACCCACATAATTCTTAAATAGAATATCAAATTGATTAACTAAGTGTCGTAATCTTGGGATAAATAAAGCATTAAGTTTCATTGAGTAAAGGGAGAACCTTAGTTTAACCTTGGATGATTAATAGAATGATATGATAAGTTCTAAATGAACTCAAAAAATTTCAAGAAATCTTCAAAGTGGTTCAGGGTCATGCTTCGAGCACTTTGGAATCTCTTGAATATTTTGAAGAGCAAATTGGGGTTGTTATATTTTTTTATAAAATCATCTACTAAGATTTTTCGAGACTCAATAAAGTCATAACTTAGGGTTTGGTAGCTATTCCTTCATCCACTCTTGCAATTTAAATTCCGTGCAAAATTATACACACGTTGCCAAAGCTAACATTTCAGGTGGAAGGAGCATGAAGAATTGACAGGTACACTTTTAAGTTATTAAATTGTGATTTACTTTTATTTATTTGCACCTCTCATTTCCTGCATGTAAAATTGCATGTTAAACAACGATTCCACCCTGCATGTCAAAAGCAGAACTATTAGGACAGCCGCAAAACAAAAAAAAATTTAAAAATTAAACAAGATAAAATTCACCGCCACAACAGTCAAAATATAAGACAACCCAAAATTTAATCATGAAAAAAATAAAACAAAAATTATAACTAAATTAAGATGTTTCTATCAGATGATTAGGAATCGCTTAGAAGAGGTAACAAATGATTGCTTACGAGATTTCCAACTGTCTAAATTAAAGTACGGAACTCATTAAGTTGGCTTTAGTAAATAAAATTGGACTAAGTGAATCTTAATGAAAATAGTAGTACTGGAATGAGGACACCGTAGGATCCTAACCGGTGTCACTCTAATC
>JXCR01101115.1:2895-33300 GCA_002079205.1 Phalaenopsis hybrid cultivar | reverse complement strand
ATAACCATCAAGAAAGATAGGCAACCCAAGGAACCAGTAAAGCTCGCCAACCAAGATAACCAACAAGCCCAACTAACACACCAAAACAAAATAAAATCAGCCAACCAAACAAACCAACAAAGAACGTCAATTAGCCAAACCAGAGAACAAACATAACCAGCTAACCAACCGTCCATTACTTTTCAAGTTTACCAAATTGAACCCAAATAACCAATCCAAAGAACAATTAAAGATAGCCAACCAAGATAAGTACCAAGAAAAACAGCCAACCCAAAGAACCAGTTAAACTAGCAATCCAAGATAACCAAAGAACCATCACAAACACTCAACCCCAATAACCACCAAAAAAAGATAGCCCACCAAGGGAATCAGTAAAGTTACCCATCCAAAATAACCAGTCGGCCAAACTAGAACACAAAAATAAAAAAATCAACCAACCTAACAAACCAGCAAAGACAGCCAAGTAGAACCCTCAAAGAAAGTCAAATCAAATAATCAATCACCCAACCAACCAATAAAAGTAAAATAGTTAATCATCCAAAACATAATTATTAAGTAAAACACAAATGGTTGAACAACAATCCAATAAATAATAACTGCCCAATATTAAAATAATATTGGTGCAATGAAAAATTAGAAAAAATATTTCATATCCAGCTATTGAACTATCCAGTAGGTAGCAACCAAAGCACGTGATTCAACTTTCCCTCTAATTACTCAAACAAAATTCACATCAAAATGTTACTCTTCTAATAATTTTTACTGATACGAGAGATATATAATAATTAGTAATAAGATGAACAAGTAAACATACTCTACAAAACCCATTTTTAAGAAATATTACCAAGAAAATTTTCAAACTATTAATGAAAGATATAATCCAACTGAATGCACATATTAGTACATTGATTGTCTTTATAGAAAGAAAACTCATATGATCATCAAGAACTCTCCCACCAGCACTAAATACAGATTATGAAACAACCGTTATTGGAATGGACAAAATATCATTAGTCATTTTGATAAATGGTGATATTTGAGGGTATTTAATTTCCACCACTCAAGACTATCAAATTGATCATTCTAAGGAAAAAAAAAAAACTCCTCAAGATAAATTTGTAAATTTCATTTTCATTGTTGAATAGAACCAAATGAAACAACAAAATTAGTAAAGGAAAGCCTACAGTTTAAAGTTTACGGATAAATTAAATCACTTACAAATGTGAAGATCTATCACTTGTCGAACGAGAACTAGCAATATCACATGTATATTTATTATAAATTTCTTGAATAACATGCTCAACTTATTGAACTTTTGAATCTAATTCAACGAATGTGTAAATCATGGGAAAGGTAAAATTTATACTTAATGTTCAACTGAAGGTCTAAAACAGATATTATAGACATAAGTAGATTGCATTTATCCCAATAATTATCAAATTTAATTCACATGATCATGGTCGTATTCTTAATAAACTCATCTTGTAAAGTATACTCATCCGATGAAGTATACTCATCTGATGAAGTATACTGATCCAACAATAGTTTCTTAATATGCATGACACTATGTTAAAAAATATTTGAATTGTAGCAAGAACTAAAAATTATGTCACATGATTAATAACAACAATTTGTTTAATTTTTTATACTTCTCTCAATCCAAATCTGATTGCAAGTACTTGATATTGTGATCTCAAGTTGCATGGTAATTGAATACAATTTGAAAAGTAACAGCAGATTCAAGCATTAAGTATGTTAAGTTCCACATTTATAGATACATCAATGCACAATTTTTTTCTCTAGTTGCATCTATGTATTTCGGTATCAAAGTGGCTAACTCATAAATATCAATGAATTAGCTACAATCATGTAAGGTTACAAACAAACCCAATATAAGTGAATAATATTACATAAGTAAATAGAAAATATAACAAAGAATTAAAAACTCTCAAGTAAAGCAACATATCCAAAGCAGTTTAATATCCAAAGCACCATGAAAAACTATAAACAATAGAAATGTCCCACGAGAATCTCATTAAAAAAAATGTCATTCAAATGTCATTGCTCCCATTAAAATAAAGTAGGTAAGCCACCCTATGGTCAGTGGGCTTCGTTATGAAAATTTTTTTCCCGGCGAATCTTTGAGCAACATCATAGAGGGCAATACAGCGGCATGTCCTCTAAAATTTCTGAAGTTGTATCCAAAATTCGCATAATCTGTTGGACAGAAATTGTTTATGATCTGTCGGGGTTATTGGTGCATGAAGTCACCAACTGTGAGACAACTTCTAAGGAAAGCAGCTCCCTTTTTCTTTTTATTTTCAACCCGAGGACGCTTAGACCGGATCGTGGACTCAATTTCATGGAGGTTCGGGCTGAGGCATTCAATGAAATCACATGTATGATCAGCTCCCAAATTTTCAGGGATGCCACCTTAGCCCACTGAGGGCACATGAATTGTTGCCCGTTACCACTACACCCCCAAACATACAATCCAACTTCTCCAACTCAGAATCAATCCCACTGTATTTAAATTTTTTTTGCAGCAGGCACCACCGACAAATTCATATAACATGTCGTTGAATTTAAAATAAATTAAAAATTGAAAAAAGGGGATATTTAAAAAATGCTCTCAGCAAGTCTCTCTGTCCACCACTCCGAAGCATTAATTGTTCGCTTTAACGGATCCCACCCCAAGCGTATTGATCATCGCTTTAATTCCTTCCAGATTTTTCAATTTTTCTTTAGTTGATCCAACTTTTTTTAACAGCATTCTATCATACTATCTTCATATACTTTCTTTAAATTTCTAATAGTATTTTGTCAGTCTTCCTTATTGAAATAGGTTGTCAGCCTATTTCCCGAATCGACCTCCTTGAGGCAAAGATCGCAAAATATTAATTGTCTCTTTATCCCACATTGCAGATGAACAGGCCACTTTTATCTCAACCATTGTATTACTAGCATGAAAAAGAGCTAATTAACATAAATAGGAATGTCACAATATAGCAAATCAAAGAAAAATAGAAATGTCACAATATCAGCACCACCACCTCCACACCAACACCTCCACACACCAATACACCAACACCTCCACCACACCACCATGACCACCAACACACAAACACAACCATACACTAACCACCACCTCCACAAACATACACCAACACCTCCACACAGACACCACCATCTCCACACACCACACACCACACAGGCACTACCACCTCCACACCAACACATCCACACACCAGTACATCAAAACACCAACACATCCACCACACCACCACCACCACCTCCACAAACCACCACCTCCACACAAACACAACCACACACTAACCACCACCTCCACAACCACACACCAACACCTACACGCAGACACCACCACCTCCACACACCAGCCACACACCTCCACACAGATACTAACACCTCCACACGCCAACCACCATCGCACTACCTTATAATCAACACCACACCACACCACCTTCTCCAAACAACACACCAACCACCTCAACGCCACCAACCACCAACATCAACAGCGCACCACACCACTCCACCACCTCCACATCACCTTCTCCCACAACACACCACACCACCACCTCCTCACAACCTACAACCAAAATCAACACCCTTTTTTGCCGATTATTCAAATTCTTACACAAACATTAAAGATAATGGTAGAACCCCATCCCATATTTTTCATTTGAGACAATTACATACAGTCACCCGAAACATTGCTATATACAAATCAAGCACTCACTTTCAATCGAGGCAATTGCTTAAATGAACCCGAAACAGTGCTATCAATCCATATTTGTCAATCGAGGCAGTGACATACAGGGCACTGAAACAGCGTTATCTACAAATCAAGCTCCTTCTTTCATTCTTTTTTCAATAGAGTGGCATACAGAACACCCGAAACACTGTTATCTACACACAGAGCACCTGAAACAGTGCTATCTACATATAGGGCACTAAACAAATCGCAGAACCATATACAGAACCATAGAAATCGCAGAACTTGCAAAATACACAAAATTCTCACAATAAACAGGAGGAAAATGAGAAAGCTCTGCTTGAAAAATGAGATCGATTCCACAAAATTCTTACAAAACCCTACATGTCGCAAATGAGAAAGCCACAAATCACAAAGAGAAAGTCATTCAATCGAAAATGAGCAAAGTATTTGCATATCGTGCACAATAACCAGAGATCGTACGGAAAAGAGAGAGAAGAAAGGCAAGTTTCCACCGGAAAGAGCCGCTTGAAATGCACAAGATAGGCGCGAGATAGAAACGAGGGAGGTACCTAGGTAACAGAGTAAAAATATCGTGAGAGCGATCAAGATGGGTAGCTAGGGCAGAAGAAACACAAGAGAGGGAGCCACGGGGTCGAGAGAGGTAGAAGAAAAGCGAGAAAGGGCAGCGAGGTAAATGTACGCGAAGAAACGCGGGCCACGGCCTGTGGCCATGTTTTAACATAAATTATTAACGAACGTCACCGCGCCGCTGTTTCCAAACAGTCAGGAGCGCGTTTTCAAACTGCACCGCGCCAAAAAGTTGCCCCAAACGGAGCCTTAATTTTATGCTTTTCTTTAAAGGCCAACATTCAGCGTCATATAGCATTGCAGGTCTCACCACCATTTTATAAAACTTTCCTTTTAGTCTAAGCAATACTTTTCTATCACACAATTGTCCCAAAGCATTCCACAAATTTAACCAACCAACTTGAATTCTACTAATAACAACCTATATCAACAGCACTTTGAACAATAGATCGGAGATAACTAGAGCGTTCACACATTTTAATAATTTGATCATCCATTGTTACAACTCTGTGACTAGAGCGACTACTACTAAAATTACATTCCATGTATCATTTTAGTTCTACTCAAACGAAGGCCTTTAGACTCCAATATAGACCACCATAATTCAAGAATGGTTCACCAATATTAAACATAAAATTTAAAATAGCTAAACGTTCAATCAAACCAAGAATGGTTCACCAATCGAACCATTGGTTCATCACAACTTTTCTCATTTCTAGTGTAAAACATTTTCCATGTTGAACTATTAAGAGCATGATCGGTCAAACGATCAATTTAATCTAATTATTAAGACTTAAGTGCTTTTAAGGGAATTATGCATCCAACCTGCACTCATAATATTGAAATTATAGATACAAGTTTATTTAAGCCATGTAAGAGTTCTCAATTGTATGCCTCGTACAAACATTTCTAAATTTCTCTTAGAATATGTTAGCAGATAAAGTTGTCGCAGGATTAATCATAACTTAAGCCTACATTGATTACAGTTTAATTTTAAATTGCAAATCAGGCAACAAACAATCAATTTAATTTGAAACTTCCTAGTCGGCCAATCAACCCTCAAATTCAACGCAGTCACATAAACCTTGAGACACCCAAGTGCTAAAATCCCGCTACGGCAAACACAAATATGACACTAAACAGTAACAGATTCTTTCTTTCCAACAAATATGGCACTAAACAAATATGACCCTAAACCCAAGCCATCCTATCAACTTTTACAAAATAATCAACTGTCCAACAAACAAGATCAAGAAGTATAAATGGCTCATCAAGCGAGCAGACCAATATAATTTTCACAATGCCATCAAAACCATTAATGACAAAACTAATGATGTGGTATTGATAATGCCATCTTTACAAATAGAATAATATTTACATTTTCATACGTTATATCAGTTATATCTGCATAGCACCAATTGAATGTTACCTCAACCATAAAATGAGAATAATACAATGCCTTGGTGCCATATTGGAATAATGGAAAATAGTTTTAACATCCCAAAGTTCTAATCGGAGAAAAAAATCAGTTTTCTCTCAACATAAGCATTATATTTAAAAAAAGTAAATATAAAAACTTACAGGAAGAACCTTGACGGAATATTTGGTTATGCTGGTATCTGAAACTTTTGGCTGATTAGCTACCTGATGAACAAAAACCATAGAAACATGATATTAAAATGTCCTACAAACACAAAAATTAATGTCAAGTTACATAAACCACAACCTGTTACAAGAATATCAGGAAAAGTTGATAAAATAAAAGTATAAGCTTTTCCAAATAGTTTATTGTAAATATACATGTGTGTATATGGTAGGAGAGAGAGAGGGAGGGAGGGAGGGATAGACAAATTGAACATGTGTGCAAATGTGCGTGAGCATAAGAGAGAGGGTGAGAGAAATGACTGCAACAGAGAACTCTGCGTCTAAACAAATGAAAGTGTAAAATTTTGCAGTAGTAAAAAATTTGCCGAATTACTCAGATAGACAATTCGCAGCTGCATCATAAGGATTGCACCAAAATTTTTCTAGATATTATTAGGTGACAAAATTAATTATCACACTTACAAAACTCATTTGCAGACACAATATGATTGTAGAAAGTTGAGTAATTTACAACGGGTGCAATAGAATTAACATTATATATGTAACAATGGGTATATAATCCTAAATATTTCATGGATTTTTTAACCCCAAGAAAGTTAGGACAAGCCATTCTTCTCATTATAAATTAAGCAAAAAATTCCATACTTACTATCATTTTACTCCAAAATGGGTTTTGCTAGTATTATTAGCTGAAACTGGAAATTTGCACAACTATTTGTGTATATGGGGCATTGCTAGGGCTGTCAAGAAAGCTTCTCATTCGCGATTAGCTTATTTTGGCTCGTTAAATAGCCCACATTCAATTTGTTTGTTACGCAAGCAAGCCGAACATAAATAATTTTTTTGAGCTCAATTTATACACGAGTCAAACACAAACAAAGGTTTGTTCATTCATGTTCGACTCGTTTTAGCTCGAAATAATTAAATAATAAAATTTATTCATATCCTTTTTATATTAATTTTTATATATATTTAAATAATATTAAATTTTATTATTTTTAAAATTCTTTAAATTATTTAATAATAAAAAATATTAGTTTAGGTGGTAGACATGAAAAAAACATAGCATTTGGGTGGAATGTATGTAAATGTCCCAAAATAATTTAGGCAGGAAGTTCCCACTGCTGCAAAAAATGGGAATGACTGAACCCCGCAGTTCCCACCCCACATTCTGTTCTGCTCAAGTAGTCTCCCACATTGGAGACAGAGGGAAGTTAGTGTAAGAAAAATTTTATAAAAGCCAGATCTATACAGAAAACACTCCAACGCAAGAAATATTGAACCGTGCAGACGGGAAGCACCCGAGCTGTGAGAAAAGGAAGCACCAAAAATAATCCGAACACGGGCTTAATTCAAAAAAATGAGTTTACATCGAACAAAACAAAATAGGCTATTTATAATGCATTTCGAACACGAGTCGAACACGAATAAAAAAATTTCAAATGAGCTTAACACGAACAAACCTCGAATTCGCTCAAGCTCGGCTCGTTTACATGCCTAGGCCTTGCTACGTTTTTCTCTTTGGGCTGGTTTTTATTGGTTGCCACAAGAATCGTCTTCTAATGGTGTAAACACTCAGGAATGTTTGTTGTTTGCCGGGCATTTTGTTAAGCATTCGTGCTCTTTCACCCAATCAGAGTCGTTCTATTTCATGTTCATGAAATGTATATTTGTGAGTTTTGAAGTGTTATAAACCACAGGTTTTTTTACTTTTCTTTCTTTTTGTTGCCACAAGCAATTGTATTTTGTAACCCTCTTCAATTTCATATATGAGCCATGACTCTCAAATTTCCCCAAAAAAGTAAACCATTAATAAATTTAACATTTATTTCCTGAAACCGAGTTTTGCCAGCAATTGGAGAATCATAATCACCACAGAGCAGACTCCAGATTTGCAACTTTCTGAGCATCACATAGAAAGAAAAGCTACAAATTACACACTAAAAAAAATATTTCTTTGATCAAAAAAGGAAAAAAACTTGATTAGCGGGGAATTAAATGAGCAAAAAAGATAAGCTGTGATTGAGATTGAGAGAAGTGGTTAAGAAGAAGAACAGAAAAGGAAAATCCAAATAGGAAGGTGCCATTATTTTCTATTCTTTTGGGTAGATGTGTACAGGAAATTATTAAATTTATCAGAACAGATGAAGAAAAAGGTTCCCAAAAGATTTTGAAGGTCAGGCACTTGAATCAAGATACACCCACTATGGGAAAAGGATTATGGTAGCAAAGATGAGCCCCTCCCTCTTCAACAGAAGTAATTTGAAGCCTCAAGCACCCAAAATGTATTGGGGTCGAACCGGGTTTCATTTGTAAAGAAAGAGTCTTCTGGTAGTATGCAGAATAACTAGTAAAACAAAATTTTGATTTAAATACTGCAAATTCAAACAATCATATTTGTGAAAAAGAAATACTCGAGTAATTTTGATTTCATATTAATTTTGATTTCATATAGACCAAGTTTAGCCCAGGCAAAACCAGTTCATCTATTAGATTGCTTGGAACTCCATGAAGAGAATTTTACTAACAAATGGAAGTTACGAGACTAGTGTAATAGTTCACTTAAATAAGTTGAATCATAAGCGAGATGACAGCTCTTAATAAGTTGCATTCGAACTGCCAGCTCTTAATTTGTATTGAAGTTAGTAGCTCTTCAAATAAATTTTATTTAACTTAGAAAGTTATAATCAAGTATACGTGGCTTGAAATAAAGCCATACAAGCAGAAAATCAGTGATATTTAGATTCAATGCGTCATCTCTAAGTTATATGTCAATCAAAATTGACTCAAACATATGGGGATTATAACAAGTCGACACAAAGATTAGACCAAATTAATGGTAGACAAAGCTCACCAAGATAGATGTTTCTAGAGATGTGTGCCTAAGCGAACCTTTTCTGAGCAACAAACGATTCAAGCCAACAGATGCCAACTTTTTCCAAAAGCATGCAAACCCCTTTTTTTTTTTTAATATAAGTTTTGGGGACAAATGGGTTTTGGATGATATTGCTTGCCAGAGATAAGAGTCGAATCAAAGATAATTTGTACTAAGAGACCTTATCTGCAGAATGTTAGGATGAAGTCGGATTGGTTATGAAAGAATAAATAAAACTACCTCTTCTGGAGTGTGAAAAATTTCAATGAACGGATAATCTTTTCTCTGCCTTGCTATACAAAATCCTGGATATTTGGGGCATTCAACCTGGCTGCACAATAGGGAGACTCAATAAGAAAGTAATCATCAATATTTGCTCAAATTTGATGCATGATGTTCTTCATTAAATTATGAAATTTAAACTTGGAAAAGAGTATTAATTCATTAAGCAACTTGAAGCACAAAAAATAAATAAATTGTAAGAACTAGAATAAAAATAACAGTTACACATTCAAATTACAAAGTTAGATATACTTATGTGTGATACTATTTGATAAAAGTCGGTATAGAATAATCTTTCTGACCTTCACCATCCCTATAGGGATGAGTTTGAGACACTATTCTCAACATAAGGAATAATTACATACTGTTATGGTACCAAACAATCAAATTTTGATTAGGAAGCCTTATCAGCAAACTTATATGTCCTACCTCCACAACAGTGTGCATAATTTCTCGTACAAAGAAACTGCTCTCCTAAAAGAAATGTCTTATAGAAGAACCCACAAAATATGATAGGGTTAAAATTATAAGAATCCATAAAAATGCCTATGATGGCGTATTTATGACGCTCAATTACCATCAACATGGCTACTCCGAGCCAATTATTGCTAACCCGAAGGATGACTGGTTAGAAAGAGATCCGGTCAGGGTAACCCCTCAAAATGAGATATATGCAGACAACGTGGGAAATAATTTCTAGTCATTGTTTGTTCATCTAGTGGAACTCAATCGTCTAATATTGCATGCTACAATGCCACCCATAGAACATATTTGAATAAGTTTGCAGTAACCATATCTCACCTTTGCCATAATGCCGCAACACCATGTTTTTCACTCCAAGAACCTACTCTCAATAAGAGGCTCTCTCTCCATTTTCTATGTAAAGTTTACTTTTGGGCCCTTGAATTCTAGGAAAGATCCACTAAATAAGAGTGATTGTGTGATTGTACTCACAATATATTGAGTTTAGTGCAATTGCTCCCTTAACAAGACAATGCATGTTGGCGTACATGGTTGAACCACTTATATTTGAGGTCAATTTTATTTCATTCAATTGCCCTATTTTGTCTTATTCACCATTAATAATCATCTCTTAATTTTATAAATATTTATTTCCATGGGAATGCTTACTATATTTAAAAAAACATTATTTTTTTTAATAATTTGAGTCAAATTCAAGCTAGGATTGAGCCAAGTGAGCTCTTGGATATTAAAACAAACCGAACAGAAGAAGATATTCAAGAACAATTTCAAATGCAAGGTAATTTTGAACAAAAATAATTTTAAAAGAGCTAAACACGAATAAATAACCCACTGTTCAAATTTAGCTCATTTGCTATTGTTGGTCTCAAGCCTCGGATGTGAAAAGTGGAGGGTTACTTTAGGTAGTTGACAGCCAGCGTAAATAATATCAAAAAATCATGACATGAATCATTTTGATCATTGTGTAAATGCTACGGCGTCCTCTGGAAATGACACTTTGTATGGCCTGAGTACAGTGAAAAGTGTGAAAGGGTCACTACACTGGTGCCCGGGTGTAATATTAAATAAGCAAGAGTCCTCACGTTACGGACAGATAAAGATAAAGAAGTTAGTCCATGAAACTGTAGGGTCCTGGAATATAGGTACTTTCACGGGTAAATTAATAGAATTAGTTAATATTATCATTCATAGAAAGATAAATATCTTATGTATTCAAGAAATTAAATGGGTTAGAGAAAAGACTAAGGAAATTGATAGCTTAGATTTTAAACTTTGATGTTCAGGTAACAATCGCACTATAAATGGTATAAGTGTAATTATAGACAAGAGTTTTAAAGATGATGTTGTAAAAACTAATGAAATTAGAGATAAAATTATAGCCCTTAAGATTATTATTGATACTAAAATTTTTAATATAATAAATATTTATGTTCATCAAATAGGTTTAGATATAGGTTCTAAGAAATATTTTTGGAATGACCTAGAAGAAGTTAGTCTATGAAACTGATATAAGATAGGGTCTTGTAATAGGCACTCTCACAGATAAATTAATAGAATTAATTAATATTATGATTCATAGAAAGAAAAATATCTTATGTATTTAAGAAATTAAATAGATTGGAGACAAAGCTAAGAAAATTGATAGCTTAGGTTTTAAACTTTCGTATTGAGGTAATAAATGCACTAGAAATGGTGTAAGTGTAATTATGGATAAGAATTTGAAAGTTAATGTTGCAAAAATTAATAGAATTGGACATTGAATTATAGGCCTTAAGAGTGTTGTTGATACTAAGGTTTTTAATATTATAAGTATTTATGCTCCTCAAGTATGTTTAGATATATGTTCTAAAAAATAATTATGGAATGACCTAGAAGAATTAATACAAATGACACCTCTTCAAGAAAGAATTTTTATCGTGGGAGATTTAAATGGACATGTCGCTAGAGTAGTAGAAGACTTTAGAAATATTCATTATGGCTACGGTTTTGGAGTAATTAATGAAGAATTTTTATTAGTCATATTAGATTTTGCTTTAGCGCATGATTTGTTATTGTTAATACTTTATTAAAGAAAAGACATGAGCATACTACACTTATAATAATGGATCTAATAAAACAAAAATAATTATTTTTCTTATGAGAAGAAGAGATTGTCGAGAATGTAAAGATTTTAAGGTCATTTTAAGTAAAAATTTAAGTACTTAACATCGATTATTAGTTCTGAAGTTTAAGATAAAGAGTTGTAAAAAAAAGAATACTAAGAAATATTGTCATAAAATTAGATGGGGCACCTAAAAGACAACTAAAATTATTTTTATGAGTACTTCAAGATTTCAAGATTTGGGATATTCATGAAGTGTCAAATTCTACACGGAATAAAGTAACAAAGACTATTACACAAGTGGCAAAAGAATTAATTGGAGAATGAAAAGAAAAAGTTTCTATAAATAAAAATAGTTGGTGGTGGAATTATAATGTACAAAAAAAGATAAAATATAAGAAGTTATGCTATAAAAATTGGTTTAAATGTAAAAGCTTAGAAAATTAGGAAAAAAATTAAATTGTTTGTAGGAAGTCTAAGAAAAAAATTTTATGAAGCTAAAAATTCAGATTTTAGTGATCTTATAATAGATTAGATAGTAAAAATACATGTATAAACTAGTCAAACAAACAAAAATAATTAAAGATTTAACTCAAATAAAGTGTATTAAAGATGAGAATCAAAAAGTACTTTTCCTCAAAAAAGATAGTCAACATAGGTGGGTGAACTATTTTGATAAACTTTTCAATGAAATTTCTGAAAATAAGAACGACCATAGTGATCTTAATATCACTAATAATAATAAATGTTTCATTTTTATCGTTACATTAGTAAAAAAGAAGTTGAAGAGACTTTAAAGAAAATCAAATTTCAAGAATCTGTAGGATCCGATGATATTCAAATTCAAGTGTGGAAATATTTAAAAGATTTTGGAGTTTCTTGGTTCACTAAACTTTTTAATATTATTTTAAAATTAAAAAAATGCCTAAGGGGTGGAGGAATAGTATTTTGGTCCCCATTTTTAAAAATAAAGGGGGTGCACAAGAGTGTGCAAATTATAGAGAAATTAAGTTGATGCTTCATGCTTTAAAATTATGGGAGAGGGTAACTAAACATAGGCTCAAACTTATTACAAAGATTTCTCATAATTAATTTGGATTTCTGCAAGGTAGGTTTATTATGTAAGCTATACATTTATTGAGAGGTTTGATGGAGAAGTACAGAGAGAGTAAGAAGGATTTGCATATGATTTTTATTTAGTTAGAAAAAGCTTACAATAAGGTTCCAAGAGATATCCTTTGGAGAGTTCTAGAGAAGAAAGGTGTTGATATGACTTATATTCAAGTCGTTAAAGATATGTATGTATACTAGAGTTGTACTTGTCTTCGAACAGGAGGATTGACCAAATATTTTCCTATTTTAGTTGAATTATATCAGAGATTGGCTTTAAGCATGTTTCTTTTTGTATTAGTAATGGATGCTCTTATTGGACATGTATAGGAGTACGTACCTTGGTGTGTGCTTTTCGCTAATGATATCCTTCTTGTGGATAAAACTAGAGAAATAGCTCAGAAAAAACTTGAATTATGAAGGTCAACTTTGGAGTTTAAATGCCTTCGTTTGAGTAGAACTAAAATTAAATACATGAAAAACTTGAATTATTGGNAATTGCATTTTCAAGATATTTCTTTCATGTTGGATTTTGTGCTCACATATTAAACATAATCGTATAAGTTGAATTGAAAGATATTCATGACATTAATCATAATATTAGAGTCTGACAAATATTAGAATAAGTCATCAGCAGGGTTGCAGAAGTTTGTTGAGTTCTCTAAGCAATTATGAATTTCAACAATAAAGAGTTTGTGCATTGATATACCTACAAGGTGGAACTCAATAAAGTTAATAATTGAATCTATTATTGTTTTTCAAAAGTTGTTCAATCACTATACAGATCGAGATAACAATTTCAAGTTGCTAATATTAAATTTGAATTGGGAGAAGTATGAGAAAATAAAAAAAAAATTCTTATTTGTAATCATGTCACAAATAAATTTTATTCTTACGAGCCCACATTAAATATATTTTTTTAGTTTCTTTTATGCATATTAATAAATTATTATTGGATGAGTCTATTTCACCAAAGACGAGCATAGTAGAACGGGTGGTATGCGGCTAGGGCTATAAAATAAAAATAGTGCATTTCAAATTAATGTGTGTGTTGCAGGCAAAGACAGACAGAACTAGGCAGCAATGGTGGTTAGTAGCGAACGGGTGGTATGCGGCTAGGGCTATAAAAGAGCCGAGCTTCAACAAGCTTAGGCTAGGCTCATTTAAAATTCATGTTTAAATTTAGCTCGTGTTCGAAAAAGCTCAAAAATTATATTCCTGTGTTCGACTCGAAATACTTTTTTTGTGTTCATGATTTACTTGAAATTGGGTCATTAAAATAAAAAATAATTATAATCATAAATTTTTAAATCAAATTAAAATAATAACTTTGGTGGAAAAAAATTTTTGTTTTAATATTTTTGTTTTGAATCATAAACAATGATTTACTGAAAAAAAATTTCAAGAACAATTTGATATAATATTTTATATAATAAGAACAAAAAAAAACTTTCGCCCAAAAAATTTATTATTTCAAAATTTTACTTACATTTAAAAAAATAGATTTAATACAATTTAACAAGTTATAATTAATAAATTAAACCAAAGTTAAATAAACTCTCAACCAAAACATAAAAAATATTGTATTACATATTTATAGTTAGCATACACTTACACGGTTATACACACCTAAAAAATACAGTACATTTAAAATTTTTCTAACATTTTATCCTTATTCCTTGATTTTTATATTCCACAATCCAATTAATGTTGAATAATGATAAGTCGATGACGATTTTTACATAAACAATATTATGTTATAATTGCACCTGTGATTCTTATATCTTAGGAAAAAAGTACACCAAAGTAGAAATGAAAATATGAAAATTAAACATAATATATAAAATTTATATCGATCTAATCAATGACAACTGACAAATGATGAAGACNTACAGTACATTTAAAATTTTTCTAACATTTTATCCTTATTCCTTGATTTTTATATTCCACAATCCAATTAATATTAAATAATGATAAGTCAATGACGATTTTTACATAAACGATATTATGTTATAATTGCACCTGTGATTCTTATATCTTAGGAAAAAATACACCAAAGTAGAAATAAAAATATGAAATTAAACATAATATATAAAATTTATATCGAACTAATCAATGACAACTGACAAATGATGAAGATGATCCCTACAATCAACGATATTATTTGTACAGTTGTACCTACAATTCTTATATATTAGAAAAAAAAACAAATTAAAAATCAAATGAAAGTTAACATGAGATTAAAGTTATACATCTTATAATTATTAGTTGGTGCTCAAATTATATATGAGCTCCTTTCATGTAAGAAACTATACGGTTGCATAGTTTGTGCACCTTTTAAGCATAATGAAATTGGAGTTAATATCTAAGGCATCAATTTAAATTTCAAACAAACTATTACAATTCCTTGTTTTGGTTTTCATAGTCATTTGCCTTCCAAAATGTAAAAAAATAAAAATAAATAATTTAGGCAACTTGATTTATTTTTATCTACTAATTGATTATAAAAAAGTATGTATCAATAATAAAAAAATTTTAATCATTATAGCCTCTAATAGCATGTTAACATAATATAAAAAATAAATAAAATAAGAATTGCATATCAATTAAAAGTTATATATCAAAATAAATCAAACCAGTCAACCAACACACCAATAAAAACAACCATATATCAAAACAAACCAGCAAACCTATACAACAAGAAAGACAACCGAACAAGCTAGCTAAGACAGACAACCAACCCAGATACACACCAACAAAGACAGTCAACCAAGCTTGCCATGAAAGACAGCCAAGCAGGCTAACCACAAAAGAACCAAACTAGATAACCATCAAGAAAGATAGGCAACCCAAGGAACCAGTAAAGCTCGCCAACCAAGATAACCAGCAAGCCCAACTAACGCACCAAAACAAAAGAAAATCAGCCAACCAAACAAACCAACAAAGAACGTCAAGTAGCCAAACCAGAGAACAAAAATAACCAGCTAACCAACCGTCCATTACTTTTCAAGTTTACCAAATTGAACCCAAATAACCTAACCAAAGAACCATTAAAGATAGCCAACCAAGATAAGTACCAAGAAAGACAGCCAACCCAAAGAACAAGTTAAACTACCATTACAAACAATCAACCCCAATAACCACCAAAAAAAGATAGTTCACCAAGGGAATCAGTAAAGTTACCCATCCAAAATAACTAGTCGGCCCAACGAAAACACAAAAATAAAAAAATCAACCAACCTAACAAAACCAGCAAAGACAGCCAAGTAGAACCCTCAAAGAAACTCAAACCAAATAATCAGTCACCCAACCAACCAATAACAGTAAAATAGTTAATCATCCAGAACATAATCATTAAGTAAAACACAAATGGTTGAACAACAATCCAATAAATAATAATTGCCCAATATTAAAATAATATTAAAATAATATTGGTGCAATGAAAAATTAGAAAAAATATTTCATATCCAGCTATTGAACTATCCAGTAGGTAGCAACCAAAGAGCGTGATTCAACTTTCCCTCTAATTACTCAAGCAAATTCACATCAAAGTGTTACTCTTCTAATAATTTTTACTGATACGAGAGATATACAATAATTAGTATTAAGATGAACAAGTAAACATACTCTAAAAAACCCATTTTTATGAAATATTACCAAGAAAATTTTCAAACTATTAATGAAAGATATAATCCAACTGAATGCACATATTAGTACATTGATTGTCTTTATAGAAAGAAAACTCATATAATCATCAAGAATTCTCCCACCAGCACTAAATACAGATTATGAAACAACCGTTATTGGAATTGACAAAATATCATTAGCCATTTTGATAAATGGTGATATTTGAGGGTATTTAATTTCCACCACTCAAGACTATCAAATTGATCATTCTAAGGAAAAATAAATAAGTTCTCCTCAAGATAAATTTGTAAATTTCATTTTCAATGTTGAATAGAACCAAATGAAACAACAAAATTAGTAAAGGAAAGCCTACAGTTTAAAATTTACGGATAAATTAAATCACTTACAAATGTGAAGATCTATCACTTGTCGAACGAGAACTAGCAATATCACATGTATATTTATTATAAATTTCTTGAATAACATGTTCAACTTATTGAACTTTTGCATCTAATTCAACGAATATGTAAATCATGGGAAAGATCAAATTTATACTTAATGTTCAACTGAGGGTCTAAAACAGATATTATAGACATAAGTAGATTGCATTTATCCCAATAATTATCAAATTTAGTTCACATGATCATGGTCGTATTCTTAATCTACTCATTCGGTGAAGTATACTCATCCAACAATAGTTTCTTAATATGCATAACACTATGTTAAAAAATATTTGAATTGTAGCAAGAACTAGAAATTATGTCACATGATTAATAACAACAATTTGTTTAATTTTTTATACTTCTCTCAATCCAAATCCGATTGCAAGTACTTTATATTGTGATCTCAAGTTGCATGGTAATTGAATACAATTTGAAAAGTAACAACAGATTCAAGCATTAAGTAAGTTAAGTTCCACATTTATAGATACATCAATGCACAATTTTTTTCTTTAGTTGCATCTATGTATTTCGGTATTAAAGTGGCTAACTCATAAATATCAATGAATTAGCTACAATCATATAAGGTTACGAACAAAACCAATATAAGTGAATAATATTACATAAGTAAATAGAAAATATAACAAAGAATTAAAAACTCTCAAGTAAAGCAACATATCCAAAGCAGTTTAATATCCAAAGCACCATGAAAAACTATAAACAATAGAAATGTCCCACGAGAATCTCATTAAAAAAAATGACATTCAAATGTCACTGCTCCCATAAAAATAAAGTAGGTAAGCCACCCTATGGTCAACGGGCATCGTTATGAAAAAAGTTTTCCCGGCGAATCTTAGAGCAACATCATGGAGAGCAATCCAACGGCATGTCCTCTGAAATTTCTGGAGTTGCATCCAAAATTCACATAACCTGTTGGACAGAAATTGTTTGTGATGTGTCAGGGTTATTGGTGCATGAAGTCACCAACTGTGAGATCAACTTCTAAGGAAAGCAGCTCCCTTTTTCTTTTTATTTTCAACCTGGGGACGCTTAGACTGGATTGTGGACTCAATTTCATGGAGGTTCGAGCTGAGGCATTCAATGAAATCACGTGTTTGATCAGCTCCCAAATTTTCAAAAATGCCACCTTAGCCCACTGGGGGCACGTGAATTGTTGTTCGTTACCACTACACTCTCAAACATACAATCCAACTTCTCCTCCAACTCAGAATCAATTCCACTGCATTTAAATTTTTTTTGCAACAAGCACCACAGACAAATTCATATAACATGTCGTTGAATTTAAAATAAATTAAAAATTGAAAAAATATGATATTTAAAAAATGCTCACCACAAGTCTCTCTGTCCACCACTCCTCGGAAGCATTAATCATTCGCTTTAACGGATCCCACCCCGAGCTTATTGATCATCGCTTTAATTTCTTCCAAAATTTTCAATCTTTCTTTAGTTGATCCAACTTTTTTTAACAGTATTTTTCTTATTGATCATCGCTTTAACAATCTTTATTGATCATCGCTTTAACGGATCCCACCCCGAGCTTAATTTCTTCCAGATTTTTCTATCATACTCTCTTCATATACTTTCTTTAAATTTTTAAAAGTATTTTGTCAGCCTTCTTTGTTGAAATAGGTTGTCAGTTTATTTCCCGGATCGACCTCCTTGAGGCAAAGATTGCAAAATATTAATTGTCTCTTTATCCCACATTGCAGATGAACAGACCTCTTTTATCTCAACCATTGTATTACTAGCATGAAAAAGAGCTATTTAACATAAATAGGAATGTCACAATATAGCAAATCAAAGAAAAATAGGAATGTCACAATATCATCACCACCACCTCCACACCAACACCTCCACACACCAACACATCCACCACACCACCATGACCACCTCCACACAAACACAACCATACACTAACCACCACCTCCACACAGGCACCATCATCTCCACACACCACACAAGCACCAACACATCCACACACCAGCACATCAAACCGCCAACACAACCACCACACCACCACCACCACCTCCACAAACCAACACCTCCACACAAACACAACCACACACTAACCACCACCTCCACAACCACACCAATACCTACAAACAGACACCACCACCTCCACACACCAGCCACACACCTCCACACAAATAACAGCACCTCCACACGCCAAACACCATCGCACTACCTTATAATCAACACCACACCACACCACCTTCTCCAAACAACACACCAACCACCTCAACGCCACCAACCACCAACCACCAACATCAACAGCGCACCACACCACTCCACCACCTCCACATCACCTTATCCCACAACACACCACCACCTCCTCACAACCTACAACCAAAATCAACACCCTTTTTTGCTGATTATTCAAATTCTTACATAAGCATCAAAGATAATGGTAGAACCCTATCCCATATTTTTCATTTGAGGCAATTACATACAGTCACCCGAAACGTTGCTATATACAAATCAACCACTCACTATCAATCGAGACAATTGCTTACATGAACCCAAAACAGTGCTATCAATCCATATTTGTCAATCGAGGTAGTGACATACAGGGCACTGAAACAGCGTTATCTACAAATCAAGCTCCTTTCATTCTTTTTTCAATGGAGTGACATACAGAACACCCGAAACACTGCTATCTACACACAGAGCACCCGAAACACTGCTATCTACACACAGGGCACTAAACAAATCGCAGAACCATATACAGAATCATAGAAATCGCAGAACTTACAAAATACACAAAATTCTAACAATAAACAGAGAGGAAAATGAGAAAGCTCTGCTTGAAAAATGAGATCGATTCAACAAAATTCTCACAAAACCCTACATGTCACAAATGAGAAAGCCACAAATCGCAAAGAGAAAGCCATTCAATCGAAAATGAGCAAAGTATTTACATATCGTGCACAATAACCAAAGATCATATGGAAAAGAGAGAGAAGAAAGGCAAGTTTCCACCGGAAAGAGCCGCTTGACATGCACAAGATAGGCGCGAAATAGAAACGAGGGAGGTACCTAGGTAACAAAGCAAAATTATCGCGAGAGCGATCAAGATGGGTAGCTAGGGCAAAAGAAACACGGGAGAGGGAGCCACAGGGTCGAGAGAGGCAGAAGAAAAGCGAGAAAGGGCAGCGGGGTAAATGTACGCGAAGAAACGCGGGCCACGGCCTATGACCATGTTTTAACATAAATTATTAACGAACGTCACCGCGCCGCTGTTTCCAAACAGTCAGGATCGCGTTTTCAAACTACACCGCGCCAAAAAGTTGCCCCAAATGGACCCTTAATTTAATGCTTTTCTTTAAAGGCCAACATTCAGCGTCATATAGCATTGCAGGTCTCACCACCATTTTATAAAACTTTCCTTTTAGTCTAAGCAGTACTTTTCTATCACACAATTGTCCCAAAGCATTCCACAAATTCTACCAACCCACTTGAATTCTACTAATAACATCCTAGATCAACAGCACTTTGAACAATAGATCAGAGATAACTAAAGCGTTCACACCTTTTAATAATTTGATCACCCATTGTTACAACTCTGTAACTATAGCTACTACTACTAAAATTACATTCCATGTATCATTTTAGTTCTACTCAAACGAAGGCCTTTAGACTCCAATATAGACCACCATAATTCAAGAATGGTTCACCAATATTAAACATAAAATTTAAAATAGCTAAACGTTCAATCAAACCAAGAATGGTTCACCAATCGAACCATTGGTTCATCACAACTTTTCTCATTTCTTGTGTAAAACATTTTCCATGTTGAACTATTAATAGCATGATCGGTCAAACGATCAAGTTAATCTAATTAATCAGACTCAAGTGGCTTTAAGGGAATTATGCATCCAACCTGCACTCATAATATTGAAATTATAAATACAATTTTATTTAAGCCCCGTAAGAGTTCTCAATTGTATGCCTCGTACAAACATTTCTAAATTTCTCTTAGAATATGTTAGCAGATAAAGTTGTCGCAGGATTAATCATAACTTAAGCCTACATTGATTACAGTTTAATTTTAAATTGCAAATCAGGCAACAAACAATCAATTTAATTTGAATCTTCCTAGTCGGCCAATCAACCTCAAATTCAACGCAGTTACATAAACCTTGAGACACCCAAGTGCTAAAATCCCGCTACGGCAAACACAAATACGACACTAAATAGTAACAGATTCTTTCTTTCCAACAAATATGACACTAAACAAATATGACCCTAAACCCAAGTCATCCTATCAACTTTTACAAAATAATCAACTGTCCAACAAACAAGATCAAGACGTATAAATGGCTCATCAAGCGAGCAGACCAATATAATTTTCACAATGCCATCAAAACCATTAATGACAAAACTAATGATGTGGTATTGATAATGCCATCTTTACAAATAGAATAATATTTACATTTTCATACGTTATATCAGTTATATCTGCATAGCACCAATTGAATGTTACCTCAACCATAAAATGAGAATAATACAATGCCTTGGTGCCATATTGGAATAATGGAAAATAGTTTTAACATCCCAAAGTTCTAATCGGAGAAAAAAATCAGTTTTCTCTCAACATAAGCATTATATTTAAAAAAAGTAAATATAAAAACTTACAGGAAGAACCTTGACGGAATATTTGGTTATGCTGGTATCTGAAACTTTTGGCTGATTAGCTACCTGATGAACAAAAACCATAGAAACATGATATTAAAATGTCCTACAAACACAAAAATTAATGTCAAGTTACATAAACCACAACCTGTTACAAGAATATCAGGAAAAGTTGATAAAATAAAAGTATAAGCTTTTCCAAATAGTTTATTGTAAATATACATGTGTGTATATGGTAGGAGAGAGAGAGGGAGGGAGGGAGGGATAGACAAATTGAACATGTGTGCAAATGTGCGTGAGCATAAGAGAGAGGGTGAGAGAAATGACTGCAACAGAGAACTCTGCGTCTAAACAAATGAAAGTGTAAAATTTTGCAGTAGTAAAAAATTTGCCGAATTACTCAGATAGACAATTCGCAGCTGCATCATAAGGATTGCACCAAAATTTTTCTAAATATTATTAGGTGACATAATTAATTATCACACTTACAAAACTCATTTGCAGACACAATATGATTGTAGAAAGTTGAGTAATTTACAACGGGTGCAATAGAATTAACATTATATATGTAACAATGGGTATATAATCCTAAATATTTCATGGATTTTTTAACCCCAAGAAAGTTAGGACAAGCCATTCTTCTCATTATAAATTAAGCAAAAAATTCCATACTTACTATCATTTTACTCCAAAATGGGTTTTGCTAGTATTATTAGCTGAAACTGGAAATTTGCACAACTATTTGTGTATATGGGGCATTGCTAGGGCTGTCAAGAAAGCTTCTCATTCGCGATTAGCTTATTTTGGCTCGTTAAATAGCCCACATTCAATTTGTTTGTTACGCAAGCAAGCCGAACATAAATAATTTTTTTGAGCTCAATTTATACACGAGTCAAACACAAACAAAGGTTTGTTCATTCATGTTCGACTCGTTTTAGCTCGAAATAATTAAATAATAAAATTTATTCATATCCTTTTTATATTAATTTTTATATATATTTAAATAATATTAAATTTTATTATTTTTAAAATTCTTTAAATTATTTAATAATAAAAAATATTAGTTTAGGTGGTAGACATGAAAAAAACATAGCATTTGGGTGGAATGTATGTAAATGTCCCAAAATAATTTAGGCAGGAAGTTCCCACTGCTGCAAAAAATGGGAATGACTGAACCCCGCAGTTCCCACCCCACATTCTGTTCTGCTCAAGTAGTCTCCCACATTGGAGACAGAGGGAAGTTAGTGTAAGAAAAATTTTATAAAAGCCAGATCTATACAGAAAACACTCCAACGCAAGAAATATTGAACCGTGCAGACGGGAAGCACCCGAGCTGTGAGAAAAGGAAGCACCAAAAATAATCCGAACACGGGCTTAATTCAAAAAAATGAGTTTACATCGAACAAAACAAAATAGGCTATTTATAATGCATTTCGAACACGAGTCGAACACGAATAAAAAAAATTCAAATGAGCTTAACACGAACAAACCTCGAATTCGCTCAAGCTCGGCTCGTTTACATGCCTAGGCCTTGCTACGTTTTTCTCTTTGGGCTGGTTTTTATTGGTTGCCACAAGAATCATCTTCTAATGGTGTAAACAGTCAGGCATGTTTGTTGTTTGCCGGGCATTTTGTTAAGCATTCGATGCTATTTCACCCAATCCGAGTCGTTCTNAAAAGGAAGCACCAAAAATAATCCGAACACGGGCTTAATTCAAAAAAATGAGTTTACATCGAGCAAAACAAAATAGGCTATTTATAATGCATTTCGAACACGAGTCGAACACGAATAAAAAAAATTCAAATGAGCTTAACACGAACAAACCTCGAATTCGCTCAAGCTCGGCTCGTTTACATGCCTAGGCCTTGCTACGTTTTTCTCTTTGGGCTGGTTTTTATTGGTTGCCACAAGAATCGTCTTCTAATGGTGTAAACACTCAGGAATGTTTGTTGTTTGCCGGGCATTTTGTTAAGCATTCGTGCTCTTTCACCCAATCAGAGTCGTTCTATTTCATGTTCATGAAATGTATATTTGTGAGTTTTGAAGTGTTATAAACCACAGGTTTTTTTACTTTTCTTTCTTTTTGTTGCCACAAGCAATTGTATTTTGTAACCCTCTTCAATTTCATATATGAGCCATGACTCTCAAATTTCCCCAAAAAAGTAAACCATTAATAAATTTAACATTTATTTCCTGAAACCGAGTTTTGCCAGCAATTGGAGAATCATAATCACCACAGAGCAGACTCCAGATTTGCAACTTTCTGAGCATCACATAGAAAGAAAAGCTACAAATTACACACTAAAAAAAATATTTCTTTGATCAAAAAAGGAAAAAAACTTGATTAGCGGGGAATTAAATGAGCAAAAAAGATAAGCTGTGATTGAGATTGAGAGAAGTGGTTAAGAAGAAGAACAGAAAAGGAAAATCCAAATAGGAAGGTGCCATTATTTTCTATTCTTTTGGGTAGATGTGTACAGGAAATTATTAAATTTATCAGAACAGATGAAGAAAAAGGTTCCCAAAAGATTTTGAAGGTCAGGCACTTGAATCAAGATACACCCACTATGGGAAAAGGATTATGGTAGCAAAGATGAGCCCCTCCCTCTTCAACGGAAGTAATTTGAAGCCTCAAGCACCCAAAATGTATTGGGGTCGAACGGGGTTTCATTTGTAAAGAAAGAGTCTTCTGGTAGTATGCAGAATAACTAGTAAAACAAAATTTTGATTTAAATACTGCAAATTCAAACAATCATATTTGTGAAAAAGAAATACTCGAGTAATTTTGATTTCAAATAGACCAAGTTTAGCCCAGGCAAAACCAGTCCATCTATTAGATTGCTTGGAACTCCATGAAGAGAATTTTACTAACAAATGGAAGTTACGAGACTAGTGTAATAGTTCACTTAAATAAGTTGAATCATAAGCGAGATGACAGCTCTTAATAAGTTGCATTCGAACTGCCAACTCTTAATTTTTATTTAATAGCTCTTCAAAAAAATTTTATTTAACTTAGAAAGTTATAATCAAGTATACTTGGCTTGAAATAAAGCCATACAAGCAGAAAATCAGTGATAATTAGATTCAATGTGTCATCTCTAAGTTATATGTCAATCAAAATTGACTCAAACATACGGGGAATATAACAAGTCAACACAAAGATTAGACCAAATTAATGGTAGACAAAGCTCACCAAGATAGATGTTTCTAGAGATGTGTGCCTAAGCGAACTTTTTCTGAGCAACAAACGAGTCAAGCCAACAGATGCTTTTTCCAAAAGCATGCTAACCCCTTTTTTTTAATATAAGTTTTGGGGACATACGGGTTTTGGATGATATTGCTTGCCAGAGATAAGAGTCGAATCAAAGATAATTTGTACTAAGAGACCTTATCTGCAGAATGTTAGGATGAAGCCGGATTGGTTATGAAAGAATAAATAAAAATACCTCTTCTGGAGTGTGAAAAATTTCAATGAACGGATAATCTTTTCTCTGCCTTGCTATACAAAATCCTGGATATTTGGGGCATTCAACCTGGCTGCACAATAGGGAGACTCAATAAGAAAATAATCATCAATATTTGCTCAAATTTGATATATGATGTTCTTCATTAAATTATGAAATTTAAACTTGGAAAAGAGTATTAATTCATTAAGCAACTTGAAGCACAAAAAATAAATAAATTGTAAGAACTAGAATAAAAATAACAGTTACACATTCAAATTACAAAGATATACTTATGTGTGATACTATTTGATAAAAGTCGGTATAGAATAATTTCTCTGACCTTCATCATCCCTATAGGGATGAGTTTGAGAAACTATTCTCAACATAAGGAATAATTACATACTGTTATGGTACCAAACAATCAAATTTTGATTAGGAAGCCTTATCAGCAAACTTATATGTCCTACCTCCACAACAGTGTGCATAATTTCTCGTACAAAGAAACTGCTCTCCTAAAAGAAATGTCTTATAGAAGAACCCACAAAATATGATGGGGTTAAAATTATAAGAATCCATAAAAATGCCTACGATGGCTTATTTATGACGCTCAATTACCATCAACATGGCTACTCCGAGCCAATAATTGCTAACCTGAAGGATGACTGGTTAGAAGGAGATCCGGTCAGGGTAACCCCTCAAAATGAGATATATGTAGACAGTGTGGGAAATAATTTCTAGTCATTATTTGTTCATCTCGTGGAACTCAATCATCTAATATTGCATACTACAATGCCACCTATAGAACATATTTGAATAAGTTTGCAGTAACCATATCTCACCTTTGCCATAATGCCGTAACACCATGTTTTTCACTCCAATATCCTACTCTCAATAAGAGGCTCTCTCTCCATTTTCTATGTAAAGGTTACTTTTGGGCCTTTGAATTCTAGGAAAGATCCACTAAATAAGAGTCATTGTGTGATTGTACTCACAATATATTGAGTTTAGTGCAATTGCTCCCTTAACAAGGNTGCATAATTTCTCGTACAAAGAAACTGCTCTCCTAAAAGAAATGTCTTATAGAAGAACCCACAAAATATGATAGGGTTAAAATTATAAGAATCCATAAAAATGCCTATGATGGCGTATTTATGACGCTCAATTACCATCAACATGGCTACTCCGAGCCAATTATTGCTAACCCGAAGGATGACTGGTTAGAAAGAGATCCGGTCAGGGTAACCCCTCAAAATGAGATATATGCAGACAACGTGGGAAATAATTTCTAGTCATTGTTTGTTCATCTAGTGGAACTCAATCGTCTAATATTGCATGCTACAATGCCACCCATAGAACATATTTGAATAAGTTTGCAGTAACCATATCTCACCTTTGCCATAATGCCGCAACACCATGTTTTTCACTCCAAGAACCTACTCTCAATAAGAGGCTCTCTCTCCATTTTCTATGTAAAGTTTACTTTTGGGCCCTTGAATTCTAGGAAAGATCCACTAAATAAGAGTGATTGTGTGATTGTACTCACAATATATTGAGTTTAGTGCAATTGCTCCCTTAACAAGACAATGCATGTTGGCGTACATGGTTGAACCACTTATATTTGAGGTCAATTTTATTTCATTCAATTGCCCTATTTTGTCTTATTCACCATTAATAATCATCTCTTAATTTTATAAATATTTATTTCCATGGGAATGCTTACTATATTTAAAAAAACATTATTTTTTTTTAATAATTTGAGTCAAATTCAAGCTAGGATTGAGCCAAGTGAGCTCTTGGATATTAAAACAAACCGAACAGAAGAAGATATTCAAGAACAATTTCAAATGCAAGCTAATTTTGAACAAAAATAATTTTAAAAGAGCTAAACACGAATAAATAACCCATTGTTCAAATTTAGCTCGTTTGCTATTGTTGGTCTCAAGCCTCGGATGTGAAAAATGGAGGGTTGNATGCAAGCTAATTTTGAACAAAAATAATTTTAAAAGAGCTAAACACGAATAAATAACCCATTGTTCAAATTTGGCTCGTTTGCTATTGTTGATCTCAAGCCTCAGATGTGAAAAGTGGAGGGTTGCTTTAGGTAGTAGACAGTCAGCATAAATAATATCGAAAAATCATGACATGAATCATTTTGATCATTGTGTAAATGCTACGGCGTCCTCTGGAAATGACACTCTGTATGGCCTGAGTACAGTAAAAAGTGTGAAAGGGTCACTACATTGGTGCACGGGTGTAATGTCAAATAAGCAAGAGTTCTCTCGTTACGGACGGATATAGATAAAGAAGTTAGTCCATGAAACTGATATTAGGATAGGGTCCTAGAATATAGGTACTTTCACGGGTAAATTAATGGAATTAGTTAATATTATCATTCATAGAAAGATAAATATCTTATGTATTTAAGAAACTAAATGGGTTAGAGAAAAGACTAAGGAAATTGATAGCTTATATTTTAAACTTTGATATTCATGTAACAGTCGCACTATAAATGGTATAAGTGCAATTATAGACAAGATTTTGAAAGATGATGTTGTAAAAACGAATGGAATTAGAGATAAAATTATAGCCCTTAAGATTGTTGTTGATACTAAGATTTTTAATGTTATAAATGTTTATGCTCATCAAATAGGTTTAGATATAGGTTCTAAAAAATATTTTTGGAATGACCTAGAAGAAGTTAGTCTATGAAACTGATATAAGATAGGGTCTTGGAATGGCACTCTCACAGATAAATTAATAGAATTAATTAATATTATGATTCATAGAAAGATAAATATTNGTAGTTGACAGCCAGCGTAAATAATATCAAAAAATCATGACATGAATCATTTTGATCATTGTGTAAATGCTATGGCGTCATCTGGAAATGACACTCTGTATGGCTTGAGTACAGTGAAAAGTGTGAAAGGGTCACTACACTGGTGTCCGGGTGTAATGTCAAATAAGCAAGAGTTCTCACGTTACGGACAGATATAGATAAAAAAGTTAGTCCATGAAACTGTAGGGTCCTGGAATATAGGACTTTCACGGGTAAATTAATAGAATTAGTTAATATTATCATTCATAGAAAGATAAATATTTTATGTATCCAAGAAACTAAATGGGTTAGAGAAAAGACTAAGGAAATTGATAGCTTAGATTTTAAACTTTGATATTCAGGTAACAGTCGCACTAGAAATGATATAAGTGTAATTATAGACAAGTGTTTGAAAGATGATGTTGTAAAAACTAATGAAATTAGAGATAAAATTATAGCCCTTAAGATTGTTGTTGATACTAAGATTTTTAACATTATAAATGTTTATGCTCATCAAATAGGTTTAGATATAGGTTCTAAAGAATATCTTTTGAATGACCTAGAAGAAGTTAGTCTATGAAACTGATATAAGATAGGGTCTTGTAATAGGCACTCTCACAAATAAATTAATAGAATTAATTAATATTATGATTCATAGAAAGATAAATATCTTATGTATTCAAGAAATTAAATAGGTTGGAGACAAAGCTAAGAAAATTGATAGCTTAGGTTTTAAACTTTGGTATTAAGGTAATAAATGCATTAGAAATGGTGTAAGTGTAATTATGGATAAGAGTTTGAAAGACAATGTTGCAAAAATTAATAGAATTGGAGATTGAATTATAGGCCTTAAGAGTGTTGTTGATACTAAGATTTTTAATATTATAAGTATTTATGCTCCTCAAGAATGTTTAGATATATGTTCTAAAATATAATTATGGAATGACCTAGAAGAATTAATATAAATGACACCACTTGAAGAAAGAATTTTTATCGTAGGAGATTTAAATGGACATGTCGCTATAGTAGTAGAAAACTTTAGAAATATTCATTATGGCTACGGTTTTGGAGTGCTTAATGAAGAATTTTTATTAGTCATATTAGATTTTGATTTAGTGCATGATTTGTTATTGTTAATACTTTATTAAAGAAAAGACATGAGCATACTATACTTATAATAATGGATCTAATAAAACAAAAATAATTATTTTCTTATGAGAAGAAGAGATTGTCGAGAATGTAAAGATTGTAAGGTCATTCCAAGTAAGAATTTAAGCACTTAACATCGATTATTAGTTCTGAAGTTTAAGATAAAGAGTTGTAAAATAAAGAATACTAAGAAATATTGTCATACAATTAGATGGGGCACCTAAAAGACAACTAAAATTATTTTTATGAGTACTTCAAGATTTCAAGATTTGGGATATTCATGAAGTATCAAATTCTATATGGAATAAAGTAACAAAGGCTATTAAACAAGTGGCAAAAGATTTAATCGGAGAATGAAAAAAAAAAAATCTACAAATAAAAATAGTTGGTGGTGGAATAATAATGTGCAAAAAAAGATAAAATATAAGAAGTTATGCTATTAAAATTGGTTTAAATGTAAAAGCTTAGAAAATTGGGAAAAAAATTAAATTGTTTGTAGGAAGTCTAAGAAAAAAAAATTATGAAGCTAAAAATTCAGCTTTTAGTGATCTTATAATATATTAGATAGTAGAAATACATGTATAAACTAGCCAAACAAACAAAAATAATTAAAAATTTAACTCAAATAAAATGTATTAAAGATGAGAATCAAAAAGTACTTTTCCTAAAAAAAGATAGCCAACATAGGTGGATGAGCTATTTTGATAAACTTTTCAATGAAATTTCTAAAAATAAGAACGACCATAGTGATCTTAATATCACTAATAATAATAAATGTTTCATTTTTATTGTTACATTAGTAAAAAAGAAGTTGAAGAGACTATAAAGAAAACCAAAGGTCAAGAATCTGTAGGATCTGATGATATTCAAATTTAAGTGTGGAAATATTTAGAAGATTTTGGAGTTTCTTGGTTCACTAAACTTTTAAATATTATTTTAAAATTAAAAAAGATGCCTAAGGGGTGGAGGAATAGTATTTTGGTGCCCATTTTTAAAAATAAAGGGGATGCACAAGAGTGTGCAAATTATAGAGAAATTAAGTTGATGTTTCATGCTTTAAAATTATGGGAGAGGGTAACTAAACATAGGCTCAAACTTATTACAAAGATTTCTCATAATTAATTTGGATTTCTGCAAGGTAGGTTTATCATGTAAGCTATGCATTTATTGAGAGGTTTGATGGAGAAGTACAGAGAGAGTAAGAAGAATTTGCATATGATTTTTATTTAGTTAGAAAAAACTTATGATAAGGTTCCAAGAGATAACCTTTAGAGAGTTCTAGAGAAAAAAGGTGTTGATATGACTTATATTCAAGTCGTTAAAGATATGTATGTATACTAGAGTTGTTACTTATCTTCGAACAGGAGATTGACCAAATATTTTCCCATTTCAGTTGAATTATATCAGAGATTGGCTTTAAGCATGTTTCTTTTTGTATTAGTAATGGATGCTCTTATTGGACATGTACAGAAGTATGTACCTTGGTGTGTG
>JXCR01101114.1:0-33944 GCA_002079205.1 Phalaenopsis hybrid cultivar | reverse complement strand
AAAATATTAACATAAAAGATACTCAAAATATATTAAATTTCAAAATGTTATCCTAAAGGTATTAAAAATGTTAAAAAATTAACATTATTTATTGTATATTCATACTATTTATCTACAAATTGTTCATTCTATTTGCCAACTTATTATAAAGGTAGCTTAAATTATTATCATTTTCTCTTTTTTATATTAAGTAAGTTGGCTTGTGAGTCGGCTTGAACTTGTAGAATTAAAGTCGAGCTCGAGATCGATAAAATTAATCAAGCTCAACCTCAAGCTCCAGCAAAGGGCGGCTCAAGCTTGACTAGACTCGTTTGCACTCCTAATCCACGCTCAACGTGCCTTTAGTATATTGAATTCTGATTTGTCAGTGAATCATACACAAAAAATTGAATGTAAGACATAAGAGAGAGAGGAGAGAAATGGACAATAATTAAAATTAGTTTGAAAGAGACGTCTAATCGTTTATTCATAGAATGATGTCTTATTTATAGTGAAAATTGAGTACAATATGTGAAGTTATTTTTATGCCCCTTCTTTAGTGAGGGATGTACATGTTGTTATAGATATTTCCCAGATGTGTTCCCAGAGCTTGACTGCTCTAAGACTTGGCTGGTTGGACTACCGAGCCCTCGATAATGTTGTCAGTCGACTAAGCTTAGCAAATAGTACTAGTTGACTAGGGTAGTGAGGTCTGCCGATTGTTCAAATTCGCTGACTAGACTTGATGTTGCTGGTTGGCTAACTTTTTACTCTTGGTGATGTCTAGAGAGATTGCTAGATGTCTCCAACAGAACTACAGGACTCGAAGGGCTAGCTTCTCTCTCAAGTTGATTTCATCATAGGGAATGCCCTGGACCCCCTGAGCTATTGCTTCCGGTCAAACTGCCTAGGTTCGGGGCATTCAGTTGCATTTTTTAGTCTTGATCTTGATACCTCCAAACGTACAATTGGGCTTCCAAGTTTCCTATCAATTAACCCTTCTTTGATACGTCTTATCTCATATGCACAACCAAATCTCAAGATTCGGGCCGTCACTTTTCCCGTATAATTTTTTTTTAAAATTTTTTTCCTTATGCATTAAAAAATATATATATACCATAAATGAAGTCCAAGATGTAACTAATCAAACATAATAGATTAGTGTAAATGAGTTTACCACTACATCCGTACAAAAAACATCCCAAAAACCCGGTGCCAACCACAGATTTATACAATTTTCAATAAACTTCCAAATTTTTTAATCACAGCATGATGACGACTATCCAACAAACACTCTTTTCAAATTCAAACTTTCTCCACGCCACCAATTTAATCAAACAGATGTAATCATTGATCACAATTATTCATTTTATTTCTAACCAAAGTATGGGATCAAAACTATATATTTTTCAAAAATATTTTAATTTAAACCCTAAATCAAATAAATTGGAGATTTGACATATTTTTTTTTCCAAAAAAATATTTTGACATTAAGGCATCTGGAAGAGTATCTGAGTCAAAAATGATACAGCGTAATATTCAAGGGGTATTTACATACACCACACAATTCTCATTCATCTAAACTTTCATATTTACATGAATAAGACTCAAATATTTAATATTATAAAAAATATAATAGTAGTATTAACTTGAAAAAATACACCTTTTCNTTTAGCGAAAAGATGAAAGAGCGAAAACTTCGATTGGAGAACTCGCTTCTTCTGTCGTAGTTGAACTTCCTATGAAATGAAGTGACATTAAGGAACCTTTGAGGTTTCATGAGTGCTATACTCAGATTTGTCCGTGAATCACACACATAAAAAAAATGGAGCATAAAAATGAGAGAGAAACATACAGAGAGAAAGAGATATTGAGGTATTTTCATATAAGATTTCCGCCAACCCCATTATATATAATGATCATCTATTTATAGGAAAGTAGGATTATAGTGAAATGATAATTAGACCTCGAACCCCTTTAATTGGTCGGCCCCAAATCGATCAGTTTCATGCCATGCAACTGATGAATATCTAGTGAGTCGTCTTCTTGCCGGTCAACCTCTACCTAGGCTGCCTCTAACTCTATCAGCATCTGGGTCGGCCAGCCACTCGACCCTTGGTTACTTGTCCAATCAATCTCTGGTCGGTTGTCTACTTTCGTTCGATCGTCTTCCGGGTACCTTTATTTATTATCTTGGAGTTCTATCTAGCGACACACCAACTCTGTGCCATTCGATCTTCTAAAGATCTGGTGAAGGGTANTTAGATCTCCAACTCCAATTATATAAGGAGCTGTGGCACCTCAACTTCTAGAAGGTAGTCCCGACACAGGTGATGCCGAACTCTATTGCATCGTGATGACCTTTGTAATCATTGATCATCCGGTGGGGATTGTGTTGAGATTTATATATAGTTTAGTGTCCTATTTGTAAATAGAAAATATAGAATAAGTATAAGGATTTTTTGTAAAAAAAGTTGTAAGACTTTATATAAGCCCAAATCTTTACAGAATAGTTGAAGTTTTTGAGCAATTATTTATGTTTGGTATCAGAGCCCTATCCATAGTAGCCCGTCGTCGTTGGTGTAGAGACACGAAATTCTGATTTTCCTCTCTTTTTGCTTCATCATTGCGAAGGGGACTAGAGCTTGCTGGAAAGGCAATGAGGAGATCACGGCTTGATGGGAAGGCAACTACAGGATCGCGACTCGCTGGGAAGGCTACTAAGGGATCGCAACAGAGAACCCTCGTGATACAACCATTGAGAAGGCAACTTCGGGATCAGGATTCGCAGCAGAGAACCGTTGCGATAAAGTCTCGACAATCGTTGGGAAGGCAACACCGCACTCAGGTGATCGCGGCGTGAACCCTCGCGATTCTCGGGCATGCTCTAGGGCTGAACCTATGACACCTTCCGTTGTTGGATCGTCGTTGAGTGGTTCAAGCAGCTCAATGCAGGGCTGAGGTGATGGGCACGTGAAATTAGAGCAGTGGAGGAGAGAACTTCGGTTCTACACGCGTGAGTGGACGACGACGGCTGGGGAATAGTTAAATTGAGGATGTAAGGAAATGAATATAACGTGGGAGGAGAAGGTTTGGAGCCTCTAGGGAAGATAGATCCTAAAGTTCTGAAGGTCTTGGTTGGGCTCATACAGAGAGCTATCATCTCGACAGGAACTACTACCTCAACACCTGCACCTACACAGGAGAAGCTAGATCTCCCTATTGTGAATTTGAATGTTGCTGGACCAGACACATATCTGAGTTGGTCACGTCGGATCGAGGCTGCTCTAGTAAGGAAATAACGAGAGGGATATCTGACAGAAGTCAAGCTAAAGAGTGACAGTACTAAGAGGGATGAGTGTAGGACCACACATGTCTTGCTTTACACCTAGCTACTCAACTTGATAGTTTCATCGATTGCCTCATCAGTGAATCACACGAAGAAGATCTATGTTGGAGCTGAGAACCATATGAGGAGGGTGTTTTAGAATCAGCGTGATATATAGTTAGTGGTTGAGAGCGATAGATTGATTCAGAAATACATATATCTGGAGCAGCTATGGTGGATTTTAATCACTTCTCATCGATGTTGAGCTGTGGTGATCCAGGGTACAAGAAGGGGGAGATCTTTGTATAGATTAAGACTATGCAGTTTTTTGCTCATCTAAACCCGACCTTTGATCAAAGGAGATATGTACTCTTAGCTTAGACAACAATTCCTTCACTGGATGAGGTCATCGTTGCCATGATAGAGTAGGAGAGTCGCATGAGGCTACACTTTAAGCTGAGTATACTTTCAGGTACGCAATCAACTTTGGCTGTCTCGAGCTCAAGTATGACATATGCCTAGGGGGAGACTCACAGGTGCTATAACTATAAAGAAGTGGGACACCTAAGAAAGGCTTGTCCAAAGCCACCTAAGGAAAGTGAAGGAAAGTGGAGAATGGATGTTGACAATCTAGAAGCCGTGGTTGTAATCATGGGACCAAAAGGGTGGAATAGGGAGCCACCTAGCAAATATGGTAGTAGAGAACAAGGGAGAGAAAGACGAATGAGGATCATGAGTTCCCGAAGATGTTGAAGGGAAAACAGAAAGTGGCAAGTAAGATGACCGAGGATGCATCCACCTTAACGTCATCCTAGGGGAATAATGTTACTTATGCTCACTCAGCCAAAGATACTCTCAATACACATGTTCTTGTCTCTATATCCAACACAAGATTGCCAAAACAAATAGTAAATTTTGATGCATCTCGACATATGACGTGTTGCCAGTGAGTTCTCATCGTATACTCACCTAACAATTTCATAGAACATTCAGGCCACTGATGGTACAACACAACTTGTGGTTGGTAAGGGTATAGTGAGGTATATCAATTCTATGACTATTTACAATGTTTTACATGCTCATTTTTCTGCGAATCTTTTATTCATTAGTGTCATCATACTACAACTAAAATGTGTTGTTTCATTTGATATTTCTAAGGTGATTTTTCAAAAGAAGGTGATTAGCCGGAGAGTTGGGACTGGTACGTGGCATAATTGACTCTGGTACTTAAATAGAGAGCGGATGAACTCAACCTTGACAACCACGATAAAGAGTGTTAGAGTTGGACTGGGGAGGGCGGCGAATGTGTTGCTGCAGCATCACAAGCGCATGAGAAACTCTTAGTTTAGTTTATTGAGTCGTCGTATTCTTCTTTGTATGAAAAGAAAAATAAACAAAAATTTGTGTGTGATGTTTGTGAGTTTGAAAGAATACGAGAAGCTGTTATAATAGTTTTGGTAATATGAGTTCTTGTGTGCACGAGGATCTTGTTCTACAACTTCGATGAATTACTATAGATATTTTGTGACTTTCATTNTTCTTCGATGGACTTATGGTTATTGGCCTTTCCAACTTGTTTAAGATGAACAAGGATGAGGTTATTGAATATTAGAAGAGTCAAGTCTTAAATCCTTCCATTCACCTTCGTGTCACAAGTCAAGACGAGAGGGCAAACAACCTGAATGAGAACGAGCTGGTAGTTTATAGGGACCAGTTCCAGTTAGATCTCCAACTCCAATTATGTAAGGAGCTGTGTGGCACCTCAACTTCTAGAAGGTAGTCCCGACACAGGTGATGCCGAACTCTATTGCACCGTGATGACCTTTGTAATCATTGCTCATCCGGTGGGGATTGTGTTGAGATTTATATATAGTTTAGTGTCCTATTTGTAAATAGAAAATATAGAATAAGTATAAGGATTTTTTGTAAAAAAAGTTGTAAGACTTTATATAAGCCCAAATCTTTACAGAATAGTTGAAGTTTTTGAGCAATTATTATGCTTGGTATCAGAGCCCTATCCATAGTAGCCCGTCGTCGTTGGTGTAGAGACACAAAATTTTGATCATTGCGAAGGGGACTAGAGCTTGCTGGAAAGGCAATGATGAGATCACGGCTTGATGGGAAGGCAACTACAGGATCGCGACTCGCTGGGAAGGCTACTAAGGGATCGCAACAGAGGCAACTTCGGGATCACGATTCGCAGCAGAGAACCGTCGCGATAAAGTCTCGACAATCGTTGGGAAGGCAACACCGCACTCAGGTGATCGCGGCGTGAACCCTCGCGATTCTCGGGCATGCTCTAGGGCTGAACCTATGACACCTTCCGTTGTTGGATCGTCGTTGAGTGGTTCAAGCAGCTCAATGCAGGGCTGAGGTGATGGGCACGTGAAATTAGAGCAGTGGAGGAGAGAACTTCGGTTCTACACGCGTGAGTGGACGACAAAGGCTGGGGAATAGTTAAATTGAGGATGTAAGGAAATGAAGATAACGTGGGAGGAGAAGGTTTGGAGCCTCTAGGGAAGATAGATTCTAAAGTTCTGAAGGTCTTGGTCGGGCTCATACAGAGAGCTAGCATCTCGACAGGAACTACTACCTCAACACCTGCACCTACACAGGAGAAGCTAGATCTCCCTTCTGTGAATTTGAATGTTGCTGGACCGGACACATATCTGAGTTGGTCACGTCGGATCGAGGCTGCTCTAGTAAGGAAAAGACTAGAGGGATATCTGACAGGGGTCGAGCTAAAGAGTGACAGTACTAAGAGGGATGAGTGTAGGACCACACATGTCTTGCTTTACACCTAGCTACTCAACTTGATAGTTTCATCGATTGCCTCATCAGTGAATCACACGAAGAAGATCTATGTTGGAGCTGAGAACCATATGAGGGTGTTTTAGAATCAGCGTGATATATAGTTAGCGGTTGAGAGCGATAGATCGATTTAGAAATACATAGATCTGGAGCAGCTGTGGCGGATTTTAATCACTTCTCATCGATGTTGAGCTGTGGTGATCCAGGGTACAAGAAGGGGGAGATCTTTGTATAGATTAAGACTATGCAGTTTTTTGCTCATCTAAACCCGACTTTTATCAAAAGAGATATGTACTCTTAGCTTAGACAACAATTCCTTCACTGGATGAGGTCATCGTCGCCATGATAAAGCAGGAGAGTCGCATGAGGCTACACTCTAAGCTGAGTATACTTTCAGGTACGCAATCAACTTTGGCTGCCTCGAGCTCAAGTATGACATATGCCTAGGGGGAGACTCACTGGTGCTATAACTATAAAGAAGTGGGACACCTAAGAAAGGCTTGTCCAAAGCCACCTAAGGAAAGTGGATAATGGATGTTGACAATCTAGAAGCCGTGGTTGTAATCATGGGACCAAAAGGGTGGAAGAGGTAGCCACCTAGCAAATATGGTAGTAGAGAACAAGGGAGAGAAAGACGAATGAGGACATATGACGTGTTGCCAGTGAGTTCTCATCGTATACTCACCTAAAAATTTCATAGAACATTCAGGCCACTGGTGGTACAACACAACCTGTGGTTGGTAAGGGTATACTGTGGTATATCAATTCTATGACTATTTACAATGTTTTACATGCTCATTTATCTGCGAATCTTTTATTCATTAGTGTCATCATACTACAACTAAAATGTGCTGTTTCATTTGATATTTCTAAGGTGATTTTTCAAAAGAAGGTGATTAGCCAGAGAGTTGGGACTGGTACGTGGCATAATTGACTCTGGTAATTAGATAGAGAGCGGATGAACTCAACCTTGACAACCACGATAAAGAGTGTTAGAGTTGGACTGGGGAGGGCGGCGAATGTGTTGCTGCAGCATCACAAGCGCATGAGAAACTCTTAGTTTAGTTTATTGAGTCGTCGTATTCTTCTTTGTATGAAAAGAAAAATAAACAAAAATTTGAGTGTGATGTTTGTGAGTTTGAAAGCATACGAGAAGCTCTTATATTAGTTTTGGTAATATGAGTTCTTGTGTTTTTGAAGTGGGCCGCTCAGATGTACGAGGATCTTGTTCTACAACTTCGATGAATTACTATAGATATTTTGTGACTTTCATCGATTATTTTTCCCGTATTATTTGGTTGTATCTGATGAGAAACAAAAGTGATGTGCATGACTGTCTTAAAGACTTATACAGGGTGATTCAGACAAAATGCGGTCTAATAGTGAATGTATTGAGGTCTGATAATGAGACAATATACAAACAAGATGTTTGGGGAGTTCTTGTCAGCCTAAGGGGTACAACATCAAACCGCATATCCATACACACCGACACAAAATATAGTATAGGGGAAGAATAAACGCCTTTTAGAGTTAGCCCGAAACATGATGATCTCAATGAATATCCTAAAGCATATGAGGGGGCATGTTGACTTAACAGTCACTTAATTAATCAACAGAATGCCCTCAAGAGCGTTGGAGTGACAATCTTTATGTGAGTTGTTGAAAAGAGATGATAACATAATCCTCCAATTAAAGATATTTAGTTGAATATGTTTTGTGAAATTAATAGACCAACAATAGGGAAGTTGGATCCCAAAACTGTAAAGTGTGTTTTCGTGAGTTATTCTGTCACCGAGACTAAATACGTTTGTTGGAGCTCAATAGAGAAAAAACTGTTTGTGAGCATGAATGTAAATTTTAGAGAATTCAAACCGTACTACATATTGGAGGTGACTTTACCCTTTGGTGACTCTCTATATAATGAAGATATGAGGCAAGAGGAGGAGAGTAGTGATGGTGAGAGATTGATATATGTGGGAATGTAATGATGCCTTGTTCTGTTGTGTGGGAAGAATCGACTCGGAAAGTGCCAAAAAATGAGAAAAATGAGCCAGAAGGTGGTGGGATTCAAGCTCAAGGAGAGCTGAGGGCGCTTACGAGGAGGAGGCAAAATGAGAGAATAGTGTCTGTCATGTCACTCGTGCCAATAAGTCTCTTGTCTTGGTCTATCCCGACTCCTAAGACACCTACATCATCCACCTCAAAATTCGATTACACATTCGATATAATTCCTCTCTTTTCTACTCCCACACTTATAACTTGATGGAGAACCTTTTGTAGTAATGCAGGTCATCCTCCTGATCGTTATTCTCCTGATCGTTTTGGTTTCTTGCATGACATTGTCCAATTTGTCTCATATTCTAACATATCACATTTACACGGAACATTCATTATATCTTTAGACACTCTCTATACCCAAGTGTTCGCATGTAGCTAAGGAGGATCCAAAGGAGACGACAGTCATGTTGGAGGAACTTGGTGCTTTCGATAAGAACTGAATGTGGGAGCTCACGTTGCTACCAGCAGGAAAAAAGGCAATCGGGCGCAAATAGGTCTTCACAGTGAAGGAGAACGCAGAAGGAAAGATCGATCGCTGTAAAGCACGGTTGGTGGTAAAAGGATATAGTGACATCGACTGTGATGAGACATTTTCACCTGTGACAAAGATGAGCACAGTCAGGAAATTCATCTCTCTAGCTATGAATAGTAGATGGAGGTTACACCAACGAGATGTGAAGAATGTGTTTCTTTATAGAGATCTGTTAGAAGAGGTGTACATGGAGATACCTCCAGGCTTCAACACAAACCAAACAATGGGCAATATATGTAGACTGAAGAAGACACTATAAGGTTTGAAACAATCTTATTGAGCTTGGTTTGACAGATTTAGGAGAGCGATGGTAGACATGGGCTATCAACAGATCAATGCTGACCACACAGTATTCTTTCGACATTATCCTGGTTACATTACTATTTTTGCTGAGTATGTAGATGATATAATTGTCACTAATGATGATGAGAGAGAGATTGCTCAGCTGAAAACAAGTTTGTGCAAAGAGTGAGATGAATGAACTGGGACAACTTAAATACTTCCTCAGGATTGAGGTGGCTCGTGGAGCAAATGAGATTGTTTTATCTCAAAGGAAGTATGTGCTAGAGTTGCTCACAAAGACAAATATGTTGGGATGCAAGCTTGTAGATTCACCAATTGATCAATTGAGAAAGTTAAGCGCAGAGGCAAGACAACTAGTTGGTTGTGACAAGTACCAGAGATTGGTAGGTTATCTCATTTATCTGGTCACTCGCCCCAACATATCATTTGCAGTAAGCGTGGTGAGTCGTTGCATGCATGATCCAAGGAAGTCGCATGGATGCAGATGTATCAAATTCTGAGGTACTTGAAGAGTGCACCGAGGAAGGGGTTGATCTTCAGAAAAAATGGGCATTTAAGCATTTAGGGCTACTGTGGCTCTGATTAGGCTAGCTGTGTTGATGACAGGAGGTCCACATCAGGATATTGTATGTTCATAAGGGGTAATTTGGTCTCTTGGAAAAACAAGAAATAGTCTGTAGTTGCAAGGTTGGTGTAAGAGGCAGAGAACAGGTTCATGGCCTTATGAGTTGTTGAGATGTTATAGCTAAGAGCTCTATTGGTAGAGCTCCAGATGGACCAAAGAGCTCAAATGAAGTTGTAGTGAGACAACAAGTCAGCAATTAATATTGCCAACAACCCGGTGCAGCACGACAAAACCAAGCATGTGGAGATTAATAGGTTTTTCATCAATGGGAAATTGAATACTGAATTACTGGAGATAAGTCATGTAGCTGCTATAGAGAAAGTAGCTAACTTCCTTACCAAGGGACCTAGCTCATTAAATTTACCTAGGTTGTGTGACAAGATGGGCTTAGTAGTCATCTTTTGTCCATCTTGAGGGGGAGTGTTGAGAAGTGTATATAGTTTATGGTCCTATTTGTAAATAGGAAATATAGAATAAGTCTAGGGATTTATTTGTAAAAAATGTGTTAAGGCTATAAGTCGAAGTCTTTAATGAATAGTTGAAGTTTTTGAGCAATTATTTCTGTTGTTAGTGTTGTCGATGGAGCTCTTCAACTACTTATATGTCTTTCGAACGTATCTGAGTGGATATGTTTGACTCTCGTTTCTAGGCCGATTTCATCTTCGAAGGCTTGAGAATAAGGTGAAAGATTGGAAGCTTAGGTTTTCGTTCGCTCACATGAAGGGTTGTTGGTCAATCAGGATGATGCCAACCTATGTCTCTCTCCCCAAGACTAATCAGTGGTTGACAGGGCGTTAGCTTCCCAAATTTACGACGAGATGAGTGAGGCTGAATGGAAGATCTCTAATGCCATTCAAGCTGAACGAGAGAAGCAAGATGAGGTCTTAGCTACTGAGAAAGCAAAACATAAGACACATGAAGACCTTCGAGGTATAGGCCTTACTCATTCAATTTCTTGATGTACTATTGTCATCCAATAGACGGAGATGGACAAACTGATTCTTTTTTAGAGGCCAGTGTATCGACGAAAAAAGATGTATGCACTTATTGCAGATACCCGGAATGTGATGGGTTGATTGGCGGTGCACTCTCACTGGGATGAGCCCGACCAACGNCAAACCGCATATCCATACACACCGACACAAAATATAGTATAGGGGAAGAATAAACGCCTTTTAGAGTTAGCCCGAAACATGATGATCTCAATGAATATCCTAAAGCATATGAGGGGGCATGTTGACTTAACAGTCACTTAATTAATCAACAGAATGCCCTCAAGAGCGTTGGAGTGACAATCTTTATGTGAGTTGTTGAAAAGAGATGATAACATAATCCTCCAATTAAAGATATTTAGTTGAATATGTTTTGTGAAATTAATAGACCAACAATAGGGAAGTTGGATCCCAAAACTGTAAAGTGTGTTTTCGTGAGTTATTCTGTCACTGAGAATAAATACGTTTGTTGGAGCTCAATAGAGAAAAAACTGTTTGTGAGCATGAATGTAAATTTTAGAGAATTCAAACCGTACTACATATTGGAGGTGACTTTACCCTTTGGTGACTCTCTATATAATGAAGATATGAGGCAAGAGGAGGAGAGTAGTGATGGTGAGAGATTGATATATGTGGGAATGTAATGATGCCTTGTTCTGTTGTGTGGGAAGAATCGACTCGGAAAGTGCCAAAAAATGAGAAAAATGAGCCAGAAGGTGGTGGGATTCAAGCTCAAGGAGAGCTGAGGGCGCTTACGAGGAGGAGGCAAAATGAGAGAATAGTGTCTGTCATGTCACTCGTGCCAATAAGTCTCTTGTCTTGGTCTATCCCGACTCCTAAGACACCTACATCATCCACCTCAAAATTCGATTACACATTCGATATAATTCCTCTCTTTTCTACTCCCACACTTATAACTTGATGGAGAACCTTTTGTAGTAATGCAGGTCATCCTCCTGATCGTTATTCTCCTGATCGTTTTGGTTTCTTGCATGACATTGTCCAATTTGTCTCATATTCTAACATATCACATTTACACGGAACATTCATTATATCTTTAGACACTCTCTATACCCAAGTGTTCGCATGTAGCTAAGGAGGATCCAAAGGAGACGACAGTCATGTTGGAGGAACTTGGTGCTTTCGATAAGAACTGAATGTGGGAGCTCACGTTGCTACCAGCAGGAAAAAAGGCAATCGGGCGCAAATAGGTCTTCACAGTGAAGGAGAACGCAGAAGGAAAGATCGATCGCTGTAAAGCACGGTTGGTGGTAAAAGGATATAGTGACATCGACTGTGATGAGACATTTTCACCTGTGACAAAGATGAGCACAGTCAGGAAATTCATCTCTCTAGCTATGAATAGTAGATGGAGGTTACACCAACGAGATGTGAAGAATGTGTTTCTTTATAGAGATCTGTTAGAAGAGGTGTACATGGAGATACCTCCAGGCTTCAACACAAACCAAACAATGGGCAATATATGTAGACTGAAGAAGACACTATAAGGTTTGAAACAATCTTATTGAGCTTGGTTTGACAGATTTAGGAGAGCGATGGTAGACATGGGCTATCAACAGATCAATGCTGACCACACAGTATTCTTTCGACATTATCCTGGTTACATTACTATTTTTGCTGAGTATGTAGATGATATAATTGTCACTAATGATGATGAGAGAGAGATTGCTCAGCTGAAAACAAGTTTGTGCAAAGAGTGAGATGAATGAACTGGGACAACTTAAATACTTCCTCAGGATTGAGGTGGCTCGTGGAGCAAATGAGATTGTTTTATCTCAAAGGAAGTATGTGCTAGAGTTGCTCACAAAGACAAATATGTTGGGATGCAAGCTTGTAGATTCACCAATTGATCAATTGAGAAAGTTAAGCGCAGAGGCAAGACAACTAGTTGGTTGTGACAAGTACCAGAGATTGGTAGGTTATCTCATTTATCTGGTCACTCGCCCCAACATATCATTTGCAGTAAGCGTGGTGAGTCGTTGCATGCATGATCCAAGGAAGTCGCATGGATGCAGATGTATCAAATTCTGAGGTACTTGAAGAGTGCACCGAGGAAGGGGTTGATCTTCAGAAAAAATGGGCATTTAAGCATTTAGGGCTACTGTGGCTCTGATTAGGCTAGCTGTGTTGATGACAGGAGGTCCACATCAGGATATTGTATGTTCATAAGGGGTAATTTGGTCTCTTGGAAAAACAAGAAATAGTCTGTAGTTGCAAGGTTGGTGTAAGAGGCAGAGAACAGGTTCATGGCCTTATGAGTTGTTGAGATGTTATAGCTAAGAGCTCTATTGGTAGAGCTCCAGATGGACCAAAGAGCTCAAATGAAGTTGTAGTGAGACAACAAGTCAGCAATTAATATTGCCAACAACCCGGTGCAGCACGACAAAACCAAGCATGTGGAGATTAATAGGTTTTTCATCAATGGGAAATTGAATACTGAATTACTGGAGATAAGTCATGTAGCTGCTATAGAGAAAGTAGCTAACTTCCTTACCAAGGGACCTAGCTCATTAAATTTACCTAGGTTGTGTGACAAGATGGGCTTAGTAGTCATCTTTTGTCCATCTTGAGGGGGAGTGTTGAGAAGTGTATATAGTTTATGGTCCTATTTGTAAATAGGAAATATAGAATAAGTCTAGGGATTTATTTGTAAAAAATGTGTTAAGGCTATAAGTCGAAGTCTTTAATGAATAGTTGAAGTTTTTGAGCAATTATTTCTGTTGTTAGTGTTGTCGATGGAGCTCTTCAACTACTTATATGTCTTTCGAACGTATCTGAGTGGATATGTTTGACTCTCGTTTCTAGGCCGATTTCATCTTCGAAGGCTTGAGAATAAGGTGAAAGATTGGAAGCTTAGGTTTTCGTTCGCTCACATGAAGGGTTGTTGGTCAATCAGGATGATGCCAACCTATGTCTCTCTCCCCAAGACTAATCAGTGGTTGACAGGGCGTTAGCTTCCCAAATTTACGACGAGATGAGTGAGGCTGAATGGAAGATCTCTAATGCCATTCAAGCTGAACGAGAGAAGCAAGATGAGGTCTTAGCTACTGAGAAAGCAAAACATAAGCCACATGACGACCTTCGAGGTATAGGCCTTACTCATTCAATTTCTTGATCTACTAGTGTCATACAATAGACGGAGATGGACAAACTGATTCTTTTTAGAGGCCAGTGTACCGACGAAAAAAGATGTATGCACTTATTGCAGATACCCGGAATGTGATGGGTTGATTGGCGGTGCACTCTCACTGGGATGAGCCCGACCAACATGAATCAAGTCATTGTGGAGAGGTGTCAGGCAATCCTTCGGAGGTAGCGCTACTTAGCGCCAGCCCCTCCGTAGAGGGCTTGATTTCTTTGAGATGAGGAGCTCTGCTTCAAACTTAAGAAGGACAACCTCTTCAAAAAGCCCCCAAGGAAATAAAAAAATCATGTGGATGCATACCAACATGAAGGGATGCAGAAGTAAAATCCCAAATTAGTGAGAGGAAGTATTATATTGTGGTTACTCTGTGAGGAGAAAAGAAGAGAGAGAATGAAATCTAAATAAATGAGGTAAGGATTTATAGTGGTTAAATCTCAAGACCAATACCATTTTTTAAAATAATCAAAAGACAAATTCATGAACGGAGGTTGGTGAGACTACTGAGAGGAATTTCCAAAAGAAAATTCTAAAGAGACATATTAAGAAGGTTTCTTGAGTGTCGCCTCTAAAAGGAATTCCAGAGGGCACCTTTTATTACTTAAAAAGCTCATTGCTAGCATAATTAAGATCAAATAAAATTCGCAAGGAAAATATTTTGACATGATTATGAAGTTAAAGCATCTCTCTCCAATTAGCCAAATGTTTTGTCTCATGTTCAAGCAAAGAGAAAATGAGTTGGTCAAAAGCATATTGAGACAAACAATCAAAAGGTTGGTTAGATGCATGATTGCGGCAATTGTGCTCTCCCTAATTAGTAAGAGAAAACGTTACTTTTTGCCAAAGAAAAAGCCCATTTAGTTCAGTTACAAAACATTAAAGTAGGCCAACACATGTCGTTTGTATATTAAGTCATTCGAAGTAACAAACCCTTAGTTGTTAAGGGAACATTTTGCTTGCATAAGCTCCTCCACAAAGTAGATTAGCTAGAATTAGAACAATAAATAGTAAAATAATTGAAGTTAAAAGGATACTTTTGAACTATTAAATTTTAACAAACCCTAAATGTACCTTTGATGGATTCTCATTTAACAGAGATTCTAGTTACAAAAAAAATCAAGTCTTTCAATTGAAGTTTATTCTCTCAAACCTAAAGCTTCCTTGATAACTTCTCAGCTAACGAGGATTCTAATTATAAGAAAATCATGTCTCCCAATAGAAGTTTATTCTCTCAAAGAATCTTTCCATCAAACTCTTGTCCTATTTAAAATGTCGATAATTGATGTTCACAACCACATAAAATGTTACATATTTTTTGCAATTTTTTTTTAATTCTATTCATCTTATCTTAGATGAATCTATTTTTCCCCAATAGATTAAAAATAAACTTATTTATGAGCAATTTTACTTTTTGACATGCATGTGGCCTGAATCTATTTATAAATACTTATCTTCAATAGATGCTCCTCTCATCATCCTTTAAATATAACTATTTCTTAATTTGTCTTTAGTATTTTTGCCCCACACAAACTTCTAATCATCTCATTTTCTCAACACTCAATTTAGTTATTGACAAAGCTTCTACTCCCCAACACTCGATCAATATAATACAAACGATTAATTAAAGGTTTATAAATTTTTCTTTCAAATCTCAGTAAAATTTCCATATAGAATACTAATCCTATGAAACTTTCTTATTTTAATTAGATAGCCTTGAATTTAAAAGTTATATTGTCATTTGTATCCAAATTTTATTATATGTAAAATATCCAAGATGCTTAATCCTATCAAATTTAGGATCCACTTATTCTTTAAATAATAATGGCAGATAATTAATACTTTCATATCCTTTAAATTGCATATTATATACTCTCTTCATTCCACCAATCCTAAGCCCTATATCTTCTAATGATTTTTGCAAGTCTTAGCATCCCAGGATTTTAGAAATATGCCTCATCGGTTAGAACTGGAATCTATGAGAGCAAATTCCAAGCCATTTCACATTGCATATCCTTCGTAAATATCCCGTATAACAAATCAAATAGATATAAACTCAAAGCTAATTCATATTGTAATTCTACTATAATTAAGAACTCCTTTAATTACTATATAACTTGTTTTACCTCTAGTTAATGCTTAATCATATATATGCTTGACAATTTCAGGAAACCTTTGGCATGCAACTTTCTCTTGAAGGCACACCAATAATGCAATATATTATTTTTCTGAATTCATGAAAAAAATTTATCGTTATTGATAAATTTAAAATGATAGTGGTCTGCTGGTTTTGTAAATAAATATTACTATTGAAAACCAATAAAGAAAATTGTTAGCCATATATGCGTTCTTCTTCTCAGCAAATTGTTTTAAGCCCCATACAACAAAAAACATTTTCCTCTGAAAAGAAAAATGGCATCCATAAAAGGGTTCAAAGAAAATAGTAGTCACCATAGATGATTTATGCTTCCCTCAAATTTTATCTTAACCAGAAAGAAAAGATGCATCTTCCCATGCAAAAAATGCATCAAAATAGTAAGGCGTTTATTCAAAACAAGATGTTGTGTGTAAAATACAAGGAAGTTCTACAAAAACATAAGGCAAATCTATTTTCTTGTAGTTTATTGAAAATGCCTTGCTTTTTTTTCTCAAGAAAATGACGGCCTTGTAGAACCATCTTGTACTCTGTATTTTTTCCATGTGCAATTCCTGATATAGTTTTTTTCCAAGGTAGAAGAACTTAAAATGTATGACAAGTTTTATATTTCGTAGAGAAATTATAAACGAAATTAGCGTTAATCTAAATATCTCTACTATGCTAATTTCCCAATGAGAGGTGCAGCATTCTGAAAGGGAATGTCAGAACGAAATGCCATTCAAATCTAGTATTGGTTTCTCAAATAGTAGTATCACATGCAAGGCATTACGGATTAATGGTGTATGCAAATACGTGAGAAAAGTTTTTGGAATGGTCCTTTGCATTCCTAACAAGCTTCAAATGTCTTCATCATATTTCTAACATGATATTTGATGAAACGAATAAGCTGCAGGGTTTGGGCTTGCTAACCTTATCAACGGTACTGCCTGGTTTCCACCCACCAAGCTGCAAGCAGACTGCACATGAAATGGCTTGCAAACCAACTACTTTTCAAGTCTCAGTCTTTTACTTTTCTTTGTCAATAATGGCACTGGCTCAGGGTGGATACAGAGCATGTGCCTTGGCTTTTGGAGCCGATCAGTTTGAGCAAAATGATGCTGAGGAAAGTGCATCTAGGAGCTCATTTTTCAATTGGTGGCTGTTTGGACCAAATATAAGCCTTATCGCAGCATTTGTTTTCTTGACATACATTGAGGAGAATATTGGCTGGAGTATTGGGTTTGGAATATGCTGCATTGTCATGGCAATTTCTCTTATCATCTTCCTTCTAGGAACCAGAAAGTATCGTTACCACACTTTAGAAGAAGAGAGCTCCTTTGCAAGAATTGGCAAGGCAATACTCACTCTCGTTCATAGCTGGAATGCCCAAACTCGTGGAAACTGTAGAAGCGATTACTTTTCATCTACAGAAGCAGCAGAGGTGCTTGTCCTGCATGAACCTGACCCTAATAAGTAAGAACACAAGTCTAAGAAGTTATATTCATTTTTGTCATAATGAGGATAGGGAAATTGATGGGAGCAAATCTTCCATGCTCATTAGCTTAAACCGGAAATCTAACTGCATGTTATCTTAAAGTACTTTCTCGGTTAATTATATACCCAACTGTGCCAGTAACAGATCTAAGTGTTTTGCTAGTTAGTGCCCCCAAAGAGCTCATTAATACATAGAAAATGCATCTAATAGGCCAAAAAAAAAAAAAACATAAAATATTTCTATGACAAAAAGAGTTAATATTTTAATTATTTACCTTTTTAAAGCTTTGGCTGTTTGAAATTGTTGAAATGTATTTAGGACCATTTTTAAAATATATGAATTTAGAAATGTAAGATATTAGAAGTTATTAGTAGTGATTCATTTCATTTCCGGGTATTTCCTATTTGTACGAAATTATTAGTATTGATTTATTTCCTTTCCGGTTGTTTTTTAATTTATGTATTTCCTTTTATCTCCGGGAGGTTATTAAGAAAGGAATTGATTCCAAGTTATATGAGTGTTATGTCCTTCCTATTTTATAATTCATGTAACCTGTATTTATACCCTCTTTTTATAACAATGAAATTATGCTGTTCAATTCCCAAAATCTACATTGTATCACAAACACATGATCTAACCCTAGTCGTCGGGATTCTTCTCCACCCACCGAGCTATTGGCCAATGGCCCTACAATAGCTGGACTCTCTTTCTGCAGTTGGACTACTCGCCAGATCTTCCCTAAGCCAACAACTAAAAGCCCTTCGATTTTCTTCCCTGCATGTCTTCCTGAGCCAGGGTCCTTACCTCTAGCACCTGTACCTCCTCCCAAGAATCGTCGAAATCCTTTCCTGCAGTTGGATCTTCATTCTACCTTACTATGACTTGGTTGCTTTATGGATGGAATGTGACCTCTACTATAACTCACATGAGACTCTCCTGTAAATCTTTCTCTCTTCCAAAAAAAATCTTGGAGATCGTGTGCTCCAATTTCTAGCGAGCTTGAATAAGAATCTTAATGAAGTTTGCGGCCATATACTAAGTCATGAACCTCCTCCTTCAACACGAGCAGCTTTCATCGAGATTTGTCACGAAGAAAGCCAGAAACTTTTCATGCTCAACAACTAAACTACTTCAGTCGAGCCGCCAACATTCGTCTCCAACAATACTCCACACTCTACCACGTTGTCGTGAACTAATTACTTCAAATGTGACTTTTGCCACAAACTTTGCCACAACTGCGACAACTATAGGAAGCTCAATGGGAAATCAGCGACTAAGTCTTCAGCTAAATTATTCGCTACAAAAGGCCTCATCACGACCTTGAAATACACTAAAATTCAGCCGACCCCTTTTCAGACCATTCTTGACTCACCAAATACTGTCAAGAATCAGATGGAATACTTAATTAAGCTGCTTGGATCATGTTTGTTCTCCTCCCACTCGTCAATCTCTCATGTCCGTCAAGATAACATCTCTATGACACCCATTGGTTTTCCTTATAGCCCATGGATTATTGATTCCAGTGTCACGAACCACATGAACGATTGTTCTCATTTTTTCTCTACATACTCTCCGTGCTCCGGGCGAGATTATATTAAAATTGCTGAAGGCTCTTGCAATTCATTGTGAGTAAAGGGTTAGTTTTACTAACAGCTGGTGTTGACATCGCTTTCGATCGAGGTATAGTTTTTCCCTCCTTAGTAGCCTAGGATCTAGCCGTAGGACCTTTCTGCCGCCTACTCCTAGAAAACTAGTGAAGGAGCCCTCCCCGTTAGCAATTCTGGAATTCTCTTCGCTCTACTCGACGTTCCATGTAGTAGTCTTGACCGCTACTGCCCAGCAGGTAATGCTACTCCGAAGGAACTCAGGGAGCATTCCTATAGGACTGACGGCCTTAGGATTGACTCTACTCGTTGATTTGGCGCCGCTGCGCTCTCCGCCATCCTGTTTAATCGAATTCTAGCTGAAATTTTCGTAGGATTCGGACCGCGACGCGTTGTTAGCCCAATCGACGATGAGGTTGCCCGGACGACTTCAGATGATGAAACGAACTGCGCCGATGCGTCCGAAACGTTGATTTTGCTTAAGGAGGACGTTCGTTTCATTGCGACGACACGTCTTGGGGAAAATATCTATTTAAGTGTTAATTATAATAATAAATAATATATTTTATTATTATTATTATTATTATTAATAACTTATTTTAAAAACCCTTAACCTAAATTCATCTCCCTCCCCTCATTCCTTCAAACCCGTGAGCCTGCCTTAGCCCTAGGAGGGCTCGTTAGGTCGCCTGGCCCGCTCCTTCGTGCCGTTGAGGAGTTCCGTTCACGTGTTCGCCTTTCGAACGCGAGACAAGTCTCGCAGACACCCATCCCCTGTATCCTATCTTATGCGATATGGGTTCGATCTTCTCTGTCGCGGATCGTTTCCTCTGCGAGGATCTAATCCTCCGCATCTCTCGATCCCTCTGTTGTATCTTCTTAATCATTCGTCTTCTCTGCCCTAACATATATGAGAGCTCCTCTGTGAAGCTCCAAAAGAGGCCAAAAATCTTTCGAAGAGAGAAAACTCTGTTATTTTTCTTTCTCATTCACTTCTTTGATCTTCTAGTGCTTGAATCAGTTTCCTCTTGTTGTTGGGAGAGGAAGTGAAGCTGTGGAGTGCTTTTAAAGTTTCTGTGTTACTTTTTTTTTGCTTCAAAGAGGTACCTTCTTCCCTCTCCCCCTGTGCGTTGTCTGTGTTCGGCCCTGCTCTTTACCGAGCCCCTTTGCTTTATGTGTGCTCGTCCCTGTTCTCTGTCGAACCCTGTTAGCATGCTAGAATAGGGAGATTACTATTTGCCTCATTCTTAAACATATTCTAACTTACTCTTTATACATTTATTATGTGGGAATGACATTTAAAAGCTTGGGGGTATGCATTTCCTTCTCCCTCCCTTTCTCTGTGCTTTACTGGCTCTCAGTTTTAACCTTGTCGAGCCCCTGACGATGATCTTAGGGTATGATTTAGCACTCCAGTTGCCACTATGCTTGTATTTGGAAATGTTTATCACTTAGAGCATGTGAAAGATAAAAAAAAATATGCATATATGCTAGAAGCTAGATTTGGCATGCTATTAATCCTTTCTTTTATTTTGCTTATCTAAAATGCTGAAGTCATAGCATGTTTCTTATCTCCCAGGGCATACTTATGTTGGAAGTAATTAAGAGGGTTGGTTTTGAAATAATTGGCCCTTCTCATGAGCATGTTGGTATGTGTATTGCGAAGCTTTCATCCACTCTCACTCAAAGTATGTGGTAGTTCTATTTTGAGTGTCTTAAAGGCATGAGAATATTGCTCTAACTTTTATTGTGGCTTAGTATTGGACGTCTCAATTGCAGCTTGGTTTTCAACCCTTGCTGGGTTCGGATTTTAGCCTTGCTTGGCTCGGTTTGGTCTTTAACTAATATGGAATTTGATGAAAAACTTGGGTTGGCTCGGTTTTACCTTAAGATGGCTGGGATTTTAATTTCTGTTAAGGCTTGGGTTTTAATCTATGCTTGGGCTCTGTTTTGGCTTTAAATGGCTCGATTTTAGCTTTTCTTGGAAGTCAGATTTGCTTGCTTTGGCTCTTACCCGAGAGCTAGTTTGGTGGATGGGCTCGGTTTTGCTTGTTTGACCTCGTTTTGGCCTTGAATGGTTCGGTTTCTGTCTGGTTTTGCTCCTACCTGAGAGGTGGCTGGGGAGCTTGATTTGGTTTGTTCTTAGTCCTACCTGTGAGCTTGTTGGCAATCCCTTGGGGTTGTTTTGCTCCTCCTACACGAAGTGGCTTGGGTGTTGATTGATGAGTCAAGTTTAAATGTATGTCTTTGCCCTATCCATAAAGTGAGGTGATTGAAGGATGTGTTGAACAATTTTCTTATGTCCTACTCGGTGAAATTGGAGTCGGTGAAATTGGGTGTTGATTGATGAGTCAAGTCCATTCACTCTCTTATGTATATCAAATATCTTCATATAATTGACTTGGGGTGTCTTAGCCGTGAGCCTCCTCTCTTTTTTGGCCTCGGGTTTGCCTTGGCCGTGAACCTCTTTTGGCCTCGGGTTGCCTTAGCCGTGAGCCTCCTCTCTTTTTTGGCCTCGGGTTTGCCTTGGCCGTGAACCCCTTTTGGTCTTGGGTTGCCTTAACCGTGAGCCTCTTCTCCTTTTGGCCTCATGTTGCATTGGTCGTGAGTCACCTGTGGGAGTTTATTCGGGTCTGGAGCTAGAGGGTGCTGATATTGGCTTTTACCCGTGAATTTTCTTGGTTTTACCTCACTTAAGCCATAGATCTTACATCTCAGTGCATTGGAAAAATTTCGTGTTTGTTTGAGGTGTGAGGCTATGGATTAATTTGGAAGTTGAAAGATTTTGATATCAGCTTGGGGTTTGGGAAGATTTGCAAACCTTATTTGGTAGAGCATTTGGTTGATTTGATTAATCCTACGTCTTTGGGGTTTGAAAAATCAGCGCAAAGTATCATTTTATGTTTGTTAGGAAAGACCTTGGGCTCTACTTTTATAGGTCTTTTTGATAGGAGTTTTGAGAACTGATCCATTCTCTTTTTCGGTGTTTTACATGGATTAGTGTCTCCTCTCTCTCACCCCATTTTTGTTCTTTTCTTTCCTTGCTTGGTTCGGTTTTTGACACTTATGTCCGACGTATAAGTGTCCACGTATAGCCTTTTGCTATACGTGAAACCATCAAACAATGTCGCAAGTAGTTTGTTTTGGGGCGTAGGGTGGTGATGATAAAGGCACATCGAAGATAGAGCAGAAAGATGTCATGTCCTATAACATCAAGATCCAGGTATTTGATGAATAATAGGATAACGACATCCTTCACCGACATAAGTCTAGCGGGAGTTGGCTTGAACCTCCTCAGATAGTTCACAGTCCCACGCCCGACGGTGTAATCGACTTGTGGACAATAAAAATTGTTAAAACTTATTTCAAAAAAATAAAAATATATTTTTCGCTATAAAATAAAATTTGATACTCTTATTTTTGAGACCTATGTGCATGTCAAAAACATAAATTTTAAAATACATTTTTAAAATTGATTGTCCACCTGACGAATATCTTTTTAGGTTGGGAAGCAGCCCTTTAGGTGAGGTTCAAGACACACTTCTAGACGAGTGACATGTTCTATACATTCGGGTGACCGAGTACCCTTCGTGGACTCTCGAGTATATATATATATATATCTGAACCTAGCCCTGCACGAGTGTTTGCGGTCCCCCTTTGCCTGAACTTTTTGTTTTATCGAAGCTTTGGACAGAGCACTCGTGCTTCTTTTCTTTTCTTTGAGATTTCTCCGAGATTTTTGAAGATTTTTACTTGAGTCTTTTCCCGTTGATTTTCTCGAGTTTTTGGTCATGAGTCGTTGTTACACTCTTCTCCGGATTTCCTAGATGACGTTTGTTTCAGACTTCGTTTTTTACAATGCATTTCAGTTTGCTATATTTAAGAAACAGTAGATCCCACGGGCGCACATGTTCGTTTTACATTTACAGAATGTTATACTATTATTGTTTATACCTGCTACCGCCCTGTACAACATATTATTCTATTCCTGTTCCTACTTGCTATTGTTCTTCTCGTACAACATGTTATACTATTCATGTTTATACCTGCTACTGTTCTGCATAGCATGTTATTCTATTCCTGTTTCTACCTGCTACTGTTCTTCTCGCACAACATGTTATACTATTCCTATTTATACCTGCTACTGTTCTGCATAGCATGTTATTTTATTCTTGTTTATATCTGCTACCATTCTATATAGCATGTTATATTGTTCCTTCTACTATACCTGTTATTGTCGTGTCTGGCGTGTATACTGTTTCTTTTATTGTGTTTTTTACTGTTTGTCCTGTACTGCACATTTTATATTGTATAGCTTCAAGCATGTCTTCTTTCCATATAGGATGTTTAGAGGACTATTACCATAGGGTCGTTTGATTTGACATCATAACTGGACACCTTAGAAAACTTAAACTCGTCACGATAAGGAGCTTGGAACTAGCGCGGTGGGCAACACGACCATCTTCAACAGCAGAACATGTCTTCCTCAGCTAAACCATTCCTTTCCTAGAAGTTAAAATAACAATCCATAGGATTTCGAGGTTGTTCGCCTAGCGCAACATAATTCATCAACCTTTTCGTTAGGTATTCGTATGGCTCCGAGGTACGATCTAAACCCTAAATCGTTTTAGGATTCTGAGGTCGTCGTTCATTCGACCTAAATCCTCACATCTTCCAGGCTATTTGTGTGATCGTTTCACACGAATGTAAGCCCTCATTAAATAAAATTGCAGGATAAAACACTTAAATAATTTTCCTCGAAACTGAAACCAAACCATAGGGTAGATTGAGAAGCCACCGAGGATCTCCTGTGGATCTGTGACATCCCCTAGTTCTTCTTCCTTCGGATCCTGTAATAAATGTTCCAAGTTTGAACCATTCCCTTTTGCACATCTCTTTGTCTGATTTCGTTGAAAAGTTCTATCCTTTTGAAGTCCTTGAAGATAATTTTTGTTGATTTTTATCGAGTGTATTCTTAAGTGATTTCAGTCATTTAAGATGTAATTAACTATAGGGGCTTGCCCTTATAGGAAGCTTTTTCGAACCCAACTTAAAATAAACCTTATTTAATTTTTCATATTAAATAGGGGAATTTGTCTGCAAATAAAACGGTTTCGCAGACCAAACAGACGTCATATATATCTTAGTTTATTTGATCGAGTCTCATCCTCAAGTTTTGTGTTTATCCCTCGGGATAGATACAAGATTTGAGGTAAAACGTTCTTTCATTTAAACTATGAAAAATATGGGGTCAGTTTGATTTTCATATTTAATTTTAAACTTAAATCTATGTGTAAATTAAAACGTCATTCCTAAGCGGGCGACGGGATTTCGATTCCGGTGACCAACAGCTTCTTACGGGCAACTCCTCTCCCATCCCACTTTTCCTCGCCGACAACTGGGCTGACATTCGAATCTGTGATACACATTGATTTGCTTAAGTGTAACCTCTTGTCAGTAAGTTAACATGTGACCTTGATTGCGTTGCTCATTTTTCTCATATTTGTGTCTTTTAAGATCATCATTCGAGAAGGGTGATTGAAACTCTAAGCAGGTAGTCGGACCCTATTTTTCCAAGAAAATGACAAGGATAAAACACACTCAATCTCATAGTTGTAGTTTTCCCTTTCTACTGCATGTTCCATTTTGCTTTTATATTATTGCTTGGGTCATCCCAATTTTCACTATTTAAAACAATTGTACTCTTTGATGTTTACTGATAAAAATTCATCTTCTTTTAAATGTCAAATTTGTCAATTAAGTAAAAATCAACGTGTCCCATACCCACCTCAACCTTACACTCCTTCCTCTTCTTTTTCACTTATTCATAATGACTTATAAGGACCTCTCAAACTCCAAGATATACCAATAAACTGTGGTTCCTTCCTTTAATTGATAACTACACTCAGATGACTTGGATCTATATATTAAAACATAAATCTAAAGTTGCGGTCACTTTTTAAAATTTCAGCTCTTCATTTTGACAAAATTCAAAACAACTATTCAAGTCCTTTGGATTGACAATGACCATGAGTACTTTAACTCTATATTGGAAAAAATCTTGATTAGAAAGAGCACCCTCCATCATAGTTCCTGTACAGATATCTCTTAATGAAATAGGATAAACAAGTAGAAAAATCGACACCTTCTCGAAGTTGCTCGCTTGATTATGTTTCATACTAATATTCTTAAATATATTTGGAATGACGTCGTCCTTATCTCCACCTACCTCATCAACAGAGTTCCCAAAAAAATCCACAACTTTCAGACCCCTCTATTCACTTGATGTTGTATTTTCCTACAAATCGGTTATTCTCGATATTAGATCCCAAAATATTTGGATGCACAACCTTTGTTCGGAACGCTTCCTCCGCTCGTAGTGAACTTAATCACCGCTCAATTAAATGTGACTTTCTCGGCTATTCTGCCACTCAAAAAGTCTATTGGTGTCTTGATTCTACCATTAATAAAATCTTTGTCAGTGTCGATGTCTCATTTTTTTAAAATGTCACCTTCTTCTCTAACACTGCCTCAAGTGAGGGGAAGCTTGAATTTCAGAACATTGTTCCCTTTCCGACCCTATTGGACATTCTACCTACTACTATGGCCATTGTGTCCGAGGAACCCTCAACCCCACTGGATTCTCCACAACCCAGACTAACATCAACTCCATCTGCTCTCCGTATTTATACTCTTCGTACAAAACCCTATGTTGAGACTCATCCCAATGCCCTTATCTTTGAGCTCATTGCCCCAATGCAGATCTTGGAATCTGCTCCAACCAACGTCCCCAGAACGATGCTCTCTCAACTTATGGTGATCACTCCTAAACTAAGTAAAGAATTGAATTCCCTCATTGAGGAACGCAAACAGGTACAGTCATCCACTTTTTATCCCATGGCAAAATACATCTCGCTCCACAGCTTATCTTTGACCTACAAAGCATTTTCCACTTCCTTGACGGATATTTGTCTCCCATCCAGTATTGAGGAAAAGTTGGTTGACCTATTCTAAAAGGCTGTTATCATGGACGGGATGAATGCTTTTTGACGAAAGCATACTCGGGACAATGCTGATCTTCCCCCGAGAAAAAAGCCATAGGTTTTAGGTGAATTTTGGCACCAAATTTAACTCTAATGGATGCTTTGAACGCAACAAGGTGTAGCTAGTCACCAAAGGATATTCACAAACTTATAGGGTGGACTATGAAGAAACATTTGCTCTGGCAGCTAAACTAAATACTATTCGGGTTCTATTATCTCTAGTTGTGAATCTGGATTATCCCTTACTTGAACGGGTCAAGAATGCTTTCCTTAACGGAGATCTTGCTGAGGAAGTGTATATGTCTTTCCCACCTGGCTTTAATTACCTCTTCTCGTGGAAAAGTGTGCTGATTGAGGATTTCTATCTATAGCCTGAAACAATCCCCACGGGCCTGGTTCAGCAAATTTACGCAAGTTACGGTGGTCATGGTTTATCTCAAGCTTAATCTAATCATGCGATGCTTTTCCGCCATTCATCCGACGAGTGTATTGCCATCCTCATCATTTATGTCGATGACATCGTGCTCATAGGTAACAATCAACAGGCCGCTGAATCTCTCAAAGGCATACTGGTCGCATCTTTTGAGATGAATGATTTGAGTTTTCTCAGGTCTAGGAATGAAAGTAGCTTTGTCCACTCGCGACATTAGCCTTTTCCAGCGTAATATCTCATAGATTTACTAACAGAGACAAATCCACATCTTTGCAAACTGACAGCTGCCCCGATGGACCCCAATGAGAAATTGGCAGAAATTCTTAATGTCATTCCGGTGAATAAAACACACTACCAACGCCTAATTGGTAAAGTCATTTACCTTGCCCATACGTGCCCGGAAATTTGTCATGCCGTAGATATTGTGAGTCAGTTCATCCCCTACGAGCAACATCTCGCCAATGTCCATCGAATCCTTCACTACTAAAAAGACACAATAGGCTCAGGTTTGTTGTTCTCTCTTCACACCTCTCGCTCTATTGCAGTTTATACGGATACTAATTAGGTTGAGTCCATCCATGCTCGATGATTTGCATCGGGTTATTGCTCATTTATATTGATCAGGGTTAAATTTGAACCAAAAATATATCTAATCTAATTAATTTAAAATTTTTCATGTTAATTTACTATTATAGCATCCATACATACACTCATACATTTATAATTTCATACATATCAATGCATTTATGCATATATACATTCATTCAAATGTAAATTCATAAACATATGTGTATGTGCATTTACATAAAATGATTTTTACTTTTCAATCCAATCTTGAGATAGTTAAGTTCACGGTCAATTGTAGCTAAAAAAAAAATTAATTTTTGAATTTTTTTTATATCTTTGAGCTAAATTCATGACCCTACTTGTCAGTGAAAGAGAAAAATAGTGGCTAAAAGAAAGGGCATCACCTTGCAAACAAATTCAAATCTCATATTGTTTTGAGATTGAAAGCTAATGATACATTTCATATTTTTACATAACTTCATTTATTAGAAACAAAATAAATTGCTACATTGATGCCACACATTTTCTTCATTAGATTTACAGTGGTCTAATCTCAAGAATAAAGTGCAATCTTTCACACTATAAAAACAAAAAAATTGTCATGCAATACCCAAGGGAGCTATACTATATACATATATCAATCACGACGTGCCATCTTCCTAATCTAATTTTCTGTCTATCCACATAACTGGAAAACAAAAACTATAATTATGCATGCCTTACAGTCAATAGTAGTAAGTTTTACTTTAACTACATTTACCAGATTATTTCCATACGTTTCTTTTATGTACAAAGTCTGAAGAAGTTCTATTCCTTAGTTATCGACAAATGGAAGAAGCAAAGGAAGTATTTCGATTATTGCCAATATGGACGAATTGCTTAGTCTATGCCATTGTATTTGCACAATCAATAACTTTCTTCACGAAGCAAGGAAAGACGCTTGATACAAGAATTGGCTCCAATGTCCGACTTCCACCTGCTGCACTATTAAGCATCGTCTCAATCGCTATCATCGTGTTTATTCCCATGTATGAACACATCATTGTCCCTCTAGCAAAAAGATATCGCAAGGAACCTTTGGGAATCACAATGCTACAAAGAATTGGTGTTGGAATGGCAATTTCCATAGCCTTCATGGTGATAGCTGCTCTAGTAGAGAAGAAGAGACTTAAAACAGCACAAGACTATGGGCTGATTGACCAACCAAGTGCAACAATTCCAATGAGTCTGTGGTGGTTGGTTCCACAGTATGTTCTGTATGGTATTTCAAATGTGTTCACGATGGTTGGAATGCAAGAATTTTTCTATGATCAAGTGCCAGATGCTCTGAGAAGCATAGGGGTCGCTCTTGCCTTCAGTGCATTTGGCATTGGAAGCATTCTAAGTGGTTTTCTTGTTTTAGTAATAGACAAGGAAACCCGCAAGAAAGGAGAGAGTTGGTTCTCAGATAATGTAAACCAAGCTCATATAGACTACTTCTATTGGCTGCTTGCAGGACTAAGCATGGTTGGGTTAGTAGTCTATCTCTTCACAGCAAACTTGTACATATACAGGAAGAAAGGAACCAAAATTTAGTTGATGGATGTATATAATGAAATTCATGTGTGCATGTACTTGTACCAATAAATTCATCTCACATGTTTACTCAGTGTAAGCAGAGCACAACGCTAGCCTCAATTGATGGTGCTCAGTGGTTAATGTGTAGATGAAGAAAAGTATACTAAAAGGAATTAGTTATATTTAAAGAGCAGAATTCTATACATGTTTTCCTTTCTAGCTGTGGACTTGACCATACGTCACATTTACCATGGGTTTGTTCTTTCTAACAGTGCCAATGACATCAACACCAAATTGAAGGAAACGGGTGTAAAGACCAAAAGTTGTACCACTAAACGATCTAATCCAATGACAGACTTACAGAGGTGATTTTGAAAACATTTGCTGAATTAGTTCATCACAATTTATGTATGGCTTTCTGGAGTACATTCCCACGGCTCTATGAAACACTCCGTACGTTCCTAACAAACAATCAGGAGGAGATGTTCAAAGCCCTTNTATATATATATATATATATATATATATATATATATATATATATATATATATATATGTGGCTGATTTTATTGAAATAGAAAGGATACATAAAGGTTGTATGAGAGCTCAAAAGAGGTACCCTGCCCATACAATACAAGTACAATAATATTCCAACAAAAAGATACAAATAAACTCAATAAAAAGTAAAATAAATTTAAAACATGCAGAAAACAAGTAGCTAGGAACAAGTCAGTTTAGTGTTGTTTTTTCCTCTAGTTTTAGGAACGGAGTCAGATAACAAAGTTTGAAAATGTCGTGTCATTATCAGGAGTAACTAAAAGATCATCCATTAATTTTTCAAGTTGGAGTGTGCCCCCAGCCATCTTCTTCCGCCAAGAAGTGTAAACTTGTCATTCTTCATCTGAAAACTGGATCATGTGATCTTCGGTTTGATTTGATNTATATATATATATATATATATATATATATATATATATATATATATATATATATATATATATGAATATGATTTACATATATGTCACTTTAGCAATATATGAAAATGTGAATCTCATTTATAAAAGTTAAAATAATATTATTTTTGATATGATATGAATGATTTGAGTTGTATAAATATATTAAAAAAAAGTGTTAGTAGGTGGTATGTTGATATGCATGTAAATATGCATGTATATGTATATGTATACACACAAATTTTTTTTTATATTTATGTCNCCATCTTCCTAATCTAATTTTCTGTCTATCCACATAACTGGAAAGCAAAAACTATAATTATGCATGCCTTACTGTCAATAGTAGTAAGTTTTACTTTAACTACATTTACCAGATTATTTCCATACGTTTCTTTTATGTACAAAGTCTGAAGAAGTTCTATTCCTTAGTTATCGACAAATGGAAGAAGCAAAGGAAGTATTTCGATTATTGCCAATATGGACGAATTGCTTAGTCTATGCCATTGTATTTGCACAATCAATAACTTTCTTCACGAAGCAAGGAAAGACGCTTGATACAAGAATTGGCTCCAACGTCCGACTTCCACCTGCTGCACTATTAAGCATCGTCTCAATCGCTATCATCGTGTTTATTCCCATGTATGAACACATCATTGTCCCTCTAGCAAAAAGATATCGCAAGGAACCTTTGGGAATCACAATGCTACAAAGAATTGGTGTTGGAATGGCAATTTCCATAGCCTTCATGGTGATAGCTGCTCTAGTAGAGAAGAAGAGACTTAAAACAGCACAAGACTATGGGCTGATTGACCAACCAAGTGCAACAATTCCAATGAGTCTGTGGTGGTTGGTTCCACAGTATGTTCTGTATGGTATTTCAAATGTGTTCACGATGGTTGGAATGCAAGAATTTTTCTATGATCAAGTGCCAGATGCTCTGAGAAGCATAGGGGTCGCTCTTGCCTTCAGTGCATTTGGCATTGGAAGCATTCTAAGTGGTTTTCTTGTTTTAGTAATAGACAAGGAAACCCGCAAGAAAGGAGAGAGTTGGTTCTCAGATAATGTAAACCAAGCTCATATAGACTACTTCTATTGGCTGCTTGCAGGACTAAGCATGGTTGGGTTAGTAATCTATCTCTTCACAGCAAACTTGTACATATACAGGAAGAAAGGAGCCAAAATTTAGTTGATGGATGTATATAATGGAATTCATGTGTGCATGTACTTGTACCAATAAATTCATCTCACATGTTTACTCAGTGTAAGCAGAGCACAACGCTAGCCTCAATTGATGGTGCTCAGTGGTTAATGTGTAGATGAAGAAAAGTATACTAAAAGGAATTAGTTATATTTAAAGAGCAGAATCCTATACATGTTTTCTTCTTTCTAGCTGTGAACTTGACCATACGTCACATTTACCATGGGTTTGTTCTTTCTAACAGTGCCAATGACATCAACACCAAATTGAAGGAAACGGGTGTAAAGACCAAAAGTTGTACCACTAAACGATCTAATCCAATGACAGACTTACAGAGGTGATTTTCAAAACATTTGCCGAATTAGTTCATCACAATTTATGTAAGGCTTTCTGGAGTACATTTACAGGGCTCTATAAAACACTCCGTACGTTCCTAACAAACAATCAGGAGGAGATGTTCATGAAACCTAACTCCAAAGCCCTTACAAGAAAGAAGATTCTGATTGGAACGAAAGAGACAGTAAGATCAGCGGTTTAGTGAGAAACACATCAAATTGTTGCAAAACAGTCATTGTCATGAGTAGCTAAAATATCATTCATTAAGTTTTCAAGTTGGAGTGTGCCTCCAGCCTTCTTCTTCCGTCGAGAAGTGTAAACCTGTCATTCTTCATCTGAAGACTGGATCATGTGATTCTCGGTCTGATTTAATGTTAAAACTGCAGTAGAAAGAAAGACAGTTGTTGTCATCGCGATATATATATATATATATATATGAATATGATTTACATATATGTCACTTCAGCAATATATGAAAATGTGAATTTCATTTATAAAAGTTAAAATAATATTATTTTCGATGTGATATAAATGATTTGAGTGGTATAAATATTTTAAAAAAAAGTGTTAGTAGGTGGTATGTTGGTATGTATGTAAATACACATGTATATGTATATGTATACACACACAAAATTTTTTTTATTTATATTTATGTAATTTTAGTATTATAATATATACATGAAAAATATAGTTGATCTCTTAAAAATAAATAATAGTGATATTTTTAATATGATATTAAAGAATTAAATGCCATTCAGGTAAATGCTAAAATTTAAATGTTAGATACGTAAATATATGAGAATTTTGGGGTATGTTTGTAAATGGCCCAATTTAAAAATGAACTCAAGCAGTCACAGCCAGCGGTGGAAACAAGGGATGGCTGGTGGAGGTGCTCGTCATAACATATAATATATTGAAAATTTANATGTTAGATACGTAAATATATGAGAATTTTGGGGTATGTTTGTAAATGGCCCAATTTAAAAATGAACTCACAAGCAGTCACAGCCAGCGGTGGAATCAAGGGATGGCTGGTGGAGGTGCTCGTCATAACATATAATATATTGAAAATCTAGCTTTCAAGTGTAACTTCTTAATAATATTTTAATCTCTTGTATAGTATTTATAGTAGTTTTAAAAAAATCAAAAGAGGTCGACAGGCTTAAACTTAAGTACTTGTCATCCCTTAAATTTCTCCCTCTCCTTAACTTCAAGCTCAAGAACAAACTCAATTGAGGTCTCACCTCTTCGGCTAAGGTATAACCAAAAATCCCTAATTTTGCTTTGGTTTGGACCTTTATGAAGAGAACTTGTATTTCATATGTATTTAACGGTATAAATAGATTCATCTCGCTTAAATAAAGGTGTAGGAACAAATCTCATGCGATTTGANGTTTTAAAAAATCAAAAGAGGTCGACAGGCTTAAACTTAAGTACTTGTCATCCCTTAAATTTCTCCCTCTCCATAACTTCAAATTTCGTGGACTCAAAGTGAAGCTCAAGAACAAACTCAATTGAGGTCTCACCACTTCCGCGAAGGTATAACCTAAAATCACTAATTTTGCTTCGACCTTTACGAAGAGAACTTGTATTTCATATGTATTTAATGGTGTAGATAGGTTCGTCTCGCTTAGATAAAGGTGTAGGAACAAATCTCATGCGATTTGGTTAAAAATGAAGCGAGATATTAGGATTAGAATGAGGACATATTTCGGGTAGGATGATCAGGAACGATGAATGAATGTTGCCCATTTCCGTGTGTATTGGATGGACGGACGGGATCGTGTCGGACGAAGAGATGGAACTTGAACCGCGGGCGTGCGTGGCAGCTAAGGTGTAAAGTGCAAAGAATCAGTGGGCGACGCGCGGTCTCTTGACAGCTCTGAGGTTGTGCTGGCGGCTGACTCGGATAAGTTAAAAATTAGGGTATTTTCTATTTAAATTAATTTTGAAACTTTAAAAATTCATATCTTGGTATAGAAAAATCATAAACATAAAATAAAGTACCATTGTACTCAGTGAACAAAAGAGAGAAAATATGAACTAAAAATCAAATATGTTTTCCTTGTATTTAGTTTTTTAGTTAATTAAATACTCTAGAAGGAAATTAAAACATAATTAATTAAATAATTATCAAAATTAAGTAAAATTTTGAGGGTCTTTTCATAATGAACTTAGGAGTCTTTTCTGATTTTTTCAGGTTAGAGGGAACTTCTATTNATTAAAAATGAAGCGAGATATTAGGATTAGAATGAGGACATATTTCGGGTAGGATGATCAGGAACGATGAATAGATGTTGTTCATTTCCGTGTGTATTGGATGGACGGACGGGATCGTGTCGGACGAAGATATGGAACTTGAACCGCGGGCGTGCGTGGCAGCTGAGGTGTAAAGTGCAAATAATCAGTGGGCGACGCGCGGTCTCTCGACGGCTCTGAGGTTGCGCTGGCGGCTGACTCAGATAAGTTAAAAATTTGGGTATTTTCTATTTAAATTAATTTTGAAACTTTAAAAATTCATATATTTGTGTAGAAAAATCATAAACATAAAATTAAAATACCATTGTGCTCAGTGAACAGAAGAGAGAAAATATGAACTAAAAATCAAATATGTTTTCCTTGTATTTAGTTTTTCTAATTAATTAAATACTCTAGAAGGAAATTAAAACATAATTAATTAAATAATTATCAAAATTAAGTTAAATTTTGAGGGTCTTTTCATAATGAACTTAGGAGTCTTTTCTTATTTTTTCAGGTTAGAGGGAACTTCTATGATCAAAAGACCTAATTTTTAAGATATTTGATATTATTTTAATTAAGAAAATTATAAAAAATA
>JXCR01101103.1:340905-352109 GCA_002079205.1 Phalaenopsis hybrid cultivar | reverse complement strand
GCGAGGGAAGCAGCGAGGAATGACCTTAGGGTAGACGCGGGGAACCAGCGGGAAATCACCAAGGGTAGACGCGGGGTAAAGGGTAAAAGTTATGGAGGAAAGCGGGAGACGCGATGGTAATGCCGCTGCCCGCTTTCACTCCGCTTCCGCCGCCAGGATGCCCGAAGTCGCGAACCAAACAGGAGACTTTCACGAAAAGCTGCGCGTAATAACCGCGCCGCGCCTAAAAAGCGCTCCCAAACAGACCCTATATCCCAACCATGCATTATGATAAATTTCTAATAATATAATATTTTATTATTATAGTTATAATGCTAATATATAATCAAAATAATATCATTTTTACTTTATATGTTACATTTAAGAAAATACACAAGCATTACAAATATATGTTTTTAGATATTTGAAGAGATTTAGAGTTTATTTATAAAAAAAACCTTCTCATCTAAAAAAATTATAAAAATAGCAAGAAAATAATAAACAAATAGAAGTGTGATGATAATATCAAAAGCAAAGGAGCTAAAAGCTGCCCAAATTAGACCCCTTATCACTGAATTTAATTACAATGATTTGAAGAATGGAATTTATAAAAAAAAATATAATTTCAACCTTCAAAAGACACAATGTAACATATAATAAGCAAAGTTTATGCAAATTTCAAATTATATTTAAATAAATAATTTAGATAAAATAATAATTTATTAAACATTATGTTTTATTTGTGGAGGCAATGATAATGATGCCATAGCTTAAATTAGAATATTTGAATGTGATGATTTAAATGCAATTGAGAATGTAGCATAATACAACTTTGAGGGATTCAACTTTTAAGGGTGCAAATTTAGGGTATGTTTGGGACAGCTTATTTGGTGCGGTGACATTATGAAAACGCACTTGGTCTGTTTGAGTAAACTGTGTTTTGGCAGCTTATGCGTTTTCAAAACACTGAAAAGAACGTTTTCACACCGCACCTGTTTAGGTGCGGTTGCGCCTTTCTGGCTGTGATTTTGCTTTTTCAAAAAAATCAAAATTTGTAATAGCTACCGCAACTAGATTATCAGTAGATTATTCAATAAGCTGCAGTTGCCCCAAACAGACCCTTAGAAGATAAATTTTATGTACACCTAGACTATTTGTGCTTTTCATAGTTAAAACTATGTTTATGGTTAAATGCATAAATTATTATGTAATTAAATCATAAATGTTTTGATGCCTAGGACTTTAATATCAAATTATGATGAATTTTTCTTCTATAATTTACAATTAATATTGTATTTGGTTTTCGAATAATTATTTTGTTTGTATTGTATGCTTTTAATTTAACATTTTTTTTTCTCTTCTTCTCATTTTCAAGGCATAAATTAAAAAAAAAATAGAGTATTTCAATTAAATATTCGAATCATATTATGTCAAAATAAAAAAAATCCGGTTAATCCTTTCAATAGTGAAAGCATTTAATTTTAAAATTATTCCAAATTTATTTCTTTTTCATATACTCTATATTCATAATGTAATTCAAAATTTTTTTTTTCAAAATTTTGCGTATAATTACATAATAATTTTAATATTTATGTTATATTTAATCAATTTTAATTTTTTGTACGTCATTCAATAGTCCGCAACTTTCGGTCCAACGCCGTTAACTTTTGAACCGCGCTTTTCAGCCTTTTCTGATTTCATACCCGATCTGTTTTTCATTTCAAAAATACTGAACCGGACCACTATTTTGGTCCGTATGTGGATCCCTTCCAAGTCGGATTGTTATGCTTCTAAATCATGACCGTTAATTTGATTAATCATGTACAGAAGTGCATCTTGTGAAAACAGCTGCTGGGCGGTTAAAGCTTAAAAGAGAAGAACGTACCCATATGACTTTCTTTCCCCTGCTGACCCAACCCAAGCCATGCTCTATTCGGAGTCAATGATTGAACTTCACGTGTCAAGTGGACTCCACATTTTTAATATTGACCAATGTCACTTTATTGTGGTGGAACCCACTTGACACGTGACGCTTAATCATTAAACTCCGAATGCAAATTACGTTAGGAGTCATAATATAATATTTTCTGCCACGTCTGATATCACTTTGTTGGTGCTAATCAAATATTAATATAAGGAGTAATTAACATCGCCACGTCATTCAATTAATTCGGTTTGTTTTTCCATAATTATGCCATTTACCTTCTTTCTTATAGGGCAGTTTGTTTTTGGGAATGTAATTAAAGCGAGGGCTGATATGCATATATGTGCGTGCAGGTTTGTTTTCGCTAATTGTTATTAATATCATTAACCTACTCCATCTTGCTCTCGACTACTAAAATTTGGCTTCAAAGACTAAAATAAATTGAATGTTTGTTATATATTTTACATTTGTCAAGAATATATATCTTTCCTAGAAACAGGGATAGAATGATCATTTATCAAGAAACAACTACAAAACAGTTATTTTTCAACAACACAAACCAAAAGATGCAGCTATCCTAAATGTTTGGGAATTTGCATACATGCCTGAAAATCTGTATGTATTTACATATCTAACATCTAGAATTTCATATTAACTTTTATGGCACTTTAGAAATCAAACGTATTTTTAAAAAAAATTAAAATTATTTTTTTTGTTGTTTAATTTTAGTTATCCTGAGTTATATCAGATTCCAATGAGAGTGAAAGAAATGTGATGTAAATTATATGTAAATCATTTTGAGTCAATTGTGAAAGTTGACTTTTTTTCAACTTGAACTAGTTCAAATCAAATTACAGCTAACATTGGGAGCTATACTGATCTCAAAATATTCGAGTTTAATTAAGCCCAATTTGAAACGGGTCATAATCTTATTTTGTGAGTGTCTTCTCAGAAAAATACTTTGACTGTGCTCCTACAACAAAACAACAACAATAACCATTCTTTGTTCCGCTAAGTGGGGTCAACTACATGAATCATTTTTTTCCATTGTGAGTGTCATATATTGTTTTAATTCTAATAAATTAAGATTATTATTTATACAATATGCCCAAGTCTTTTTTGGTCTCCCTCTATCTTAATATAAGTTAAATTTAAAACATATACTATCTTAACAAGGTCATCAGATGGTCGACGCTTAATGTGACTGAACCATCCAAGCGACTCTCTCTAAATCTTGTTTGACACGGGAGCTACAACAACCCTTTCACATATATGTTCATTTCACATTGTCTCTAAGTGCAAAGCTACTCATGCACGAGAGCATTCTCATCTCAACAACACTCAAATTTAATTTTATACTTCTTGTAAATTAAATTTTTAACAAAATCATTCTAACTAGAAAGAAATCATATTTTATCACTTGCAAGATTAGCCAAAACGACAGTATGTGCGATTCAATCCGTGATGACGTGATCATACGGCTCGAGATTACTTTCTCAATCAATATGCCACGAATAAAAGCACGAAAACAGATTAATTCGTGGATACAAAAACACACAATTATCTCAAAATAAATCCAAAAAAAATCAATCCTAACCACATCAACATATGTAAGAATATATGAAGATTTCATATGCAATATAAAACTCTCTAAAAGATTTTTCTTTTGTTATCTTATATATAATAATTTATTCTGTTTATTTATGATATATATTGTACACACATATACAAATGAGTGGTTGATAAATGAGTTGTAGATGGAGATCTTTGTGGGGGGCCTCATCAACTAATTTGATGAGCAATGATCTAAGAAGATTAGTTCCATAAGCAAGGAAATCATTTTTAGTTGTTAGGTAGCATTAGGTACATAATTTTAGAGTTATCTTTTCTTGGATCATAGTGAAGTTGGTTGAGAGTTGAGTCTTGTTTGTTGTCCAAAGTTCTAATAATGAAGCTTCCATTTTTTTTTTTTTTTTGAAATTCATTTGAGATAATTTCATATTTATATTCATATTTTATAAATAATTATCATATTTTCCTAAGTTTTAATCATAAACTAACAAGAAATTTGCATATTTGCATGCAAATATATGGAGGAAGCTCCCAAATAAAGCAAATTTCATATTGGTGGGACTTTATAGCACCATCATTGCCAATTTCTAATGATTCCTACTTCTCAATACATCATTATGAATTTGAACTATATATCTTTTCATATGCGTTAAGGAATCCTCTCACATAAAATCTTCTTCTAGTATCACATATTTTTGATATATCTTTAAGTTAGTGTTATTATAAATGGAAGTTGCTTTACTTTAATAGCAAGAATATTGACCACACAAATCACGTCAATCAATTAGATTCTAAGCTTAAAATTAACTCTAACGTCACCAATTAGCCGTTGGCGCAGGTAAAATGTTCAGCTATAAATTTTAATCATCTGGCATGAATTTTGAGTTGATTTTTAAATAAAAAAATGTTCAGATTCCGATTAAAACTCGTTCTGATGAAAATGATCTAATGATACCAAAATTGGTCATATCTGAGTCAAATCAAGTCTCGATTAAACAATTTAATAATTTATGATAAACAATGTTGGATGGTGAAATGGATTCTGAATCTAGCAAACTTATTGTTAAATTGAGCGTCTCGATAAGACGAGTACGACGAGCCCAAGATTTGTTCAATTCTGATATTATTAAAACACTCAAATGTCCATTAAATGTCATTCGATCAAGAAAATTTCTCTGGGTCATCTGATCAGAGTGTTTCAGATTTTATTTTATTTGGAACATTGACTCAATAAATAAAACCCTATCCCTTTCTTGAGAGAGGGATAAGATCTTGAGTAAGAGAAAGGCCAGAGCCCGAAGAAGTAGGAGCTGAAGTCAATGACCATGCACCGACAATCTAGCAAACACCTTTGCTCCTGCAATCAACTGCAGCTTGCTAGCCGTCGCCAACCAATGTTGGTCTCTTGATCTTGCAGCCACTGACAACTGTCGAACGAAAAATTATTCCATACAGATTGGACACCGCATGCAACTTGCATGCGGTGTCCGATCCTGACTGTAAATCAGGTGATCTACGATCAGGATGTATTTCGGTGGGCCCCACCTAATTAAAAAAAAACGGAAATAATCCTAACCGTGGATCACCGTGATCTACGGTCAGGATCGGACACCGCATGCAGAGATGCATGCGGTGTCCGTATACAATAATTTCTCCTATCGAACACAACTCCACAAGCATCGTCTCTCGCTCTTGATGATAAAGCAATGCGCAAAGGAACAACCAACACTGCAGAGTCTAGAAGCAACCCATGACACAAATCATCCAAAATGTCGTGCTGACCCTAAACATGGCGTACTAGAGCTCCATCTCATTGCAACAACGAGCTCTTCCGCACACTGATGTTATAACTCAAAAAACCGTACAATTCTTTTCCGCATGTAGGACAAGGAGTTGTACGTGAAATCTCAAACTTATAGTATAACATTTCAACTGGCAGCACACCTTGACTTTTTTCCTTTCCAAATAAATTTCTTTACAGCCGCAAATTTTGTAAAAAATTCAGAGTATATTTAAAAATAAAATTATTTTTAGTTGATATTTAAAAGAATAGTTTGNTACAATTCTTTTCCGCATGTAGGACAAGGAGTTGTACGTGAAATCTCAAACTTATAGTATAACATTTCAACTAGGCAACACACCTTAATTTTTTTCCTTTCCAAATAAATTTCTTTACAGCCGCAAATTTTGTAGCACGCATCACTCATAATTATGAAAAATTTCAAACTATATTTTTTAAAAAATATTTTATTTTTAGTTCATATTTAAAAGAATAGTTTAATAAAATATATTTAATATAATAATCCGACTTGTACCTCCAAAAAAAAAAAAAAAACAAACATTCAGTAAAATTATTAATGAGAATCTTAAAGTACAATTATGTGTGAATAAGTTAACATCAGTGTTATATTGCACAACGCAGCTAAATAAAAAGTATATTTTTGCTAGGAACATTTACATAAATACCACAGAATTCATATATATTAACGTATCTAGCACCTAAATTTAACTTTTGCCTGTCTTATTTATGCAAAAAAAAAAAAAAAAAGTAATTTAATTCTTTTAAGTTAAAAATGATGACATTTTTCGATGTGCTAATTGTAATTTTTATTCTTCTAATTAGATAAAGAGTTAAATGAAAATATNAAAATGATGACATTTTTCGATGTGCTAATTGTAATTTTTATTCTTCTAATTAGATAAAGAGTTAAATGAAAACATGAGAAAGTCGNGATTAGGAGAGTAGATGTTTTAGATTCGACTTGTGTTAAGAAAGGCAGAGGCAGACCTAGGACGACTTGGGCTTATTATATTAAAAATGATCTTAATTTATTAGAACTAAATGAAAATATGACACTAAATAGGATGCAATATTAAAAATGATCTTAATTTACTAGAACTAAATGAAAATATGACACTAAATAGGACGCAATGGTGATGATTTTAATTTACTAGAACTAAATGAAAATATGACACTAAATAGGACGCAATGGAGAAAAATGATTTATGTAGCCGGCCCCACTTAGTGGGATTAAGGCTTTGTTANCTGATGATCCGATTAGGAGAGTAGATGTTTTAGATTTAACTTGTGTTAAGAAAGGCAGAGGTAGACCTAGGACGACTTGGGCTTATTATATTAAAAATTATCTTAATTTACTAGAACTAAATGAAAATATGACACTAAATAGGACGCAAGGGAGAAAAAGGATTCATGTAGCCGGCCCCACTTAGTGGGATTAAGGCTTTGTTGTTGTTGTAATTAGATAAAGAGTTAAAGATAATTCTCCTAAGATGAAAATGCCGGTCCTAATTGTAATTTCGTAACGAATATTTGAATAAAAAAAAATCAAATTAACTGTCTTTCTTGCATTATTTTCTTAATGATAATATTNAAAGAGTTAAAGATAATTCTCCTAAGATGAAAATGCCGGTCCTAATTGTAATTTCGTAACGAATATTTGAATTAAAAAATCTAATTAACTTTGTCTTTCTTGCATTATTTTCTTAATGATAATATCTGAATTATCCTTAATTAGACCAGGCTTAGTTCATTTTCTTAATTTAAATATCTGATTAATTTAAATTAGTGGGAATAATGATAAATATTTTTTTAATAAAATCAAATAATGTTGTAATTAGACCAGGCTTATTTCATTTTCTTAATGATAATATCTGAATTATCCTTAATTTATTTATTTTAATTAGAGAGAGAGATNAATTATCCTTAATTAGACCAGGCTTAGTTCATTTTCTTAATTTAAATATCTGATTAATTTAAATTAGTGGGATTAATGATAAATATTTTCTTAATAAAATCAAATAATGTTGTAATTAGACCAGGCTTATTTCATTTTCTTAATGATAATATATGAATTATCCGTAATTTAATTATTTTAATTAGAGAGAGAGAGAGAATCTCATAACACTAAACATTACTAGTAGCTTGTGGCGCTAACAGTAGGCTAATATGCTCAAATAAAATTATCATTAGAACTGAGAGAGAGATGGAGAAGTGTTGAGGCACCTCTATCAGAAATGACATCCATGTGTTCGAAATCCGGTTAGTCGAGCTAACTCTCGAGCCAACGAGCCTAACTTTGAGAAGCTCGAGCTCGAGCATTTGCCACTCGATAAATTCAACACGTAAGCTTGTTAACAAGTCGAACCCGCTAACCTACCGAGCTCCACTCACTTGCATACAATCCTAACATGACAATATCCACACAATGGACTGCTCCACATGAACAACCGCTGACATATGCCAACTCACAACAATAAATAAACACATTACCGTGACAGACATTTAATGTATAATATTAATTTCAAAAAAAATAAATAAATAAAAAAATAAGTGTCAGATTCTGAAAAAATTATTGTATACATACACCGCATGCAGAGATGCATGCGGTGTCCATGATGTATTTCGGTGGGCCCAACTTTAAATTTTTTATTTTTTTTTAAAAAATAATTATATTCTAATCGTAGATCACTGTGATCTACGATCAGGATCGACACCGCATGTATCTTTGCACGCGGTATATGTATGTAATAATTTTTCCAGATTCTGAGAGGAGCTTTTGCATGTTCTGAAGCGGTTAATATCTTCTAGGGTATACAATGCAAAAGGAGAATCTGGAAATTTTCGAAGTTGAATAAAATATTTAATATTTTTTTAGGTTGAAGATCCCAACCAGCTTTGTCGATCGCATCTAAGACCACTATTATCCTTTAAGTCAAAGTTAGCATTAAATTATCAGACTTTGAAATCAAAAAAAAGTTATGTTAGAATATTCGTTTATTTATCTATTTATTAGAATGGGTTTGTTTTTATGGCATACGTATATGATTCATTTCTAATAAGATTAAATTACTAAAGTATATAATTGGACTGTTTATATAAATTATTATTAGATAATACAATTATAATTTTAGATAATCACAATAACAACAACAAAGCCTTAATCCCACTATGTGGGGTCGGCTACATGAATCCTTTTTCTCCATTGCGTCCTATTTAGTGTCATATTTTCATTTACTTTGGGTCGGCTACATGAATCCTTTTTCTCCATTACGTCCTATTTAGTGTCATATTTTCATTTAGATCTAATAATTTAAGATCATTTTTTTATATAATAAGCCCAAGTCTTCCTAGGTCTACCTCTACTCTTCTTAACATAAGTAGAATCTAAAACAACTAATCTTCTAATCAGATCATCTGATTGTCGATGTTTAATGCGACCAACCCATCTAAAGACTATTTTCTCTAATTTTATCCGTCATAGGAGCTACACCAACCTGATCACGAATATATTCATTTCACATTTTGTCTATAGGTGCAAAGCCACTCATCCACCAAATCATTCTCATCTCAAAAAAATCATGACATAAATCCTTTTGATCAATTTTAGATATTTACAATTAATACTATTTAGTGTCATTATTATACTGATGAATGCGTAATATTTCACTCATATAAATACATGTATTTGTAATTATGCTGTGTATTATTCTCTCCTTGATCTCTTCTATTTTCTCTCTGTTGTCTGGGCATCCGATTTGCTGTTCAAGAAGGCTCTAAGGTTTTCAAATCCTACATGAGCTTACATTTTCCTACAACGGACGACTATAAAGATTAATATTAAGTTTGGAGTTATTTCTATAAAAGTATTAGCATTACTATGGATTCACTCCACCAGGAAAAAAGTTGCAGGAGAAATTTAGAAAACAAAGCTCAAAGTTTGAAAAATTGAAGGATAAAAATGATGGTCTTTCCCCTATCACATCGATCACTTCTTTGTTTATAGAGAGATTGACTTATGTGTTAGAATTAATACGATGATTATTGTACAAAAATCTCAAAGAATCTTTCAACTATTACTTTTTTATCATCTTATCTTCTTCCGGCATGAGCTTCTAATATTTTGGAACACAGCTTTGGTAATCATTCCACAGCAATGCTTCTCATGAAGCATTTCACCTCTAGCAACACTCTTGTCACTTTGTTTGGCCTTGAGAGGAGCTGGTGAGGCCCACCTATTTGCCTCGCAATGGATTTCACTCTCAAGGTTGCTACTACATAAACCTCTCCGAGTTGATTTCTTGGATGAGTTGGCCGCCCCGTCGTTGTCGAGCAGCAGAGGCTAAGCATTTTGGATGAACTCTCATACCAAAATCTTCAAATTGACCGCTTCATTCCCNTAGCAACACTCTTGTCACTTTGTTTGGCCTTGAGAGGAGCTGGTGAGGCCCACCTATTTGCCTCGCAATGGAGTTCACTCTCAAGTTTGCTACTACATAAACCTCTCCGAGTTGATTTCTTGGACGAGTTGGCCGCCCCGTCGTCGTCGAGCAGCAGAGGATAAGCATTTTGGATGAACTCTCATACCAAAATCTTCAAATTGACCGCTTCATTCCTTGAACTCAGTCAAAGGGCTTATACGCATGCATATGTTTATCTTCTTATTTCATTTGAAGTAAAAAAGACAATTATTTAACTAAATGGTCAAACAATATCAAAATCCTACGTGAAAGTTTAAGAAGACACCATTAAGAGATAATGAATGGACTCTGAATTTGATCATTTTGACTGATATATATAGTTAATAAGTCCCTATAAAAAAAAATTCAAATAGACCTACATTACTTGAAAAAATTATAGATTTGAAATTGAAGATATCCCAAAGATCTAAANTTGATCATTTTGACTGATATATATAGTTAATAAGTCCCTATAAAAAAAAATTCAAATAGACCTACATTACNCTGAGTCAAATCAAGTCTCGATTAAACAATTTAATAATTTATGATAAACAATGTTGGATGGTGAAATGGATTTTGAATCTAGCAAACTTATTGTCAAATTGAGCGTCTCGATAAGACGAGTACAACAAGCCCGAGTTTTGTTCAATTCCGATAACATTAAAATACTCAAATGTCTATCAAATGTCATTCAATCAAGAGAATTTTTCTGGGTCATCCGATCAGAGTGTTTCAGATTTTATTTTATTTGGAATAATGACTCAATAAATAAAACCCTATCCCTTTCTTGAGAGAGGGATAAGATCTTGAGTAAGAGAAAGACCAGAGCCCGAAGAAGTAAGAGCTGAAGTTCATGACCATGCACCTACAATCTAGCAAACACCTTTGCTTCTGTAGTCAATTGCAGCTTGCTAGCCGTCGCCAACCAATGTTGGTCTCTTGATCCTGCAGCCACTGACCACTATCAAACACAACTCCACGAGCGTTGTCACCCGCTCTTGATGACNCTTTCAAACCACAGACATCATTCATATTCTTTGCAGCAATCAATATATCATCAACATACAGTAACAGAAAAAAAATAGAACCATTATCAAGACTCTTCACATAAACACAACAATCATACTCACATCGTCTGTAGCCAATCTGCATCATGTAGGAGTCAAATCGTTTGTACCATTGTCTTGGAGACTGTCAACCCATACAACGATTTCTTTAACCTGCAAACCAGATGCTCCTGTCCAGGTTAAGTGAACCCTTTCTGGCTGCTCCATGTAAATCTGCTCCTCCAAATCACCATGCAAGAAAGTAGTTTTAACATCAATCTGCTCCAAATGCAAATCCCAAATAGCTATTAATGCAAGCACTGCCCTGATTGAAGTATGTCTAACCACAGGAGAAAAGATTTCATCATAATCTATCCCCTTCTGCTGTGAAAATTCCTTTGCAACCAGTCAAGCCTTGAACTTTT
>JXCR01101103.1:318867-340849 GCA_002079205.1 Phalaenopsis hybrid cultivar | reverse complement strand
TTAATAGCTTATTTGCAAAACGTGGTAGTACTCCTGCCATCCTACTCATTTCTAAATCTACCCTACTTAACTAATCTACACATTCATTTTAAGATTCTTATTTCTTTAACACTTCAACTTGATCATCAATGTATTTTTAACCACACAAAAATTAAATTAATACAACATAACTAACCCAATTATAAGTTTATGAAATATGCATAAGATTCATGAGGACTTCCTCTTTTAATAATACAACCGTAAGTTTAAAACTATATGCTCATTTAAATATCCACTCTTTGGTATGATAGATTGAATGTACTTGAGCCTATTGAAGACTTACCTGCAACAGAAAGGAACCATTTGGAAGTGGGTATATCGTGATTAAGGGTCCACCATGCAAAATGTCACTTTGTAGCAACTTGCAATTGATATCTTCTAAGAAGCATGAAAACATTGTGCCTTCTTCTCATAACTGTGATGTTCCACATGTTAAATCATACTGACTAACAATTGATTGATATAGCTGAAGATGGATTTGTTAGTCTTCCGGGTGAAAATGGAAACCATCAAGAACAATTTGAAGCTCCCTACGGATGAGGCTCTTCTAAACGAAATCAAAGAAGGGTTTGTTGAGGAGAAAGATTTGGTCATCACCATGCTGTTTGCAATGGATGAAGAGCAGATCTGCACTGTGAAGGACATGGGCCCAAAGTAAGTTCCATCAATCACACCAGAATTGTAGAGTAATATCAATGAATTTATAGCACCTTATAATGTCGTTTGTGTAATTTGAAACTCTTGGAGCCTCGTCTCCTTTGGCTCAGTGCGTCTCTCGTCGTCGGGCTATTTTAGTCGATTTTTTGGCTTTGTTATTTTTATCAAGCTTACGTTTTGTGTTCTGGATTGTGTATTTAAGCGTGATGTATTTGTTTGCTATTTTGATTGTTGAAAAAGAATAAATAAATAAATAAAACAAAGGAATTATTTTTTCTAACAATGATGATAGAAAAGTGTGTATGCACCCACTAAAATTGGATTTCCTACACTCAAACTTTCTTATGCTGTTCTCAAGCTGCTTATCTTCTGCATCTTGTACATTATTCTAACATCTAACTTATTTCAATAGATATCTCCTCAATTAGAACTATATCATCTAAAAAAATATATCCCATTGTATCTCACTTTGCTTATAATTTATATGCATTTTCATAAACAATACAAAATATATAAACTTAAAGTTGATCTTTATTATAATCCTATAATGATTAAAAACTTTTACTCCAATAGTCTACTAATAAAATTAATCAATGCTCTGCATGCATATATTTAATAACTTAAGCATATCATTCACACAATTGTTTCCCTTAAGAGCATCAAATCAGCATTGGTGGAAGTCACGATCAACAAAAATAATATGAGGATTTCCTAGTTGTTTTCTATGTTTTGCCCATTAATTGTTCTCTTTTTCATTAATTCTTATAAAATTCCCTCCATAATGAAATTTTATGGCATAAAAACAAACTAAGATGTTGATATTAACATAATTTTTGAGCCTATGTTGTGTTACTCTCTCAATATTTCATCACATGATTCAAAGTTTGCCACCGCAATAAGTACCAAAATTCTAAATATCTTTAATCTTAAACATTAAAAGTATCAGCAAACCAAAATGACTAAAATATTTAACAAAATGACCAAAGAAAACGACATACAAAGTAAATTAGAATTTGTGAATTTTCCATGCGCATCTTGTGTTGAGTGAGTGTTGAATTTTTTAATTGCTAAAGCACGGTTGTATATTATATAATTTTTCTAATGATTTGACATCATCTTTTTTAGTTAAATAAAATAATATTATTGACAAGTCCTCACATTTCAATAGGTCTATTTAGCTATATCTAAATTTTTATCCTTACGCATCAACTTCAAAGGTAACTCTGCAACACACTTTAAATTTAATCCATAATAAATCAAATTTACATCATCTTTAACCAAGATCTTATTCTCATTATTTTTAATGCATCTACCTAGAACAAGAGGTTCCAGATCTCTAATACTTTGTCTTAGCGAAATCATAAATCTCATTTCTCCTACGTACATCAAAACTTACAGCTTTTACATGGTTTAATATTCATTCTACAAGACTTCTACTTCATCAACAGCATTACTTGTTGCCGCATTAAAAGCACATATTTTTCCTTAATAACGTTTGCTTCTCCTTCTTCTTCCAATAATGTAAGATCTATTTTCACATCATCTTAAAATTTCTACAATAATCTTCTAAATCAAAACTCGTAGAAATACAATGAGCAAATGAATAGCTCTTTTCTCGGCCTGCCATGCTCAGTTGTTGTCGGCTAAGATGAGGTGGCTCACTGCAAAACTCATCATGCATTTATAAATGAATTAAGAGTAAAAGAATGAAATACCAAGCTAAAAGAACTATAATTACGGCAGCTTTTGGTATTCCATATTTGTAATATGTATGTGTAGAGCAGAACGAAATACAAACTTTGCTTGCCGCCAAAACTTTTGAAAAAATTAGAAAACACATTACACGCTTCTATCCCCCTTATTTGCCAACTTGGCTTAACACTTACAAGAATTCACAACATTATTATCACCCCTCCAATAGACAAGAAAGAAAAAAAAACAATAAATGCATCAATAAATCCTCTTCTACAAAGAGAATATCAGAGCTACCCGAAGTTAATCATATAAAAATGCCAAGTCTAGAGAGTANCAGTCATAAAACTGACTCTAGTCTGTTTTTCAAGAATACAAAACTTACAAAGATCGAGCTTGCAGCTTTTAGCCCCATGCAACAGATTTCTTCTATGCAATTCTGCGATCCCACGTTCACTGAGATGACCCAGACGCATATGCCATAGCTTTGTGTTGTCATTATCTGACTCAACAANATATGCCATAGCTTTGTACTGTCATTATCTGACTCCACAGAATGAACTCCACCTACAACTGTACTCCCTAACAGTCTGTAGATATTACCTGCAGTCAACTTTCCTTTCATCACCGTCAGTGCACCCTTAACAATTCTAATGGTTTCCCTATCCTCATCAGCCTTAGGAATAAAACCATTTATGTGTAGAGTGCCCAAAGAAATCAAATTCTTTATCAGATCTGGAATATGTCTGACATTACATAACGTTCTAACTGTTTCATCATACATCTGAATTCTGACTTCTCCAATACCAACTATATTGCAACATCTATCATCACCCAAATAAACTGAGCCAGAATTAGTTAACCTGTATGAAGTAAACCACTCCCTGTTAGGTGTTATGTGATAAGAACACCCTGAATCAAGAATCCATGCATCTGTAAACTAAGTTGATGAAACTGAGAGCATATCGCCATCACTACAATCTAAATTTTTATTCTGCACCACATTCACAGAGTTTGATGAAATATCACCTTTCTCCCCAGTCTGCTTCTTCAGCTTTGGACAATCTCTCTTCATATGACCTGGCTCCTTGCACTTGTAGCAATGACTTTCCTTTTTGCCTCTAGACTTTGATCTGGAATTTCGCCTTCCAGATCCCTCTTCCTCTTTCTTCCTTCCACGATCCTGCTTACCCTTAACATATAAACTGTCACCGTGAGAGCTTCCCCCTGCATTCTGCTTCCGCTGGTTGTGAGCCAACAACGCTGCAGTAATCTCATCAACTTTGATAGTCTCTTTTCCATATGTCAGAGTAGTCACAAAGTGTTCATAGAAAGAGGGCAATGAACACAACAAAATCATTGCTCGATCTTCATCCTCAATGCTCACATCAAGCCGTGATAAATCAGTGATTATTTGATTGAAGTCATTCACGTGCTGCGCCAGATCAAAACCTTCCTGCATCTTCAGCCCATACAACTTTTGCTTCAGATACAACTTGTTCGTCAGAGATTTTGCCATAAATTGAGTTTCCAATTTCTTCCAAACTTCTCCTGGAGATTTCAAATTCATCACGTGATACATAACCTCGTCTGCTAGGCATAATCGTATCGTCGCTGCCGCTCGCTGTTGCAATTTTTCCCAATCTTCATCCTCCATGGCATCTGGTTTTATTGCCCGCAAAACCTTCAAGATTCCCTATTGAGCCAACAGATCTTTCACCCTGGTTTGCCACAATCCGAAGTTACCAATTCCGTCGAACTTCACCACCTCAAATTTTGCACCAGAAAATACCATCTGAAAATTATTCCTGCAACAAAACTTTCTGCAAAAAAAATTCCTCTGCAAAAATCTTTAGAACTTTTTTTTTTTTGAAAAGAAAATATTTTTCCTTAATTAAGGAATTTTACTTAATTAAATTTCTTTAATTAAGTTTTCCTTAATTAAATGTTTTTAATAAACATAATTAAAAACATAATTTAATAACTTTCCTTTCTAATTACTCTTTTGCAGCAGGATTCCCAGGCAAGCTTCAGCGGAGTCATGAATGAAAGGGAATATTCCTCTAGATTCCCTCCTCCGCTCCTTTCCTTCTTCATTTCCGCAGGGACAGCTTCCCGATTTTTTTTTTATTCAAACAACGCCTCCACCTTCCTTTTCCAGCGGGCGCAGAACCTTCTCTGGCCAGCGATGCCTGCCAGATCGCAGCTTGTCGCCGAGCAGCGCGTTCTTAGTCGAAGCCGAAATTTCCGCGATCCTCTCGCCTTTGGCTCCGCTTGCTCCCGCGATTCCTTCTCCCGAGCCGCTTCCTTCGGTCGCGCGATCGCCCGAACAGCCTTCCGAACACCACGCGATCCTCCTGCAAAACGCCCGAACTTCGTTCTCCTGCACCCGATCCAAAGCCCTTCGCACGAAACCTCTGCGGTCGAGTTGTCCTTCGTGCGAAGATCTGGAACCTGCGCCTGCGTCGTGCAAGATATGCCGCCCGAACTTCTTCNGATATTCTCTTATCATGTAGTATTGTTGAAATTAAATTAGAGAAATGTCCTTGTGTTATTGTGTGGAATTAATATAACACATTGTGATAACTTTAAGCATCATGTGTATGTAAACATATCTTCCAAAAGATACGTTGTTAGAAAAGTGAATTACTATAGATAATCACTTGAATGCAAGATAAAAGTCTGGCAAGCTTTTCTCAATTACCTAAGATGGTCTAAGGTTGTTACACATTAGATGGCCAATAGAGTAAGTGGGTGTGCAAGTGCTTATAAGCCCAATAATGCATGGCGATAACAAAAATGCAGCAGTTATATTGATTACATGTATCAGAATTGAATCATGGAAATGACCCATTCCTTAATTAGCCTCCCTGAACCCCCGTAGTCGTGATCTCTTTGCTCTCCCTTGGATGATTGAACCTTGTCTTCTTGCTTCACCTTGATATGACCTCCTTTAATACTTAACAATCTCTAGAGGATATAAGGAGAATGTGCAATAGTAATTCAGAGGGTAGAGAGAGAGATTTCTTGGGTTTGGACATTGTGGGCAATAGGGAGTAAGAGAGAGGGTGAGAGATAGAGAGACAATGGTTGAAAGGATCACTTAAATGAATTTTTCATTGATTCAAATAAATTAAAAGTATCCATTTGTAAAAATAAATAAATAATCTAGAGTTGAAATGTACAACTCAAACACGTGAAAATTACAGTCAAGAATTAGGACTTAATTTATCAGAAGTTGAAAAATACTTCAATAATAGGGATTATAAATTAGTACCCTGTCAATCTACCTTGCATAGCTTGTCTAATGAGAAATAATTGGTTTGTACCATTCTTTTAGCTTAATTTTGATTGCTCTAATTTGAATTATTTCTATATAGATGGACAACCCCACCTCTTATCACAGAATTGAGACTGAATGTGAATATTCCCTCTATAATATTCTTTTGAAGTCATTGAACATTCAAGAAAGTGCTAGACTCTTTTGGAAATATTTAGAAGAAGTTCTAAATATTTCTTTCTAATTGAGGCTTGCTATGAATTTTCTATTTGAATCCTTCTGAATCATTATCCCTTCACGTTTATATTTTAGGTTAACACATTGCATACTCTTTTATTTTGTATCGAATAACCACCATGAATTATCTCATAACTCATCCTCAAAACTACTATACATATGATAAGGTTGTCTACATAGACAAATGTTTGTTTCTTCAAAATTTTATGCTCTTTTCATATCTTGACATGCCAAATTACTATAACAAAAATCCCAATCTTTAGCATTTTAAGCATCAATGTTCATTCCTTGGAATCGAGAAGTTCGGGAAGCCGGAGAGGGGGTAGAAGAAGCGTTAGGGTTGGGAAACCGAANCAAATGTTTGTTTCTTCAAAATTTTATGCTCTTTTCATATCTTGACATGCCAAATTACTATAATAAAAATCCCAATCTTTAGCATTTTAAGCATCAATGTTCATCCCATGGAATCGAGAAGTTCGGGAAGCCAGAGAGGGGGGAAGAAGAAGCGGTAGGGTTGGGAAACCGACCATGTAAGTTCGCCTATAAATTGACGCGGAAGAGGGATTGAGAGATAGAAGTAACCTTAATGACTTACCTGAAGGGTGGGCAGCTCTTCGACGGTGTCTTGGCCGATCGAAGGAAGATGAGAGAGAGGAAGCTCGCAGGATGTGCGGACGCTAAGGAAGAACTGTGTGTGAACTGAAGCCGAAGGAAGAGGAAAGCACGGAGGGAAGGAGTTCAATCAAAGCAAGCTCATATGAGATCCAAATCTCATAGAGAATGTTCTGTCGAGTGTTCTCACGTGCAAAGAATAGAGAGGAAGAAGGGCAAGCGACTCACGTTTGATTAAAGGAAGGAGACCATTGGGTTAGGGCTAACCGAGGTAATGTTGATGGATTTAATAGTAAACTTAATAATAATAATAATAATAATAATAATTAAGTGGGATTATATAAAGNTCTGGCTAGATTGTAATTTTGCAGATCATCTGGAATAGAATCACCAGGTGTTGGATTTGAACTTTCACCTCTATCAGAAGCTACTGGTTGTTGTTCTAAATTCATCTGCACTGCATCTGAACTGGAACTCTTCTCTGACACCTTGCCTTGATTCTGCTGTAACATAAACTGCTCATAAAAAATTGCATCTCTGCTGATCATCATCTTCTTTGCAATCGGATCCCAAAACTTGTATCCTTTCACACCTTTCTTGTAGCCCATAAAGTTGCACTTCTTGGATTTTGCATCAAGTTTGGATCTTTCATCTCCAGGTACATGCACATAAGCAGGACATCCCAAAATCCGTAAATGATCAAATTTAACTGGATTACCTGTCCATACCTCTTCTGCGACCTTGCCATCCAATGATGCTCTAGGTGATCTATTGATGAGATAGCATGTCATGTTCACAGCCTCTGTCCAGAAACTCTTAGAAAGCCCAGCATTCAGTCTCAAGCACCTTGCCCTTTCAGTTAAAGACCTATTCATCCTTTCTGCCACACCATTCTGCTGTGGTGTCTTCCGCACTGAAAAATGTCTCTGAATCCCATGCTCCTCACAGAACTTCTGAAACTGTGAATCTGTGTACTCTGTGCCATTATCAGATCTCAAATACTTGATCTTTCTGCCAGTTTGATTCTCCACCTCAGCTTTCCACAGCTTGAATTTATNGAAGAGTTTGATCATGTAAGAGGACAATTGATGTATCGATTAAGAAGATAAATATATTAAGTGGGAAGTATTCGCAAGGGAAAAGATTAGGTTAAACATCATATGGTTAGAAAATCTAGAAAAATACAACACTCAAAAGAAAAAAAAAAAAAATTAATTTGGCACAAAATGATTGTGATAGAGTAAACGATTAAGATGACAATAAAATCTGGGCTGATGTATTTTAACAAGATAATAAGACATTGAAAAAATAAACATCTTTTAAAGGAAATCCAAATGTTGGTTTCTTCCATACCATACTTACAAAAGATAACGCATTTGCTGGGAAGGATTTCTTCTTTAAGATCATGATACAAAAGCAAACGATGCATATAAATCTAAATCAAAGCAATTAAAAGACCTAAGGCTTATCACATTGTGTAAGATGAAGTAATCGAACTTAATGTAAAAGAAAGTTGCTGGGTTCAATATAAACCATTCATAGATCAAGTACCTGCAATCTCAAATAAGCAAAAACTGGCGTCTTAAGTAGGCGTATCAACTTGTCCAATTGCATCAAGAACTATACATTTATGTAATTCTCCCCCAGAGACTTGATTACATCGCTAGACTAAAAGTTCATAAAAAAGAAATTAAGCAGCCATCTAGATCCATACCTGAGCAAGCAAACACAAGCTTAATATTGCTATCGGTGAATGGTCAAGAAGAATATAAATAGAGAAATAAATCTTTTCCAGAGGGATTATTTAACGATTGCTTGAGGAGTTCTCTAAGATTTGTCAGTTCAGATGAAGTGAGTAAAATCAAATTCAGTGCCTGCACTTTGAATAATACAAGTGAGCAAAATTTCAATATTGCAACCCTTTCCAGTTCTTCAACTTCTTGTAACATATCTTTTTTACTATAAGAACGTAATGTCTAATGTGATATCATTCAACAAAATTAGTTATGGTTATATGTTCCCTCATTTAGTTAAATTGAATGGGAAAAAAAAAACAAATTCTACATCAATCAAACAGGGGTTTAGGTTATGTCATTCTAACAAATCAGTTCTCATCGTCTTCCTCCTCTTCTCCCTTCTCGGCAGCGGAGCACCATCTGACCGTGCAGCCTTGCTCGCCTTCCGCGACACCTCGGCCGCACTGTGCTCCGGTGGAATGCGATTTTCTCCACCTGGACAAGGCAGGGCGTCGGATGCTTACAGAACTGAGTCGTCATCATTTACCTCCCCGCCGTCTGTCTCACGGGCGAGATCCCCGCCGGTACTGTTGGTAACCTTACCGCACCCATCCTCCGCTTTAATGGACTCTTCGTACCCTTAGATTCGTAAGATCAAGGTTTGGAATATTTCCCTCCAGATGATTACTCTCAAGGGACAGCCTCATGAGGTGAGACAGATTCCCGAACGCTGGTGAGATCCCGCCCGTTAAGCCATTCCCAGCAAGATTAAAATGAACAAGTTTCTCCATAGAGAACAGCACCGTCGGAATATTGCCTGAAGAACGGTGTTCCTGGAAATAGACGTTGANTTGTAACATATCTTTTTTACTATAAGAACGTAATGTCTAATGTGATATCATTCAACAAAATTAGTTATGGTTCTATGTTCCCTCATTTAGTTAAATTGAATGGGAAAAAAAAAATTAATTCTACATCAATCAAACAGGGGTTTAGGTTATGTCATTCTAACAAATCTGTTCTCATCGTCTTCCTCCTCTTCTCCCTTCTCGGCAGCGGAGCACCATCTGACCGTGCAGCCTTGGTCGCCTTCCGCGACACCCTCGGCGGCACTGTGCTCCGGTGGAATGCGATTTTCTCCACCTGGACATGGCAGGGCGTCGGATGCTTACAGAACTGAGTCGTCATCGTTTACCTCCCGCCGTCTGTCTCACGGGCGAGATCCCCGCCGGTACAGTTGGTAACCTCACCGCACCCTTAGCCTCCGCTTTAATGGACTCTTCGTACCCTTAGATTCGTAAGATCAAGGTTAAGTATATTTCCCTCCAGATGATTACTCTCAAGGGACAGCGTCCTGAGGTGAGACAGATTTACGAACGCTAGTGAGATCCCGCCCGTTAAGCCATTCCGAGCAAGATTNTTCCTCCTCTTCTCCCTTCTCGGCAGCGGAGCACCATCTGACCGTGCAGCCTTGCTCGCCTTCCGCGACACCCTCGGCCGCACTGTACTCCGGTGGAAAGCGATTTTCTCCATCTGAACAAGGCAGGGCGTCGGATGCTTACAGAACTGAGTCGTCATCATTTACCTCCCCGCCGCCGATCCCCGCCAGTACTGTTGGTAACCTCACCCCTATCCTTCGCTTTAATGGACTCTTCGTACCCTTAGATTCGTAAGATCAAGGTTTGGTATATTTCCCTCCAGATGATTACTCTCAAGGGACAGCGTCCTGAGGTGAGACAGATTCCCGAACGCTGGTGAGATCCCGCCGGTTAAGCCATTCCCAGCAAGATTAAAATGAACAAGTTTCTCCATGGAGAACAGCACCGTCGGAATATTGCCTGAAGAACGGTGTTCCTGGAAATAGACGTTGGCGGCGCCGGAGAGGTCCGATGGAGGCTACAGGAGAGGCCATTAAAGCGGAGGCTAAGGGTACCAAGAGCAGTGAGGTTACCACCGTACGGGCGAAGATCTCGCTCATGGGACCGACGGCAGAGAGGCGAACGATGACGACTCGGTTCTACAAGCATCGGACGCCCGGTCATGTGCAGGGGAGTTCGTCGCGTGCGAGTAAGGCGAGCAAGGCTGCAGGTCGGAGTTAACATCTTGTGCTCCGCCGCCGAGGAGGGTGAAGAGGGAGACGATGAGAAACGAGTGGAAAGCCATCTGCGCTGTGAGCTCAAGAGCGGGAAAATTGAGAAGAAGAGGAAAGCGGTCTCCTCCCTGCGGCACAGCTTTCGCAGGGTGAAAAGGTTTGTTTTGTCCCTCGCAAAAAACCCTCGTCGCGCGATCTTCTTCCTCTGAATCCCGTGGATCGCCCTCCCCCGCGCGATCTTCTTCCTCCGAATCCCGAATCCCGCGGATCGCCCTCCCTCGCGCGATCTTCTTCCTCCGAATCCCGAATCCCGCGGATCGCCCTCCCGCGCGCGACCAGGTTCTTCTTCCCCTCTCTTCTTCCTCGACCAGGACCGCAGCCCGTTCTTCTTTTGCCGCTCTTTCGCGAGTATATGATCAATTTGTTTTTATTTATTTATTTTCGCCTTAGTACATAAGGATTGAGTGGTATGTATGTGAATACCCCTTCTTTAAATCAATCCTTTGCAACTGTTACTAGCATTGTGGTTTATCATTATGGTATTTATACATTGGTTGTTTCTGTATACATTTTCTGAAAGCATTTTCATTTAGAAATCCTTACAGATTATAAGGCAGTCATGGAAACAAGTAATTAGCAAAAGCAATGGCTGCATGTTTTTATGAACATTACATTTTTTTTGAGAAATTTGCATTCATATCTCAGAAGAATCTTTAGAATTGAAATGAGAAAGTGTTTATTATATTTTTCAGAAGCAATAGCTGCATGTTTTTATAGCAATGACTGACGATGGACTCCACTGTTCTGTTGAAAATTGTAGATGACAGCTGAGAGGCAGCTTTTAGTAGCTCATTGGTTTGGCAATATATGATGCCAATAACTTTGTAATTAGATTGGGGATGAAACTTTCAGTACAACAGCAATACATTGCTACTGGAAATGTATTAGATGATCCATACTTGAGATGCTTTAGCTTTACATACATAGCACATATGACGTGGAACAAGATGTAGGAATTGAAGCCATAACGTTTTTTTAAACTAATTTATTAGCTTTACATACATAGCACATAATTCTTATATATTTACATATGTTTTTTAGCATAGAATTCTTATATATTTACATACCACACAATTCATTTATGTGAAGCTTGGAATATGGTATTTTTTTATGTGATATGGAAGATTTGAGTGGTGTAAATGTAAGAAAGCAAAGTTTAGTTGTTAGCTCTGCGAAAGGGATATACAATGCAGAATTGAATCCAATTTTCTTTTTTTTTTTCTGGATTTAAGCTCTGCGAAATGGATATACAATGTAGATTTGAATTCAATTTTCTGTTATTTTCTGATATTTTCATTTATTTTCTGCTCTGCAAAATATGATGTACAATGCAGATTTGAGATATTGGTAGACAAACAAGAACTTCTTACTCCATGATGCAGTTGTTGGGAGTTGTTTATTGGATTTGCTGCTTGAGATATTAAAATGAATCCGAGATTCTGATTCTACAATTCCTTGTTAATTCATGGAGTTATTTTAAGCGTTTTCATGTGGAAGGTAGAAAAAAGAGTGGATTTGTTTTTCTTAGAAACCAGCTATCACAACTATCACGTCTGGTAGAAGTCAACATCTTTTTGAAAAATTAGTTGGAATGTTACAATGTGAATAATGCGGTTTTTTTTTTCTTTCTGCATAAAAGGGCCGTTGCTTTTACATATAAGATTTCTTTTGTTAATTCATGTAATTAAATAGTAAAGAGTAGCTATTATGAATAATATGTAAGGATTGTTTTGAAGTTGTACTATATTGTTTTACTTCACTTCATTCTTGGATATTTTGATGTGTGATTGTATCACCTCTGAACTTATTAGGATGATGGAGTTATTGATTGCTAAAATGAGTTTCTTTATTCTGTTATTAGGATCTGATTGTACGAATTGCAAGCGTGGCATATAAACTATATTTTCCAACAATTACAAAAATTCATTCAATTTTCATATTTCTTGATAACGTTTTTCTAGGAAACCTGTTATTATATTCTGCTTCATTGCCAAACAAAGTTTTTGAAGTACATTCACTTCAACCTCTCACAAATCTGCAACGTTATATTTTTTGAAATGGCAAACCACTCACGCATCTCTCAGTTCAGTCGGGATGCCTACAACCCAATTCCTTTGTATTTATATATCAGGTGTTAGATTTGTAAATTCATAGGAATTGTGTGGTATGTATGTAAAACTTTCTTAAATTTATCATTTTATAACTTCAACGCAATGAGATAGTCCTTCTCATTTCTCGTGTAAGAACATAATTTGAATGACAGCATGTAAGAGATACGAGTTGAATCATTACAATTAGATTGTCTTGCTTTATCTTTGCAAATTTATTTATAATATTTTCGTTACATTTTTTTTTTGAAACGAAGTGTTTATGGGGTTGAATCTCAGTATGCAGAATAATCCCACGAGGACTTGCAATAAAAGGCTTCGATGGTGATCTATGCTTCGATTGATGCTGAGCCACTATAATCCTTTTGTTCTTAGATTGTGCTTTAATTGATCTGTATTACTTTTGCTAAAACATTACTGCAATCTGTAGCCAAAGTGATCAAAATGTTGATACATGCTAGTTGGATATTTCATAAATTATGAGATAAATGTATGCCAGTTACTCGAACATGAGCTTCAAAAAATTGTGGCTGAACTCCCTCTTCCTCTTCCGGTTGTATTATTAATGCAGTGTTGATTATTTTTTCATTTGTTAATGTGTATGTGGCAAAATTGGGTGAACTGTTTGCAAATGCCACAACATTTTTCTTAACTCCTTCTATCAATTGGTTATTGGATGGAGTATTTTTTTTATTCAAAGCTATGTATTTTCTTCTTCATTGTCATAATAAAATGTTCGCTTGCTTCCTCGCGGATATAGATCAGTTTGACCGAACCTTGTAAATTGTTTGGTGTCCTTTTTTACATGTCAATTTCGTTGTTTAAAATGTTTGTTTCATTTTGATGTAATAGTCATAACTGGTTTGCTTTCATATCACCTGACAACGATGATCAGTTTCATTATACATTACATATCTAACACTTCAATTTTATTCCTTAACCATAATTAATTTCACATATTTACATATTAATTTTATTCCTCAAATATATTCATTATACATTACATATTTACATTTAACTTCATTAATTTATGTGACTCAATTCTTTCGTAAGTCCTCCAAAATAATATGTAAATATTAGTAAAACATCAAAGTTTGTGTTAGATATGTAAATACATAAGATTAGCATATGTGTTCTTATTTCTAAACAGAAGTTGTTAGCACTTTGATAACTTACTGAAGTTTCAAAAAAATAACTGTTATATTCTCTTAAACAGTTTTACCAGACAGAGGTAATATGATATTTTTTCCTTAAACAACTGGCTGACAGCTGGTTTCACACAACTGCACCAAACAGACGGTCAGTTTTCCCACAGCCGTTTCCCCGCAGCAGCTTCCTGGGGCAGCGCAGCTACAGCTGAAAAGCTGAGAAGCTGCAGCTGCGCCAAACAGACCCTAACTTGGTCTGAGTTTTCCATCTATTTATGGGAAAATTCAACTTCCTTCTCGTTTGCTTTTATTTATCCTTTTTTGTTAATAATTTATTGATCTTAAATGTATAAAATATTTTGAAACGAGTCATTATATTCAATTATGATAAAATGTTTGCCTGCTTTTTACGCCGCAAGAAAAAAAAAATCATTTTCATTATTTTAAATTTATAAATTTATTTTGAATTTTAAAGTTTTAATAGCATTGTTATGCTTATAATATTTTAAAATATATTATAATTTGTATAATAAGAATTGCTTTAATATTATTATTAATATTAAATCATAACTTTAATTATTAACACGTCGAAATTTTAGAAACTTGATTTTATTCAAATATATTAATTATTAAATTTTGATAAAGTGAAAAAATAGCTCAGATTATTTAAATATAGTTTATTAATGCGTTAAAATAATTCCTAACTGTTTTAAAATTGAACTCTAATAATTCTTTATGAAGACTATTTTAACACCAATTTAAAGTGTGAGCATTATTTTGACATTTCTGTAAACTCTAGGCTAAAATGATGCATACAAAATATTAGAAATTATTTTGACATTTTAGTCCAACTTTAATATCAATGTATAAGTAATATAACAAAATTTAAATAAGTTATAAGAACTTTAATTATTTATTTTCAGCATTATTAATTTAATTTAGGCAGAATTTGTTATTAATTAAGGGTCTGTTTGGGGCGGCTGCAGTTTATTGAATAATCTGTTGATAAGCTGGTGATTAAAAATAATTTGTTGACAAGCTAGGTGCGGTGACTATTACACTTTTTTTTTTTGAAAAATTCGGACCGTTGCCAAAAAGCTTGCATCGCACCTAGATAGGTGCGATGAGAAAAAGCTATTTTCTGCGTTTTAAAAACACATATCCTACCAAAACGTAGTTTACCCAATCAAGTCAGGTGCATTTTCAAAAAGCCACCACACCAAATAAGCTGCCCCAAACAGGCCCTAAGTGAAGATTGAACGCAGCACCTCTCTTTTAAACTTTGAGGGTCAATCATTAGAATACGCGCGCATTAGCGACGAGGGAAAAGCAATTAAGTCAATTTAGAATAAACATTTTCTGCATTTTAAAATATTAATTAAACATAACTTTTTTTTAAAAAAATGCATAAAAGGGTGCTAAATATTATTTTAGTTTATATTTGATTCATAATATTTTTTTGGTTTAAATATGATTTTGATGTGATTGATTATGAGAACAAAATAAAATTTTTAATGAACTTCTGATGTTGTTTTCTACAGTCCGCTGTGGTCTAAAGGTTACCACAGAAGATGCATTTGAATTAGTTATTTCATTATGGTTATCTGCTTGTCCCATTGATTTAGATCTCAATCATTTTCTTAAAGAATTAAATATTTGCCATAAAATTCTTATATATTTACATATGAAATGCTTATATTTACTAGTATAGCAGCTTAATATTAAAATTAAATAAAAAAATATATGCATAAAAATATGTATTTCAATTTAAATAAGTATTTTTTAATACAATTTAAATATTAAAATCCTACAGTGGTAAACATAAATATTTAGTGTTAATATATGCACAGCGGTGTAAACGTAAATAAAAAGAACAGCTGCTGCAACTGGCGTGCTCGGCGCTGGGCTTTTATTGTTCCTCTGGCTTGAATGGGCAACTTATCCTGAAATTTAATGTCGCGACAGCTGTGCCTCCGTCCAATTGTATCATAGTTACACGAGAATCTGTCAACAGCTGGGGTGTAAACGAGTCGCTCGTGTTCGGCTCGTTTATATTTCAAGCTCAAAAAATATGTTCGTGTTCAGCTCATTTGCTTAACGAGCCGAACACGAGCCATTCATAAACAAAGAGTCGTTTTGACAACCCTAATCACGTAGCCATAAGATGTCAAGGATTGGGACAAGATTTAAAACATCATTTGAATCTAATTTAATACTTTTAATTGATTATAAATCTTTGTAGCCAAATAGTCAATTAATTTTTTAAAAAATTCTACTCATAAAAAATCCATATATATATAATTGATTTTAGTATTTCGGGTCAAAACAAACCGAACACAAACAAATATTTTTTTCGTGTTGTTCATGTTCGGCTCGTTAACTTAGCGAACGAACCGAACACGAGCTTGTTAACGAGCCCAACGAGCCGTTTTGACAGCCCTACTCGCTAGTAGTGGGCTCGTTAAAAATATCATTGTTTCTGTTCGACCCAATTCTATTTCGAACACAAAAAAATACATAAGAAAATCAGAAAATAACCGGTGGAGTGTGTGCAACGGCCTGGATGACCAAATGAGTGGACAACAGCCTGGATGCACCAGTGGAGTGCGGGAATCGGACCTCCGCCCTCCTCGCTTCCGCACATCCGGAACTCCGGATGTAATAATTTTTCCTTCTCAGGAGGACAAAAAATTGAAAACAAAGCAAAATAGCAGATTGAGCAATGAATAAATAATAGCTCTCGCTCGCTTATGGATCAATCATACAACCCTCTCTATTCACATAACCATCCCTGCCAAAAATAAATACAGCAGAGAGAATAACAAATGAAATAAACAAATTATTACAAGCCTAACAGATTCCTTCTAATGAAGATGATCACTGCTGCCAACTGCCAATCAGCACATTTAATATAATGCTGGCATTGGTTTTAATTAATTTATGATGGGGCCGCAAAATAAACGGCACTGTCGATGAAAGAAGAAACACTAACCAGGACTATGCCCAGATGATCTCGACAAAGAACGGGCGGCGCGTTCAGGTGCTGGGTTCGAACGCTGGCGTTCCTCAGATATTGGTATCTAATAAATAATGAATATGTTTACTTATTAAATAGAATAGTTATAGAAAAATGCATAATTAAGGTGAATTTGAATGTAAACCTTCATATTTTATATACAAGGAAAATTGACAGACGTGGCACACAATTCTTATATATTTACATATCTCACATCTAAACTTTCATATTTATAGACATAGCACTTTGGTGTTTTAACCCTATCCATAAAAAGGTTCATTTCACTTTTAAAAAGTACTTATGGTGCTATTTTTCACGCTATATTAAAAATATGAGTGCTATGTGTGTACATATGAAAGCTCAGGTGTGAGATATGTAAATAAATCAGAATTGTGTGCTATGTATTTCAGATGCCCCAATATATAATTATATTGGATTTTTCTCAAATCTAGCGCAAATCAGCACCAACTCCTTGTAACTTTACAAGGTATAATGATTTGGAAGAGCTTACATACCTGAGATGAATTAGCCGCCGAAGAACTGTGGAGTGATTGCTGCGATTCAGAATGCTTCCTATGCAGATATTGCATGCGCTGAAACTGTTGCAGCTTAGACACAAAGTCGATTGAGTCATGCATATCACCCATATTATAGTTGCCGCCATCTGTTATCTGTACAATTCGTGAATGGGGGCTCCCTGAAGATGTGCACGCGACTTGGTCAGCCATGATATCATGCGAGCGCATAGATTTTAATCTAGTCTTCAACATCTTGAATGCCACGCTTTGCTGCATGGCCGAAAATCAATTCAATCCTGATGTAACATAAAGGTCGAATTGCAACAAATACAATAAAACTTGAAGGTAAGAGAAGAAATTAATTTCAGAGGTCACCATGGAATATGACACCAACACTCCAAAGCATATAATATATCACTTAAATTGTAGTTTTATAAAAATTAGGGGCATTTACATACATAGCACACAATTCTTACGTTTAAAAATCTCACACCTAAACTTACATATTTACATATAGCAATCAAATATTTAAAATCACATACAAAATAGCACTATTACCATTTTTTTAAAAGTGAAATGCATATTTTCATGCATATATTTAAAGAACCAAAGTGCTACGTATGTAAGTATGAAAGATTAGATGTGAGATATGTACATACATAAAAATTTTGTGCTGCGCATGTTTTTAAGATATTCTCTTATCATGTAGTATTGTTGAAATTAAATTAGAGAAATGTCCTTGTGTTATTGTGTGGAATTAATATAACACATTGTGATAACTTTAAGCATCATGTGTATGTAAACATATCTTCCAAAAGATACGTCGTTAGAAAAGTGAATTACTATAGATAATCACTTGAATGCAAGATACAAGTCTGGCAAGCTTTTCTCAATTACCTAAGATGGTCTAAGGTTGTTACACATTAGATGGCCAATAGAGTAATTGGGTGTGCAAGTGCTTATAAGCCCAATAATGCATGGCGATAACAAAAATGCACCAGTTGAAATGATTACATGATATCAGAATTGAATCATGGAAATGACCCATTCCTTAATTAAAGCCTCCCTGAACCCCCTTAGTCGTGATCTCTTTGCTCTCCCTTGGATGATTGAACCTTGTCTTCTTGTTTCACCTTGATATGACCTCCTTTAATACTTAACAATCTCTAGAGGATGTAAGGAGAATGTGCAATTCAGAGGGTAGAGAGAGAGATTTCTTGGGTTTGGACCTTGTGGCAATAGGGAGTAAGAGAGAGGGTGAGAGATAGAGAGACAATGGTTGAAAGGATCACTTAAATGAATTTTTCATTGATTCAAATAAATTAAAAGTATCCATTTGTAAAAATAAATAAATAATCTAGAGTTGAAATGTACAACTCAAACACGTGAAAATTACAGTCAAGAATTAGGACTTAATTTATCAGAAGTTGAAAAATACTTCAATAATAGGGATTATAAATTAGTCCCCTGTCAATCTACCTTGCATAGCTTGTCTAATTGGTTTGTACCATTCTTTTAGCTTAATTTTGATTGCTCTAATTTGAATTATTTCTATATAGATAGACAACCACACCTCTTATCACAGAATTGAGACTGAATGTGAATATTCCCTCTATAATATTCTTTTGATGTCATTGAACATTCAAGAAAGTGAGACTCTTTTGGAAATATTTAGAAGAGGTTCTAAATATTTCTTTCTTATTGAGGCTTGCCATGAATTTTCTATTTGAATCCTTCTGAATCATTATCCCTTCACGTTTATATTTTAGGTTAACGCATTGCATACTCTTTTATTTAGGATCGAATAACCACCATGAACTATCTCATAACTCATCCTCAAAACTAGTATACATATGATAAGGTTGTCTACATAGACAAATGTTTGTTTCTTCAAAATTTTATGCTCTTTTCATATCTTGACATGCCAAATTACTATAATAAAAATCCCAATCTTTAGCATTTTAAGCATCAATGTTCATCCCATGGAATCGAGAAGTTCGGGAAGCCAGAGAGGGGGGAAGAAGAAGCGGTAGGGTTGGGAAACCGACCATGTAAGTTCGCCTATAAATTGACGCGGAAGAGGGATTGAGAGATAGAAGTAACCTTAATGACTTACCTGAAGGGTGGGCAGCTCTTCGACGGTGTCTTGGCCGATCGAAGGAAGATGAGAGAGAGGAAGCTCGCAGGATGTGCGAACGCTAAGGAAGAACTGTGTGTGAACTGAAGCCGAAGGAAGAGGAAAGCACGAAGGGAAGAAGGAGTTCAATCAAAGCAAGCTCGTGTGCGATCCAAATCTCACAGAGAATGGGGTGACGTCGAGTGTTCTCACGTGCAGAGAATGGAGAGGACGAAGGTCAAGCGGCTCACGTTTGATTGAAGGAAGGAGACCATTGGGTTAGGGCTAACCGAGGTAATGTTTATGGATTTAATAATAAACTTAATAATAATAATAATAATAATTAAGTGGGATTATATAAAGTAAAATACAAAAATTTTATACATAATAATGAAAATTAATAGATAATCAAAATAATAATTTATATACTATGTTTATGATAGGTTGTCAATTAATCAACGTCAAGAGCAAGTGGATTATCTTTAATGAGGTAAGTACTTTTATTTTTAAATCATGGTAACAATGTTATATTTCTTCTAAATCATTTGCATTAGAATGTCATTAGTAAAGATATTGAACTTTTAAAAGAAATTGGGATGAGTGATTGTAGGCTTGCAAACACTAACTGTTCCCTATCAGAAACTGAGATAGAAAAAAAAACCCAGTGAATATAGTTAGTATCAAAAGTTGGGGGGTAAATTGATATATTTATCAGATATACGACCAGATATTGCATTTGTTGTGAGTTTGGTAAGTCAATTTATGCATTCACCCTACGAGAAACAACTTGAAGCAGTTAATAGGATTATCATTATCATATATCTATCAGAAGACCACACAACAAAACAAAAGCATACACTAATGCAAATTGGGCGGGCTCAGTTATTGACATGAGATCGACTTTGGGATACTGCACTTATGTTTGGAAAATCTGGTTACATGACGAAGTAAGAAACAAAATGTGATTGCAAGGAGTAATGCCTGACATAATATGGGGTTATGACTAATGGAGTATGTGAGATGATGTGGTTGAAAAGAATTCTTGAAGAGCAGCTGATCTCAATAAACATGTCTATGAAATTGTAAAGTTACAATAAAACAGTCAACATGATCGCATAAAGCATATGGAGATTAAAATGCACTTAAAAAAAAGGATTGACTATGGAGCTATTTGCATGTCGTTTATACTTGTTGCTCAATAAATAGTAGATATCATCATCACAAGATTTTCCAAGTCTAGACATAAGATAGTTATAAGCAAGACGGGCATGACAAATAATTGTGATCCAACTTCAGGGATGATGTTGAATTTTAGGAAAGTTCTAGCTTTATTATCTTTATTTTTGGTATTTCCTACTTTCAGAATTTGCTATTATTGAAAATGTGTAATTTCTATTTTCTTTTTCTAGTATGGGATTTTGTGGCTTTCTTAATTTAGAAGTTTTCCCCTGTTATTTATCTTGTAAATGTTTCCTATTAAATTGAGGAATAATTATTTTAATCTTCCAAAAAATCAAAATGTAATATCAAACCTCAACAATTCACATTTGAAGGCTACTAATCAAGTGACTAGAACATAAGATCATGAACTTGATAACAACCGTGATTACTGTCAAAGCTCATGAGCCATGAATGAGATAGCCCAATAACTAAATGGCAGAAAAACGTACATGAGCTTGATGGTGATTGTTGGTGATAGTTGAAGATATTATGTCGGAACGAGTTATGCATGATTTCAAAAGATTCGATCAAGGACATGTGAGTTCTCAATATTAAAGAAGTGTGACCATGGCTAGGGAGAACAAAAGCGTCGAACAAGATAACCAATATGATCACTCTCATGAACAAGAATGTATCATGGCAAAAAATATCGGTTTAGATTTTTTTTCAACTTTGATACCGTTTGGCGGGGAAATGATTGTGAAATAGCAAGGTAATGAAATATGAGAGTTTGACGGCATTTGAAGGGGGGATACATTACAACCTATTGTAGGCCAACAGCTGGAGGNTACTGGTGGCTAGGAGGTTCCACCGCCGGCTCCTAGAGAAGATACAAATCCATCACTTGCAAAAGTAAGAGAATACAATGCTCCTCATAGCAAAATTCAAAGAAACATTTGTCAATCCATGAGGCCAGAAAATTGAAATCCCAAATAACCTATAACAATATTAACATAAAAGGTCGCTCATAAAAAAAACCTAAATCATGACCCGATCTGGAGCTTTGAATTAATCAATATGAAAACAAACAGTCAGAAGGTATAAATCAAATTTTTTATTTTTATTTTCCACCACTATTCACGTTTCAAAAAGATAAATCAAAGATCAACAAGAAAATTAATAAAAATAATTATAAATTTATTTTATGTCAGGTTGTGCAAATCTTTTATAAACATTTCCTCTTCTAACACTCATCTTTTAATCAATTAATTAAACCTAAAAGGTTAGTTTAAAACAAATAAAGTCAATGAATCATCATACTTCCAAACTATAACAACAAAAAAAATGAAACTAATATGCATGCCAATTAAACTTTTAATAAATCAATATAAAATATTTGATAATTTATGAATATGATAACTCAAAGTATTTCATAATATTCAAGATATTTTACTATATAAATAAGACGTCAATATGTATATATATATATATATATATATATATATATATA
>JXCR01101103.1:307277-318539 GCA_002079205.1 Phalaenopsis hybrid cultivar | reverse complement strand
ATATATATATATATATATATATATATATATATATATATATATATATATATATATATATATATATATATATATATATATATATATATAGTCGGTACAGGAGCACCGTCTAAAAAGTATACTAGTTAAGATACTTAAATATCAATATCCTTTTACATTTACATGCACGAGTATCTTAACATTTCACTACTAGTACCATAGAGAGGCGAACTTCATCATAGCCAAATATGTACATACATTTAGTCGATGCAATTCATATTATTCGTACGCGAATTCCATTCAATTCAATAATAATCAATATATTATGTATGCATAATACATAATAGTAGTTATCGCTAAAATGTTAAATCATCAAAATAATATGACCATAAAAAGAAGAGTATATAAATCAGAACAAAGACTTGATAATTTAATTTATAGGCAACATTAACTATCAAAGCAACTGATTAAAATAAAAAAACAAAGATGCTACTACAAGTCACATAAGTCCTCACAAAAACCTCATAAGATCTTCTAGCTTAATTATTAAATAAATTTTTATCTAGCAGAAAATCTATAATCATATAAAATATTCTTGTAATATTATTATGATAATAAAATCTTACTATTCTAATTAAAATATTTGTTAAAAATTAAATTCTTTTGTTTTATTTATGATAATATAAATTGAATCATTTTTCTTTTCAAGTAAAGCCAAAAGTATTTAATTATTCTTTAACTACATAAACTTATTATCAATTTTATAATCATTACAATTTAACATTAATTTCTTTATTTTTTTACATTATTACATATATACCATCACACATTTATCCATAAAATGTTATAACATAAAGATGAAATCTAACATGTGAGCTCCTCACAACTTGAGCCCGATTTTAGGACTTCGACTTGACTTGGTGCTTCGAAATCCATAGGAAACCCACAAGAGGAAGCATTTATGCTTGACAAAACCTTTGACTTCGACAACGCACCCGAGATTAAATGCCACTGCACCATATCAAATATAAATATCTTTTGATTCCTTCTTCCGCTTGGTTGCGAACTCCTTCTCTATAATTGGCTAGGGCATGAGATTCACTCGCACGCAAAGTCGTTCGACAAGTTTCTTCTTCCTTCCTTCACTTCTATCGCTGCTTCTTCTTCCTTCCTTTTCTTTTGCCACTTCTTCTCCTTCTCTTTTTGTCATTGCTTCTTATTCTTCTCCTCCTTCCGCCGTTGCTTCTCTACCTATCGTTTCATTCTCTGTTTCATCGCTTTAAGCGAGACACATTTAAAATGAAACTGTTGAGGTGTTTCATTCTCCCCAAAAATGAGTGCATTTGTGGAAATTTTTTATGATAATAATATTATTACTTATTTATTTATTTATCTATTTATTTATTTATTTATTTATCAGTTATGACAATCTCTCCTTAAAAAAAATGTCCTCGAAATTTGCATATTCTACTTTAAGCCTCAAATCACTTCTCATTAGTACTGTAGATCTCATTCACTAAGATGAATAATGGATGCGACAAAAAATATGTCTGAAACAAAATAACTTGAAATAACTTCCCCCATCAACTGAAACAAGATAACATTCATATCAAATACAAAGAAACATGATAACATTCATATACAAATGATAATAATCAACCCATATTTGCATCAATACAAAAGGTTCTTGAACTCTCCGTGTCAGAACATACATTTAAGGTAGAACTGACTGTCTTGATTGATCTTGAGTAAGAGCTGAAGCTATATACTCTTTCCTTCTCTACCCACCTATAATCTTCTGTGAAGGAGGCGAATTGATTTTTGCTCTTCTAAGGTTTTTTGGCCAACACAAGTAGCATGTATGAGAAAAAATCAAAAATTCAAGTTTATGTTGTTTTCCACATTTAGTAAGAGTAATTACGATATTTCGAGAAGTGCAACCACAAAATGTATCAAAAGTGAACTTGAGCTTCTTCCCAATGTATCCCTCTTATTGGTTCACATACTCTCCCTCATCAATAATCTTCCTCTTTTGCATACCTTTAGGCTGTTGAGTGAACTGATAATCAATTTCCACTCACCCAACCCATTCTACCAACACCGAGTAAGCATCAATTCCCATTGACACCAATTAATGATTGATTGAAACTTTCAATAAAACAAAATGTTATAAAACTTCTTTACTGCAACAACTATCAGTTGTAGAGCAAACATAGACAATGCAGCAAATTCTACTTCAAAATGCATAACTGACTTCTCTCCTTGTACCAACTTAATGAATTTGTCATGCATTCGACTTTAAGTGGATAGAGGTACAAACCACTCTATAAAAAGCTCCACAAAATAGTCCCAACTTACCATCAAATCGGGTACATCTCAAGTCTATCCCGACGCTTCCCACACCACCTTTCTATTTATCCATCCAACGCAAATGTAGTTAATGATATTTTTCTTTCATCAAGGCAAGCCATGCTACCTAAGGTCTTCTCAATTTGCATCAACCAGTTATCTGCTTCAATTCAATCTTCAGTTTCTTTAAACAAAGGCGGACATGGAATTTGAAATATCTTCAAGTACTTATCCACAACAATAGCCTCACCCCCACTAAACTACAATACAGACACTTGAATCAGCTGAGTCATTGCTGCCACCATTATCTGGTAAAGAAATTTGTATCCACATTTAAAACATGTGATATTTCTTTATTTTCTACCACATTTCCCTCTTCCAGAATCACGGGTGCATCCATTTGAATGAATTAAAATAATCACTTAAATAGTGCTAACTTAAATTTTCAATTTTATTATTATAAAATTTTCTTGTAATTACAGATTGGCTCTTTCAATAATATTACATAAAAAAAATTTTAAACCTTGCTCCGATACTACTTTTATGAGCTCGTCTGGGCTTGAAATTAACCAAAATGGATACAAACGATCAGAAAATATTAATCAAAATTTCTATTTTTAATTTCTATCAAAATTAATGATTCAAAAAATTAAATGAAAGAAGCACTAGAAATTAAATTATATATATCAATTTACCTGAGATCAGGTTGTTCGCATTTTTTATAAACATTATCTCTTTTATTGTTCATCTTTTAATCAACAAATTAAACCTAAAATGTTAGTTTAAAACAACATTGAACTAACCAAAGTCAATGAATACTTACACTCCCAGGCTACAGTAACACAATAAGAAAAAACAAAATACATGTCACTTAAGCTTTAATAACTCAATATAAAATATTTAATAATTTATTAATATGATGCTCACCATATTTTATAATAAATCAATGTCTATATCATTTTATATTTGTACAACCGTCATAGGAGTACCTTATAAAAATTATAACAATTAACATATTTCAATATCAATATCTTTTATTAATTTATGTACACGAGTATTTTAGTGTTCCCTTGCTAGTATTGTGAAATCCCANGGCTACAGTAACACAATAAGAAAAAACAAAATACATGTCACTTAAGCTTTAATAACTCAATATAAAATATTTGATAATTTATTAATATGATGCTAACCATATTTTATAATAAATCAATGTCTATATCATTTTATATATGTACAACCGTCATAGGAGTACCTTATAAAAATTATAACAATTAAGATATTTCAATATCAATATCTTTTATTAATTTATGTCCACGAGTACCTTGGTGTTCCCTTGCTAATATTGTGAAATCCCGTGAAAAGTAGAATCTACAATCACAGAAGATGGGACCGAGTGCATCCCTTCTATTTTATTTTAATTTTTATTTTTTTCCTTTATTTCTTTCGTAAGTTTTCTTCCTTGGAGATATTATCAAAAGTGTTGATATGCATATATAATCGTGGAACACATGGGCCCACCCATAGTTTAGAAAATCATAATTCTGCTGTTACAATTGAAGGGGAGAAATTATTCTCCATTAAATATCCATCATTGTATTTTTATCCCTTTTCCTCCTTATCCTGATGATTTGAATTTCCCTCCAATTATATGAGGGTTAGTTTGAGCTGTATATATATTTGTAACTTGCTTGTATTAGTTAAATGAGAGCCTATAAGCAAGTTCCTCCTAAATTCCTAAATAAGGAAGCACATTTCCTTAACTTAGTAGCTAGACCCGTTCTATTGACTGGAGTCAGTCGATAAACTAGTTTGGATTCATACAACCGTCAAAATCTGGTAGGACAATCTTCACTCCAACATGCTTACTTTCTCTAATATTCAATGCCAAATTAATGTGGCATCAGTTATTCGTCATTGGAACTTCACAATGGAAGAGAATTACTTCCTCACAATCCAACAAGTTATCGTTGTGGCTATGAGTGACCTCATCGAATTGTCTCCTCTCAAAGGCTATAAGCCTTTATTGCATTTGGAGGATTTCCAACAACATATCCACCATAATACGATGTTGGACACCTCTACAGAGATTTCTTTTAAGCAACATTTTGTCCTTTTTCTAGTTCAAGATTTCGATGGCTTTAGGGTTGTATTTAAAAGATTGGTTAAAGTTAAGGGTTTTGGTGGTACGTTTCGGGGAGGAATTTTAGTACAAAGGTTGGTGCTAGGAATTGCGGTAGGACTGGATGAGTATAGTGAGATCTTTTTAGAATTATGAATTTGGGGCAGAAAATATAAATCCATGAAATTCTAGGGTGTATCAAGCACTTACACTAGATTATACCATTCTAGCGTTCCTAGTTGGGAAGTGGAATTCATGGAGAAGCGGTTGTGGAACAGCGAGGGAAAACTAAAATGTGTGATCGATAGTGTTTGGAAGGGATTGTAGGGATAAATTAGTAGTTAGACAGCAGGCTCGAACTCGCATGAGTGATTCCAAACACTCAACTTCTAGTTGCACGGGCTAAGGACCAACATGTAGAGGGCCCGAAAATGAGTTCCTACATGATCAGACGACCTTAGGTGAACCCTCCATGACTCGAACACTCGCAAATGTCGCACTTCACGCACTCGCTACACCACGCACGGAGTTGACAAATTTTTTGCCCCGGCAAACTTGTCTGGACGACCCCGGATGACGAAACGGACTGCGCCGTCTTGTCCGGAATATTAATTTTAACTGGAAATGACACCCATATTGCTAGGGTTACGCGCGCACAAATGACGCGAAAATCGATGCACATTTTTTTTAAATTAGCGGGCGCGGACCCGGGCTCAACCTAAATTCAACTCGGGTTCAATTCGGGCTGAATTCAAGCTAAACAATTTTGAATTTCAAATTTTAAAATTAACCATTTAATCTCGCATTAATTGGGTTTAATTAAAAGTTATTAACGGCCAAATAAAACTCCTCCGCAATTGGAAATTCATCAATTACCTGCCCATTATCACATAACGGACTTTTTGGAATTCCTCGAATACAAGATCCCGCTTAGCTCCTTCCTGGCATTTGGCCTCCCCTTCCCCACAACCAGATTCTGAGCTCTCTCACTCTCTCGACCGCTCGCTTGCCCCTCCCTCTCTCGACCGCTCGCTTGCCCCTCCCTCTCTCGCGCGACAAAGCAGCAGCTCGATCCCGCTCGCCTCTCATCTGCACCAAAGCCGCTCGCCTTTCCTCTGCACGAAGCCGCTCGAAGCTCCCGCTCGCCTGCCGTCGCTCTCCCGATCGAACCTCTCGCTCGCCTCTTCCTTACGCAGAAAAGCCTCCCTCGACTCCACCAGAAGCCCTCGCCTTCCTCTCCCTTCCCCTCTCACCTAGAAGCCTTCACCCTTTCCTCACGCTCGATCCCGTGCCTCGTTCACAAACCGAAAAAAAAACCCCCGCTACTCTTCAGATTTCGCCAGAACAGTGGCCCTCGTGACTGAATCCCTGCGATAGAGTGACGATTAGAATTAGTCGGAAAGGCATTACAAGGTCCTCTGAGGCTTGCATCTTCCTCCTTCCAGAGCTTCAGCTTCTCTAAAGTCGGTAAAACTCTCTTATTCCCAGGTTTATGCTCCAGTTTCCTACTCATATATCATTTAGGATGAAATAAAATCATTGCTAGTTTTACAATACGGACAAGTGTTTGCACTGTATTTTTTTAGGCATCACCAATTCTGGCCAATTCATATATAATTGATTTTTATTTGGGAAGATTTACACACATACCTAACAATTCTTATGTATTTACGTTTCTAGTACCTGAACAACCACATTTACAGACACACCACTCAATCTTTTTTTGCATTTACATATATAGCATCCAATCCTCAGTTCTACATACATTCCACCTTAAGTGAATGTTACTTCTTAAAATTTAAAATAGTGGTATTTTTTTTTATGAGATGTAGAAGATGCTTGTGTTATAAATTTAAAGAAAAAGGTTTAGATGTCATATATGTAAATACATAAGAATTAGGTGATGTGTATGTAAACCTATCTAATTGTGTTGAATTGGATGAGTCTGCCTTCATAAATTCTGCAATTAGTAGCTCATGGGAAGCCTTAAAGCTTGTTAGCACCTTCACGGTCTTAGCTCAATACATACACTGTTTGTGGAGGGATTTAAGAGCTGCACTTTCCACTGTTTTTGGAGCCTTTAAACACCCTTTTTTTTTTTTTTTTTTGGGCTAATTACTCACTGTTTGGGCACCAATTTGAGGTGCATTTGTTGGCTGATTTGGAGAGGTTTGCATACTGTTTCGAGGCGAATTGAAGGGTTGTGTTGGCAAGTTTTGTGGGCTGGTTTTGGAGCAGCCTCGACACCGTTTTGGCACTATTTTGGCACTGTTTTGGGGTGCTTTTGTGGGTCAATTTGGGGCAATTTATGTACAGTTTTATGGTGCTTTTGTGGGATGATCTTGAAGACCTTAAACACTAATTTTGAAGCCTTCAAATGCACGGTCTTTGGAACTGTTAAGGGACTTGTTTTGCTGCACTTTCTTGGGTCCACTTGGTGGCTTGTGAGTTGCACTTCTTGGTTCAATTTTGTGGCTTTTGGGCTGCACTTTTCTGAGTCTCTTGTGGCTTTTGGATCACATTTCTATTTATGTTGAATTGGAAGACTTTTGGGCCAATCAAAACACTGTCTTGGAACAAACTTAAGCACTTTTCTCGAGAGTCTATTTAATTACAGTTTTTGAAAAATTTTAAACGCTTTTATGTTGACTCACTTGCTATTTCCCCATTGGATTTGTTAGTTTTGGAAGTGGGTCAACCCTCTTTTTTCGTTTGTTTTGTTACTTTTGTTAAATGGTTAAGTCAAAAAAATAAGAATTTCTGATTTAATTACTTTGAAGACACTTAGAAATATTTGAGGATTCGTTAGAAAACACTTAATTGAGGGTAGAACACCTTAAACCACTTCAAGCACAAGTTAGAAGTACAGATTTCCTAGATTTTAGGAGCAGTCCCGAGGTGAGAGTCCAACTACTTAATTCTCAGAGTAGGCTTCCTAGATTTTAAGAGCACTCCCGAGGTGAGAGTTCATCTACCTAATTTTCACTGTATGCTTCCTAGATTTAGGAACACACCCTAGGCGAGAGCCCATCTACTTAATTCTCACTGTAGGTTTCCTAGATTTTAGGAGCACACCCTAGATGAAAGTTCATCTACCTAATTTTTCAGTGTAGGCATCTTAGACTTTATGAGCACACCCGAGATAAACGTTCATTCACCTAATTTTCGAATAAATAATGAAACTTGACACTTGACCATGATTCACAAATTGATTAAGACACTAGACATGAGTATGCACCGAGACGTAGTTCGTGCTTCCTTAATTAAATCAACAGTGGAATTCCCGTAGTTACTTAACCAACAGTGAAACCCAATGCACCGGGATTTGAGCTTGGATATTACACTCAAATCCTCCTGACAATTGGAGAAATTTGTTAATGCCACATATGGATCATCAGACTAGGATAAGTCTAGGGTTAAGTGGCTAGGGCGATGACGACATTGCTTATGTGTGCTTAAACGAGAGATACAAAGTGAGATTATTAGAATAGTATCTCCTACCTCAATGATCTTCAATAATAAAGAGGAAATGATCAATGATACTATTCGTCGATTCTTGGTAGGATCGTTGCCCCCGACGCTCTTAAGTTGTCAGTAGCTCTAACATGATTAGAGTGACTAGCCCGTGGACTATATGACTACAAAATATTTACAAAAAATTAAAAAAAAAAAATTTTGCATGTTAAAAATAACTCTGCATAAAAAAGACTTAAACAACAACTTTTGCATTTAAATAAAATGATTTTTCTATAAAAATTTATAAAGGTCCACAGCTAATCACTTAGATTAAGGTTAAGGACCGTCTTCCGTAGATTGTCGGACTGATAACTCTTGTTCAAGATCGGGAAACACACAGTCCAGCTCTGAGCCCCAACTTCTATCAATGTCTTACACTTAGTTTTGGTCTTTCATATGTGGCTAAGAGTTTTTTTTTTTTGCTTATGATTTCTACGACTCGTTTTTCTGACTTTCATGTTGGGTTTTCTCGCCTTATTTATTTTTCTTGCAATTGTGTTTAAATCTGCAGCAAATCATACTATGATTGTATTACTAATCACGCAACAGTAGCAAATGCTCAGGTACGCTTTTACAGTTTATCTACAGCACTTTACTTTTCAAATAACTTTTATTTACCTGCAATTTGATTAATCTGCATGCAAAATCATAACTTAAACAAAATTGAAACAAAACAAAACCAAACTTTGACATCAAAACTGGGAAACACAAACCACCAATCTCTAACTTAAACCTTGAAGTCATCACTACGACAGAAGGTTCGGAACTAAATTCGTGGGTAGCACGGCGAGGAAGTTAGACCGAGCAGCAAGAAGAACTTTTTCAGCAACCTCTTTCCTAGTCTAAATAACAATACTTAGGACATCGAGGTAGCTCGCCCAACGCGACGTAAATCCTCACATCCTCTTTAGGCTTCTGTACAACCATGTTGTGTAGCGTAAGTCCTAACTCGTCTTAGGTTCCGAGGTTATCGTGTAGCACGACGTAAACCCTCTTATCTCCACGAGTTATTTGCATAATCGGATATTATGCAAATGTAAGTCCTAAATAATAAAATTGGCATGATTGAACAATTGAATAACATCATATCCAAAATGCAGCCACACAGTATGATAATTTGGAAAGTCACTGAGATTTTCTCCTCAAAATCTGTGACATCCCTTACCTTTTCCTTCCTTTGAACTCCTCAAAATAACTGTTCATATTTAAGTCATTCTATCTTGCTTTTCTACGTCCTACCGTGAAAACCTAAACTTTGAATTCTTGAAGACTAGTACCTCTGATCATAATCGAGAGTTTTCTCAAGTGACCCCCGTCATTTGGAATGTAATTAACTATAGGGACTTGCCTCTATAGGGAACTTGAAACCCAGCTAAAATAAACTCTATTTAATCTTTGTATTAGATAGGGAACTTGTTGGTCACACATAAAAGGTTCGCAGACCAAACGGATGTCACAAATCTCTTAGTTTGCAGGATTGGGTTTATGACCGAGGTCTACACTTATCTTTCGGGAGAGTGCAGTATTCAAGGTATCGGGTACGATTATGCAAACTATTGGACGAATGAGATCCATTTGGTCTCATTTTTCAAAAATTAAAACACACTACTTTCAAAACTCAAACCGTATACTACTTCTATTGAAATTAAATCTCAAAAATTATTTTTCATATTTTTCAAATCTTCAAAAAGTTGACCAACAACACTACACCTAAAAAAAATTATTTGTGGTGGGAATTTCCAATTGTCATTAAACTTACACAAAAGTGAAAGCGTTGTCTAAATTTATTGAAATAATTTTGACACAGACAAATTACGAGTATAAATGCAAAAGCAAAAAAAAAACAGAAATCTCATTTAGTGTGCAAGTAAGAAAATATAATTAAAAACACTAGCACAAATTTCAAAAAATATTTGCCACAAACAAAGATGGAAATACAAGAAAATTTGCAAACAAAATGTAACGACGGCATTGTAGAGTGCGGAAATAATTTAAAAAAAAATTATAATCATATTTGTATGAATTTTAAGTTCATTGCTAAATGGGATGAATACAGCAAGCTTGAGTAAACAAATGGATGAAATGGCGCCCTCAAAAAGTGCTGCATCGCAAAGCATGCAAATGACACACCTTAAAATACATAAAGTAGTAATCGTGAGGGGTGGCATAATTCATAAAGCAAATGTGCATCATAAAGTGCCTAGCAATTTTCCTTGCAAAGCATGCAAAATGATGCCAAAGGCTTGGCACAAGATGCATACTAAAGAGCACGGTATGATAGAATAACAAACATTGCAACATACGCTTACAAGCAGTTAGATAAAATATTCAAACAAGGAAAAATTTGGACACATTTGTCAATGAAAACTTTATGTGAATCAAGTTGCATTGAAAAGCACGTCACACATACTTTTTCATGCAAATGAACTATAAATCTACATGCTTTAAAAATGTGCAAAATATTCACCAATTCAAATGCCCATTCACAACCCTCTCTAAAAGACTACCTGTTTTTGTGCGTCAATCTGGCTTAAGAAAATTGAAACTAGGAACATGGTTTTTTCTTTAAGCATAAAAATAAAATAATATATATATAAAGAAAATCAAGAAAAATAAACAGAAATTCTTAGAAAAAAAAATGTAAAACACCTCCCATAAAAAGTGAAAAAAACCAAATGAAGGGATAAAAAGGAAGAAAAAGATAAAGAGTATAGAAAGATATATATAATTCAAAGAAGCTTCATAATATTCCAAAATAATTCCAATAGCTATGCTTAGTGCCTAGAACCTTGTAGGAACTGTATTAAGGCATTTGGGCCCATGCTCTCCACCCAATACACCCAAAATTTTGAAAAATGTACATAATTAAGCATAAATTTGAAAAAAAAAAAGAGGTATATCAAAGTTGGATCATTACATGCGAGGGTAAAGTTAGTAGAGCATGCATTCCAACGACTGACAAAATGATAAAGACCTTGTATAATGATGAGTAACCCAGCTTGCAAGACAGGGTCTTCAAGTAAAAAGTTACGGGTCCTGTCCAGCACCTAAGTTATAAGTCCGAAGGCTCGACCATATACACACGATAGAAGAGTTGATAGGGTCTATAACCCAATATTGTCTGAGATCTCACCTTCTATTTTATATCACAATATTGGCCAAAGCCCAAATCCTAAATACAACAATAAAGTTGATGTGATTCATAACCTAATAATATTTCACTACATGATCCTCCTCCACATGCAAAAGTAGCATGTTGACAATGATCTAAATGGTTAACTGCCGATCACATATTTTTTTCT
>JXCR01101103.1:215642-298338 GCA_002079205.1 Phalaenopsis hybrid cultivar | reverse complement strand
AGAAATCAAGCAGCCATCTAGATCCCTACCTGAGCAAGCAAACACAAGCTTATTATTGCCATCGGTGAATGGCACCAAGAAGAATATAAAGAGAGAAATAAATCTTTTCCAGAGGGATTATTTAACGATTGCTTGAGGAGTTCTCTAAGATTTGCCAGTTCAGATGAAGTGAGTAAAATCAAATTCAGTGCCTGCACTTTGAATAATACAAGTGAGCAAAATTTTCAATATTGCAACCCTTTCCAGTTCTTCACTTCTTGAATATGCCAAGGCAAGGTTTATTGAGAAACCTGAATCATGATAGATGCAAATTCTAGATCATTTTCGCTCTCTAGGTTTGTTGAAAATTCCCGGTAAACTCTTTCAGCGCCCAAAAGTACACAAAGCCTACGAACTATCAAAGCACCTCGTCTGATGATATATCACATCAAAAGTGTATAATTTCAAAATTCTTGATTACATACTTTTCCAATGTAAAAGAAGGCTTGTAAAGTATCGAGCAAGAAAATAAATAAATAAATAAACAGAAGATAGTAGAAAGTTGAACAACATACTTCTCGAGAAGCATGTGGTCAGAGTGAAAGCTATGAATCAGGAAAGCAATTAGATGACGAAAGTGTTGCACATCTTTAGCTATGCCTGCATGAACTTTTAGCACAAGAAGAACAACCTGCAAATGAGCAGAAATTCTTTAATATGCCGTAAAAACAGAATTCTTTGAATAGCATAGCAGAAGACAAAGCAAATTTGAAGTTGACGACTCAGCTATGCATAATATTCTCCTTGCCACACCAGAATTTAACCAAAAAACATAGAAATAACAAATATTATTATTAAATTCAAAGTCTGAAATTACAACAAACAGCAAAGAAATCTGAAATTGCAACAAAACAACAATACGGCACTAGAACTAGTGTTGGATCTAAGGTGTAGGTGGTGCAAGTTAGGGTTTGGATCACTGGAGTGGCGGTAAGAAGGCGGCTGGCAAGTTGAAAACAGCAAGACAGTTGTTTCAAGGAGTTCGAACAGCGAGCAAGCAACAAGAACAGCTGTGGGAGGCCTGTCCGGGGCAGCAATGGCAAGGACGTGGGCCAGGGAAAAGGTCTGGGAAAAATAAATACCACTTAAAGACAGATATAACAATAGCACAACTTGGAATCCTATGATAAAACCTGTAGATGGAGAAGGATAAGCCTAGCGCCATCCCAAAGCAAATCACCAAAAAATTTGAACCCTAAATACCAACAAAAGCAAATATATATCTTCAAACAACTAGGAGTGGGCCCCCTCTTAAGAAGAGGCGACACGCCCAAGACTAGAGAGTCCGGTCGATCTTAAGGTGCCCCGTGCCAGTCTCCCAGGTTGAGGGAGCTTCGACCTCTGCTTTTAAATTTTTTGGCTCCTCATAGTATGGAGTCAAGTCGACCACGATGAAGGAAGTAGAAATGTTGTAATCTCCCAATAAGTCAATCATGTACGTGTTGTCATTTAGCCTCTTGAGGACCTTGAAACATTCATCTTCTATGGGTTTGAGTTTCCCAAAAGATCCCAGGGGAAACCTCTCTTTTTTCAATCTAATCCACACAAGATCTCCCTCCTAAAATGTCACATGCTTTCAGGTTTTATTAGTTTGCTTCTGGCACTTGTGGTTTAGCTTGGTGATCTCTCTCTCTCTCTCCTCGAGTAGCCTTTGAATCTCCTACACTCTAGCGTCAGCATCCACACCCTGCAGCAGGAAGAAGTGGTATCAGCTAAAGTAGGGTGAGTCGGTGACGCCCATACACAATCTCAAAGAGAACATGTCATGTAGACTGAATCAGGAACATAGTGTAAGCACCTAAGGAGGTTCCCCAAACTCTTGTTCATCACCTCTGACTGACCATCCGTCTGTTGGTGAGATATTCAACTGAACTAAAACATAGTACCAAGTTTCAACTGATCATCAAGTACCAGAAGCATCTTTGAAAACTTGTCAACCACTATGATATTAGAACTAGTAGGGGAAAGAGTAGAAAGACAAAAAATAAACTTTCATTAATATTAAAATAGAGCTACAACATGACTCGAATAGAAACAACAACACAAACACAAAATGACACGCAAAAACTCCTAAATGTATTCCAATGGGTGGTCGAGATCGGGGAGGTGGGTCGGGATAATTGTCGAGGGTGGTGGCAGCAACAGAGTGTTGATGGTGGAAAGGGGAAGATGCAGAACTGTAGGGGCAGCAAGAGGGGGTGGTCGGCAGCGGTAGTGTGGTAGTTTGGGAGAAGCTTATGGTGGTCAGCGGCTAAGGCGAGTGAAAGAGACAGGTTGGAGTAGATAAAAGAAGAAGACACAATTACTACCTCAGGGGGACACAACCGAAGCACCGCCACCTTGGAGGATAACCCAAAAGGGGAAAAAGACTCTACACAGAAGATCCAAAACTAAACACACTCAGCCACACACACCGGGGACTGCTATTTATAGCCTTTTAGTTCTACACAAGAGGAAGGAGAGTGGGGAGGTAAGAAGAATCTAGAAAAAAGCTTTTCTAAAAGAAGATAAGTGTGGAAGGAGCATGAAGTAGCCCTGGATCGTGAAGATTCACGAAAAAACATGTTCCTGCGTGTGGGATCACGATCCTTTTCCTATTGTTCTGCGAACCCACAACAACCCGTCCCTAGGGCTATCAAATGGCTTGTTCGCGAACAACTCGTGTTCGGCACGTTAAGAAGCTTGTGTTCGGCTTGTTCGCTAAGTTAACGAGATGAACACGAACAAATATTTGCTCGTTTGTGTTCGGCTCGTTTTGGCGCGAAATACCAATCAATTATATATATATATATATATATATATATTTGATGACTAGTATTTTTAAAACATTTATTTGACTACAAGGCTACAAAGATTTATAATCAATTAAAAGTATTAATGAAGAAAATTGAATAAAAATTATTAAATTAGATTCAAATGATGCTTTAAATCTTGCCCCAATCCTTGACATCTTATGGCTACGTGATTAAGGTTGTCAAAAAGATTCTTTGTTCGTGAACGGCTCGTGTTCGGCTTGCTAAGCAAACGAGTCGAACACGAACGCACTTTTTGAGCTCGAAATATAAATGAGTGGAACACGAGTTGAGCCTGGGCTCACTCTTTTTCACCTCGTTTACACCCCTACTTGTCCTGCTTCTCGCGAATTCGCAGAATTCTCGCATTGTGCCAAGCTTCACGCGGATTCGCACGATGTTGCGGGGCTTCGACCCTGTTGTTTCTAGGCGCTCCGCTCGAAGCACTGTTTTGCGCTCGATTTCGAGCACTACTGCGTCTGCTTCAATCGACTGGGGTTGGGAGAGCTTCAACTTCATTGGTCGAAGCTTATGTTTCGTTGTCAGCCGCCCTGGATCCCATTGACAATTGCACTGCCTCTCGAGGTATTTGAGGATCTTCCCTATCTTGCGATCAAATGTCCATACCGATCTGTTCTGAGATCGTGCACAACGCTTAAACTGGCGAATCTTCCCAAAGTATCCTATGATCAGTTCAACTATGTGTATAGTGAGAGTAATCATGCTCTTCTCACTCGGTGGTGGTGCTGCTAGTACGGTGTCGACCTGACATAACCTTACCCATATTTGTCTTGTATGGGGGTGGGTGACTCTATCCTCCCGTCTGGAGTCATCACTAAAACTGGTGCCACTGATGTCATTTTGTTGAAAAGGGATCATGTGACCTTATACTCCATCGAAGAAAAGAGGGAGAAGTGTTTCCACCCTTGGTGAAGGAAAACATGTTTTTATATCCGTCGTGTTAAATCCTTCGATCATATTGCCACAGTCGTCCCAACAAGAAGTGATGCATTCATAGGGACCACGTCACACCACACATAGTTTTGCAGCTGGTCTCTGATCGAAAATTCTACCAAGCATCTTCGGTCAATGCTGACCCGATCCTTCTTCTTCAGCCATGTCAGCAAATATGGTTGGGAATGTCTCTGAGTTGCGATTCCTAATTTCTTTACCACCTGTGTCGACGCCACGTTCTTGTTGCTTCTGCCATCGATGATGAGACTGCATATATTTTCGTTCATTGTGCAGTGGGTGCAGAATATGTTGTGGTGAAGCCACCGCAAATATTGTGTCCTCAGTTTATAGGATTCATCGAACCATGGGAGCCACTCCTTTATTTGGGGAAAGCTAATACTCCTCATCCTGTTCCTCATTTTTCTCTTCGTCACTAATTTCTTCTACGACGCCTTGATCATTAAGTGTGATTATCTTGCTCGTAGGGTATTTGAAGGCAATGTGGTCATAGTCGTGGCATCAACAATACTTCCTGTCAGCACAATGCTGGAAGAGTTGTCCTCTTGTTTCTTTCTTCTATGATTCGTAGTGTCATTCCCTTGTCTGGCCTTGCCCATGTCTCCCAAGATATCCCNTGCCGTAAAAACAGAATTCTTTGAATAGCATAGCAGAAGACAAAGCAAATTTGAAGTTGACGACTCAGCTATACATAATATTCTCCTTGCCACACCAGAATTTAACCAAAAAAACAAAGAAATAACAAATATTATTATTAAATTCAAAGTCTGAAATTACAACAAACAGCAAAGAAATCTGAAATTGCAACAAAACAACAATACGGCACTAGAACTAGTGTTGGATCTAAGGTGCAGGTGGTGCAAGTTAGGGTTTGGATCTCTGGAGTGGTGGTAAGGAGGCGTCTGGCAAGTTGAAAACAGCAATACAGTTGTTTCAAGGAGTTCGAACAGCAAGCAAGCAACAAGAACAGCTGTGGGAGGCCTGTCAGGGGCAGCAATGGCAAGGACGTGGGCCAGGGAAAAGGTCTGGGAAAAATAAATACCACTTAAAAACAGATATAACAATAGCACAACTTGGAATAATATGATAGAACCTGTAGATGGAAAAGGATAAGCCTACAGCCATCCCAAAGCAAATCACCAAAAATTTGAACCCTAAATACCAACAAAAGCAAATATATATCTTCAAACAACTAGGAGTGGGCCCCATCTTAAGAAGAGGCGACACGCCCAAGACTAGAGAGTCCGGTCGATCTTAAGGTGCCCTGTGCCAGTCTCCCGGGTTGAGGGAGCTTCGACCTCTGCGGTTAAATTTTTTGGCTCCTCATAGTATGGAGTCAAGTCGACCACGATGAAGAAAGTAGAAATGTTGTAATCTCCCAATAAGTCAATCATGTGTGTGTTGTCATTTAGCCTCTTGAGGACCTTGAAACATTCATCTGCTATGGGTTTGAGTTTCCCAAAAGATCCCAGGGGAAACCTCTCTTTTTTCAATCTAATCCACACAAGATCTCCCTCCTAAAATGTCACAAGCTTCCAGGTTTTATCAGTTTACTTCTGGCACTTGTGGTTTAGCTTGGTGATCTATCTCTCTCTCTCCTCGAGCCTTTGAATCTCCTACACTCTAGCGTCAGCATCCACACTCTGCAGCAGGAAGAAGTGGTATCAGCTAAAGTAGGGTGAGTCGGTGACGCCCATACACAATCTCAAAGAGAACATGTCATGTAGACTGAATCAGGAACATAGTGTAAGCACCTAAGGAGGTTCCCCAAACTCTTGTTCATCACCTCTGTCTGACCATCCGTCTGTAGGTGAGATATTCAACTGAACTGAAACATAGTACCAAGTTTCAACAGATCATCAAGTACCAGAAGCATCTTAACCACTATGATATTAGAACTAGTAGGGGAAAGAGTAGAAAGACAAAAAATAAACTTTCATTAATATTAAAATAGAGTTACAACATGACTCGAATAGAAACAACAACACAAACACAAAATGACACGCAAACACTCATAAATGTATTCCAATGGGTGGTCGAGATCGGCGAGGTGGGTCGGGATGATTGTCGAGGGTGGTGGCAGCAACAGAGTGTTGATGGTAGCAAGGGGAAGATGCAGAACTGTAGGGGCAGCAAGAGGGGGTGGTCGGCAGCGGTAGTGTGGTAGTTTGGGAGAAGCTTATGGTGGTCAGCGGCTGAGGCGAGAGAAAGAGACAGATTGGGGTAAATAAAAGAAGAATACACAATTACTATCTCAGAGGGGACACAACCGAAGCACCGCCACCTTGGAGGATAACCCAAAAGGGGAAAAAAACTCTACACAGAAGATCCAAAACAAAACACACTCAGCCACACACACCGGGGATTGCTATTTATAGCCTTTTAGTTCTACACAAGAGGAAGAAGAGTGGGGAGGTAAAAAGAATCTAGAAAAAAGCTTTTCTAAAAGAAGACGAGTGTGGAAGGAGCATGAAGTAGCCATGGATCGTGAAGATTCACGAAAAAACATGTTTCTGCGTTCGGGATCACGATCCTTTTCCTGTTGTTCTGTGAACCACAACAACGCGTCCCTAAAGCTGTCAAACGACTCGTTCGCGAACAACTCGTGTTCGGCACGTTAAGAAGCTTGTGTTCGACTTGTTCGCTAAGTTAACGAGATGAACACGAACAACACGAACAAATATTTGTTCGTTTGTGTTCGGCTCGTTTTGGCGTGAAATACCAATCCATTAAAAGTATTAATTAAGAAAATAGAATAAAAATTATTAAATTAGATTCAAATGATGCTTTAAATCTTGCCCCAATCCTTAACATCTTATGGCTGCGTGATTAGGGTTGTCAAAAAGATTCTTTGTTCGTGAACGACTCGTGTTCGGCTCGCTAAGCAAACGAGTCGAACACGAACACACTTTTTGAGCTCGAAATATAAATGAGTCGAAAACGAGTTGAGCTTGGGCTCACTCGTGTTCACCTCGTTTACACTCCTACCTGTCCTGCTTCTCGCGAATTAGCAGAATTCTCGCATTGCGCCAAGCTTCACGCGGATTCGCACGATGTTGCGGGGCTTCGACCTGCTGTTTCTAGGCGCTCCGCTCGTAGCACTGTTTTGCGCCCGACTTCGAGCACTACTGCGTCTGCTTCAATCGACTGGGGTTGGGAGAGCTTCAACTTCATTGGTCGAAGTTTATGCTTCGTTGTCAGCCGCCCTGGATCCCATTGACAATTGCACTACCTCTCGAGGTATCTGAGGACCTTCCCTATCTTGCGATCAAATGTCCATACCGATCTGTTCTGAGATCGTGCACAACGCTTAAACTGGCGAATCTTCCCAAAGTATCCTATGATCAGTTCAACTATGTGTATAGTGAGAGTAATCATGCCCTTCTCACACGATGGTGGTGCTGCTAGTACGGTGTTGACCTGACATAACCTTACCCATATTTGTCTTGTATGGGGGTTGGTGACTCTATCCTCCTGTTTGGAGTCATCACTAAAACTGGTGCCACTGACATCATTTTGTTGAAAAGGGATCATGTGACCTTATACTCCGTCGAAGAAAAGAGGGAGAAGTGTTTCCACCCTTGGTGAAGGAAAAAATGTTTTTATATCCATCGTGTTGAATCCTTCGATCATATTGCCACAGTCGTCCCAACAAGAAGTGATGCATTCATAGGGACCACGTCACACCACACATAGTTTTGCAGCTGGTCTTTGATCGAAAATTCTACCAAGCATCTTCGGTCGATGCTGACCCGATCCTTCTTCTTCAGCCATGTCAGCAAGTATGGTTGGGAATGTCTCTGAGTTGCGATTTCTAATTTCTTTACCAACTGTGTCGACGCCACGTTCTTGCTGCTTCTGCCATCGATGATGAGACTGCATATATTTTCGTTCATTGTGCAGCGGGTGCAGAATATGTTGTGGTGAAGCCACTGCAAATATTGTGTCCTCGGTTTATAGGATTCATCGAACCATGGGAGCCACTCCTTCATTTGGGGAAAGCTAATACTCCTCACCCTGTTCATCAGTTTTCTCTTCATCACTAATTTCTTCTACGACGCCTTGATCATTAAGTGTGATTATCCTGCTCGTAGGGTATTTGAAGGCAATGTGGTCGTAGTCGTGGCATCAACAATACTTCCTGTCGGCACAATGCTGGAAGAGTTGTCCTCTTGTTTCTTTCTTCTATGATCCGTAGTGTCATTCCCTTGTCTGGCCTTGCCCATGTCTCCCAAGATATCCTTGTCGGCCATGATAATTGTTGATGACATCCTATCTGAAGGTTGCTGCTTGAAAGATGATTGTTGTCGGCTCTACTTCTGTTGCCTTTCCACCAGCATAACTGCAACTCTACCACATTGTTGATGGCAATTTTTAGACCCCCTGTTTCTGCGTGCGGCATCACGATCCTTCTCCCGCCTTTCTGCGATCTTGCGACCAATACCGCTTCTTGTGAATTTGTGAGATTCCAACACCGCGCGAAGCTCGCGTGGGGTTTTGCACAGTGTAGCCTTGCTATTTTGAGGCCCACAGCGGTCGCTGTTCTACCCGCACGTCACACTACCATCATTAAATTCTTATTATGGTGTGTCCTAGAAAGGCCCAAAGTGAATTTCATACAAAAATTCAATCATAGAGCCATTGGTATTGGTAATAATGTGTATAGCGATCCTGCCTCTACAACCATCGTCAATCTAGGCCGTAAAAAATGTTCGCTAACAATTGTGAGGGTCTCGACTCTACCAAAATGACCTAATTCCCCACTGTGACTCCCACGTATGATGGACTCTCAATGAGCATCCGGGAGCACATGTTCTAATGAAAAATATATTAATCAGATATGTAATATTGTCTTGCAGGCCTCACCAAACACTGATACAAAATCTCTCTGAAGTCCTAATCTGCCTTGTACAACACATTCACCACCTCAAATCCCACAACTCTAGTCTGCATGTAGATAATCAATAAGTGGCGACAACTCAATGCATTTTCTACTCAATTATTACACCCTATCTTGTGCCAGAGAATAAATTGAAATGAAGCCAAGAACTCGGCTCAAGTAGCATGTCTATCCTATAGCTTGCTCTGATTGTTCAGGAACCATAAAGCCTTACGATATGTGAATAAGGTAAACTCACTAGTCAACCAACATTGACTCAAATGACTAAGAGCTCTTAAAATAACATCAAACTTTATATCACATGTAGAGTACTTCCCCCTAAAGTCACTCAACTTCTCACTGAAAAAGGCTATGGGGTGTCCTCCATAGCTCAACAAAACTCCAATCCCCGCAGTAGAAGAATCACATTCCCGCCCGAACAGCCGACTGAAATATGATAGTGCTAACACCCAGGCCTAAGACACCGTCTTCTTCAGGATGTTTAAGATGGCTTTAGCGCCTTCGTCCACTGAAGCTCTCTCCTTTCAAAAGCTTTATCAAGAAATTTATAAATACAAAAGTTCCCGATGAATGTCATATGAAGAGAAGGTAACCCCAAAAATTGCCTCAACTCTAAAGGTCAATGTGTCCAACTCACAATAGCCTCTATCTTTATATGGTCCATCTGAATACCTACACAGGAAACAATATAAACAAAAAACATACATGTGTCGTCATGAAATGACGCTTCTTTGGGTGAGAATATAGCTTCTCCTATCGAAAAACCTCAAAGACCATCCTCAGATGCTGCAAGTGTTCATCCTCAGATCAGTTGTAGACTACAATGTCATCAAATTACACAACTACGAATTTTCAATGTAAGCCCTGAACACATGATTCATCAACCTCAAGAAAGAGCTAGGAGCGTTGGACAATCCAAAGGGCCTGACTGTCCACAACCCATCTTTGACCTAGTGATATCTATCGTGCAAGTCAATCTTGAAAAAGATGATACCTTAATGTAAATAATCCAGTACNAATTATAGTTGTGGATCAAAACACTGGGCAACAAAGAAATGTGATGCACAATATTGGACTAAAGATTTTTTTATTTAAATAGATGTGCGGTAAAATAATAAAAGAGCATACTTAATATATAAAGGTAACTAGTGTAATGGATGTAGCACCTATTGAAGGTAAAGTAGTTAAAAAAATTTAAAGGGTTTATCCATGTACAGGATAGAACAAAAGATGCGTCAATAAAGCAATAAATAGAATTAAATGACGTTAATAAAGTAGATAAATAGAATAAAGAGAATTAAACGAAGGCTAGGGAGAACTTCCTTATCGACAGTATTAACAAAAAGTTACTAAAATTTTGTATGGCAAAACAACAATAGAGTAAGAAAGAACTATATCACAGGCAACACCTATTGAAGGCAAAGCAATTAAAAAAAAGAATTAAAGGGTTTGAACATGTAAGAGGACAATTGATGCACCGATTAAGAAGATAAATATAATTAAGTGGGAAGGATTAGCAAGGGAAAAGATTAATTTAAACATCATATGGTAAGAAAATCAAGAAAGATGCGGCATTCAAAGGAAAGAAAAAGAATTTATTAATTTGACACAAAATAATTGTGATAGAGTAAATGATTACGATGACAATAAAAAATGGGTTGATGTATTTTAAACATTTAGATAAACAAGACAAAGATAATAAGACATTGAAAAAATAAACATCTTTTATAGGAAATCCAAATTTTAGTTTCTTCCATACCATACTTACAAAAGATAACGCATTTGCTGGGAAAGATTTCTTCTTTAAAATCAAGTACACAAGCAAAAGATGCACATAGATCTAAATAAATACTATTAAAAGACCTAAGGCTGATCACATTGTCCAAGTTGAAGTAATCGAACTTAATGTAAAAGAAAGTTGTTGGGTTTAATATAAACCATTCATAGAACATGTACCTGCAATCTCAAATAAGTAAACACTGGCGTCTCAAGTAGGCGGATCAACTTGTCCAACTGCATCAAGAACTTTACATTTATGTCATCCTCCCCTAGAGACTTAATTACATCGCTAGCGTGATGATAAGCCTTCAATAGTTAAAAAAAAAAAAATCAATTTAACTAAAAGTTCATAATAAAGAAATCAAGCAGCCATCTAGATCCCTACCTGAGCAAGCAAACACAAGCTCNTAGTAATTTAAATAAATTATAGTTGTGGATCAAAACACTGGGCAACAAAGAAATGTGATGCACAATATTGGATTAAAGATTTTTTTATTTAAATAGATGTGCGGTAAAATAGTAAAAGAGCATACTTAATATACAAAGGTAACTAGTGTAATGGATGTAGCACCTATTGAAGGTAAAGTAGTTGAAAAAATTTAAAGGGTTTATCCATGTACACGATAGAACAAAAGATACGTCAATAAAGCAATAAATAGAATTAAATGGCGTTAATAAAGTAGATAAATAGAATAAAGAGAATTAAACGAAGGCTAGGGAGAACTTCCTTATCGACAGTAATAACAAAAAGTTACTAAAATTTTGTATGGCAAAACAACAATAGAGTAAGAAAGAACTCAGGCAACACCTATTGAAGGCAAAGCAATTAAAAAAAAAATTAAAGGGTTTGAACATGTAAGAGGACAATTGATGCAGCGATTAAGAAGATAAATATAATTAAGTGGGAAGGATTACAAGGGAAAAGATTAAGTTAAACATCATATGGTAAGAAAATCAAGAAAGATGCGGCATTCAAAAAAAAGAAAAAGAATTTATTAATTTGACACAAAATAATTGTGATAGAGTAAATGATTACGATGACAATAAAAAATGGGTTGATGTATTTTAAACATTTAGATAAACAAGACAAAGATAATAAGACATTGAAAAAACAAACATCTTTTATAGGAAATCCAAATTTTAGTTTCTTCCATACCATACTTAGAAAAGATAACGTGTTTGCTGGGAAAGATTTCTTCTTTAAAATCAAGTACAAAAGCAAAAGATGCACATAGATCTAAATAAATACTATTAAAAGACCTAAGGCAGATCACACNCGATCTTGCGACCAATACCGCTTCTTGTGAATTTGTGAGATTCCAACACCGCGCGAAGCTCGCGTGGGGTTTGCACGGTGTAGCCTTGTTGTTTTGAGGCCCACAGCGGCCGCTGTTCTACCCACACGTCACACTACCATCATTGAATTCTTATTATGGTGTGTCCTAGAAAGGCACACAGTGAATTTCATACTAAAATTCAACCATAGAGCCATTGGTATTGGTAATAATGTGTATAGCGATCCTGCCTCTCTACAACCATCGTCAATCTAGGCCAGAAAAAATGTTCGCTAACAATTGTGAGGGTCTCGACTCTGCCAAAATGACCTAATTCCCCACTGTGACTCCCACGTAAGATGGACTCTCAATGAGCATCCGGGAGCACATGTTCTACTGAAAAATATATTAATCAGATATGTGATATTGTAATGCAGGCCTCGCCAAACACTGATACAAAATCTCTCTGAAGTCCTAATATGTCTGGTACAACACCTTCACCACCTCAAATCCCACAACTCTAGTCTGTATGTAGATGATCAATACGTGGCGATAACTCAAGGCATTTTCTACTCAATAATTACACCCTATCTTGTGCCAGAGAATAAATTGAAATGAAGCCAAGAACTCGGCTCAAGTAGCATGTCTATCCTATAGCTTGCTCTGACTGTTCAGGAAACATAAAGCCTTACGATATGTGAATAAGGTAAACTCACTAGTCAACAAACATTGACTCAAATGACTAAGAGCTCTTAAAATAACATCAAACTTTATATCACATGTAGAGTACTTCCCCCTAAAGTCACTCAACTTCTCACTGAAGAAAGCTATGAGGTGTCCTCCATAGCTCAACAAAACTCCAATCCCCGCAGTAGAAGAATCACATTCCAACCCGAACAACCGACTGAAATATGATAGTGCTAACACCCAGGCCTAAGACACCAACTTCTTCAGGATGTTTAAGCTGGCTTTAGCGCCTTCGTCCACTGAAGCTCTCTCCTTTCAAAAGCTTTATCAGGAAATTTATAAATTCAGAAGTTCCCGATGAATCTCATATGAAGAGAAGGTAACCCCAAAAATTGTCTCAACTCTAAAGGTCAATGTGCCCAGCTCACAATAGCCTCTATCTTTATATGGTCCATCTGAATACCTACACAGGAAACCATATAAACAAAAAACATACATGTGTCGTCATGAAATGACGCTTCTTTGGGTGAGAATATAGCTTCTCCTATCGAAAAACCTCAAAGACCAACCTCAAAGACCATCCTCAGATGCTGCAAGTGCTCATCCTCAGATCAGTTGTAGACTACAATGTCATCAAATTACACAACTACGAATTTTCAATGTAAGCCCTGAACACATGATTCATCAACCTCAAGAAAGAGCTAGGAGCGTTGGACAATCCAAAGGGCCTGACTGTCCACAACCCATCTTTGACCTAGTGATATCTATCGTGCAAGTCAATCTTGAAAAAAATGATACCTTAATGTAAATAATCCAGTAAATCATCCAGTGACATAAGAAATATGCACCTAATGGTGATCAAATTGAATGCTTGACTATTAAAGCACAACCTCCACGAATCATCCCTCTTAAACAAAATCAAAGCAAAACACATGAACTGGTGCTCTCCCAAGTCAACCCCCCCACCCCGCAATAAGGTCTTGTGCTTGTCGTTGAACCTAATACTCAACTGCTCTCAATTTGTAAGTCTATTAGGTAAAACTGATCCAGGGAAAAGATCTATAACATATTTAATGTCTCTTAGTGGTGATAGTCCCATGATGTGTAGAAAATATATGGTGTTATTTCCAATGTTTTTTGGTTATTTATATCATTTTTTTGCATTTTCGAGGTATTTTTATAAATTTTTGCAACTCACAAATTGCATGTCAGCAAGGAGAGCATTTCGAGGAAATTTATCATAAGTCATTTTCAGGCGCCACTTATTTTTAGGTGCCTCGACGCCAAGCTTGAGCACTTAGGCGCTAAAAAAAAAGCTTACATTCGACTAGAAAAATTGATAACCGGAAAAATAGGCGCTAGACCGAGGGGTACCGAGGGAAAAGTTCTGGCACTGCATATGCTTTCCTTAGAATAAGGAATTCACGAGAAGAGAAAAAGGTGCCCGACTTAGGCAAAGGAACCAAACCAGAAAACACGTGAAGAATCAAGAATATGGAAAGTCGGCGCCACAACTAGGCTCCTAGATGCCCGAAGTGGAAACCCGACGACCACATCGGCGCCAAGGCGCCTGAACAAGATCCCTTTAGGCCACTAAAGACTGAAAGCTCAAAAAGTTGGCTCCCCAAGCTAGCGCCTAGTATCGAACTTGCGAGTTTTGATGGTTTGGTGTCTATTTGGCAATACGATCAGCGTAAAGACCTTGGAACCAAGCAATTAGGGGCAACCCTGTTATTTTTCCTAACTCAAAATGATGTGAGAGCGTTGAGGGGAATTTAAGAGGGAGTGTGTGAAAATGTTAGGAAGAGATTAGTGAGTGGATTTAACCATTGTAAGTGAGAGAATTTGTCAAGTAGAGATATATTGTAAATGATAAACCTTATGGAGTAAAGCAAGAAGTTATCGTGTTAGATTGTTCTTAATCTTGTGTAAGCATAATTTCTCTTAATTTCAATGGAATTTTTGTATTCATCTCTCATGCCGAGGAATTAAGTTCTTCTCTCCCTTAGATTGATAATCTAAGAAACGTAGAACTATCAATGTCATGTAATTCTTAAAATCCTTTAGAATACATTGATATTTAATTTCTGCAAGCTTTATTTGCTTTCAAATTTGTTACTTGGGATGTTAAAACAAGCGGTGATCTAGGACGACAAAAAGAAAACCAATTGAGCAAATAAAATAACATACATTGTATAAGAAGAATAGAAATATCGTTGTTATGATAGAGCAATTAAAAGAAAAACATAAAATACAGTAAATTTTTATACAATTTGGCCGACTAAATTGCAACATGAAACCCCAAGACTTATAATGATCTTAGAAGAGACTAAGCAGCAGATCTTGTCACGACCCGGCTCGGGATTTGGAATTAACCAAAACCAGAATGGACAGTCGAACAGTAAAAATCAGTTATATTCTATTTTATTTTGATTACTAACAATTTAACATTTAAATATTCATGAAAGATCCACTACAGAAAACAAATTTAAAATTCTCTCATTACCGGTTGCCCAAATTTTCTATAAATATTTTCTTTTCAATCATTCATCTTTTAATCAATCGAGTTAAAATGAAAATTTAGTTTAAAACAACTGTAAGCTAAAGGAGTCAATGAACCCATACTCATAAACAAGAGAAAAAGATGCAATATGCATGCCAGACAAGTTTCTAATAAATTAATAAAAAGTTTAATGTTATTAAATAAAATACTTAATATATCAAAAACATATCAATATCATTCTAAATATGTACAACTGTCACAGAAGTACTGTTTAAAAATTAATTTAATAAAGACACATCATTATCAATATTCATTTATATATACGTGCACGAGTCTATTAGTATTCCCCCACTAGTAACATCAAGGGGTGACTCCCTCATAATCAATCATTAAGGAATACACATACATATAATATTCATATGCTCGTCACATTCAATTCAGTATACAATATATAACATATATCAATGCATAATATTAGCTACAAACATTTCTAACAAAGTGACCAATAAATGAAAATATATAAATCAAATAAAATTANCTTCAACTCAACAAACTAAGTCCTGCAATCAAACTGTTACGGTCTACTGAACATAATTTGACAATTATCTATAGGTACAACATCACACCATCCATGATCCTACATTTGGTCCCCAATATGACTCTACCAAACATCGTTGATCAATGTGTATCTTTTTCCCCTTCAATCAAGTCAAAGAATAGGTTTGAGAATACTTATGAGTAGCCAAGTCCAGCTTCTTCACATAAGAGTAGGGATCAATAATAAGGGTACAGACCTTCCCTCTCGCAATACAACCGGTGTGAAAGATGTCATGTCTCAACCAAGAGCGATCCCTCTTTACTTGAATCTACATAGCTCTCCTCACAACTAACGTCTCACGCTCATCTCCATGGAGCTGATACTCCTCACCCTGCTCTTCTTTCACCTCCTCCACACACTTCCCGCACTACACCCTAATCGGTGAAGGAAACAACTTTGCTAGTAGGGCTACCGGAGGCAATGTGTGCACTTCCTAGTTAACACTGAGTTGGGTGTGCTACTATTCGCAAGCTTCTTCCCACTCTAATTAGTTTCATCATCCCTCTGACAAGTCTTCACACCTACACCAGGTGTACTGCTAATGCCTCCAATTGTAGGAGAATCTCTAAATGGAGATGAGTGTCTACTCTATCTCAGTTGTCTCTCAACCTTAAGTGTCAAAGCCTGAACATCACCCAACAACCAATAATATTGTAGTTGGACAACATTGTTTATGGTTGCTTTTAGGCCTCCCAAATATATAGTTATAGTGTACTCCTATGGCTCTATCAGCTCACATTTCAACATAAGCTACTCAAACTATNTCATTCTACAAATACCAAATATACATCAATCCCTAAAGGTACCAATGGTTGTCTAATAGAATCATTTAATCGTGAAAGAAATATGTAGCACTTTTTTTTTACAATAGTGATCAACTAAGGCATAAACCTCGATAATGCAGTGAATTCAGCTTCGCAATGTATGATTGTCGTCTATTCTTATCTCAACCTGATGAACTAGTCTTGCATTTGTGGTCGCACGGATAGGGCATGAACCACTCTTTGAATAGTTCAACAAATTCCTCCAACTGACCATCATATTCAACATGTCCCCTAGCTTGTCCCAACATTGTCCACGCCACCATCTTTCACTTCTCTATCCAACGCAAACGTCGTTAGCAGTACTCTTCTTTCATCTGGACCAGCCAAGCTATCCAGTATCTTCTCTATCCTCGTTAGCCAATTCTCCACTTTAATTGGGACTTCAATTCCCTTGAAAAAGGTGGACACAAATCTTGAAAGCACTTGTCCACAGCAACTATAGAACTTTCGATAGGCAGCAATCTGGACTCTTGAATCAGCTGAGTCATTACTGCTATCATTTAAGCCAGAACACTTGCGTTCACATTTATAGTGGGTTGCACTTCTTCATTTTGTATCAGATTCTCTATTTTTATAATTTCAGATGTATCATATGCCTGAATATATAATAATTATAACTTTAACTTCAAACCTTTTTTATAATTATTAAATTTTCTTAAGGCTATCTTATTGCCTCTTTCATTTGAATTTCATTAATTAATCAAAAACTTTGTTCTCTGATACCATTTTGTCACGAGTAGACCTGAAACTTGGAATTAACCAAGAAAAAAATAGACAGTGAAAATCAATTCCATTATATCTACTTCCATCGCTAACAGTTTAACATTCAAAAATTCATGAAAGAACCACTAAAGAAAATAAATTTAAAATTATCTCGTTACTAATTGTTCGCATCTTCTATAAATATTTTTCTTCTATTACTCATCTTTTAATCAATCAAATTAACCTGAAAAATTAGTTTAAAATAACTGTGAGCTAAATGAGTCAGTAAATACTCATACTCATAAGCCACAGTAATACAAGAGAAAAGAAAGCAATATGCATGGCAGCTCAATTTTAAATAAATCAATAAAAATTTTTGATGTTATTGAAAGAAACTTATAATCAAAACAAAATCAATATCATTCTATAAATGTACAATAGTCACAGAAACACTGCTAAAAATTTTGTCAATTAAGGCACATCAATATTAATATCATTTTCTATATACGTGCATGAGCACCTCAATGTTCCCCCACTAATATCATAAATGGGTAATTTCATCATAGTCAGTCATGCACATACAAGCAATCAATATAAATATATTATTTATATGCTCGTAGCATTCAAATCAATATACTATATAATCTACATCAATGCATAATATTAGGTAGATACATTCCTAATAAGGTAGCCAATAAATAAAAATATATAAATACAATCAAATTTCTATGAATGCATACAAATCGAGAAGAACTAAAATATTATCATATATTTAAAAGTACACAACTCACTCTGATGTCGATTAATTTGTGCTTGAATTTACCTTGACGTCAATTCTTTTAAATTAAAAACCTAACATAAACATGATATTTAATTAAATTATTATTTTAATTAATTATTATATTTTCATTAATTAAGTATTAAATTTTCTTAATTTAATCTGGCTTACGTTATATATATATATAAACTTTTACTTCATTGATCCTAAACCACGCCAAGAACCCTTCTGCAAAAATAGGATAACTCCAGCGTTTCTCTTCAGCTCTCCCGCACGAGCCTTCTTCCTTCCGCTTCTTCGCCTGTTTGACAGCGCACGAGCTCAACTCCTCTTCCTCGCGCACTTCTTCCTCTCCTCTTCTAGTAAAGTCAGCTAGGGCATGAGGGATTCTCCTTCGTCTCCGCACAAAGCTTCTTTCCTTCGGCTCAATTGCTTATGTTTGAGTGTCTGCACTCGCATCCTCCTTTGCTCTTGGATTGCACGCACGAGAGCTCCTGTCGAAGCCGTGGCTCAATTCAATAGCGTAGCCACTCTTCGAATCTTAAGTAAGCCTTTATCTCACCTCTGTTGTCTCTCCCACGTGATAATTTATACATGAAAATACCCTTTGTGTTTTCGGCCCTCTAGCTTCACCTCCACCCTCTTTGGCTTCCCGACTCCACATTTTGGTTCTCACGACTCTTCGATTCTTCTTCCAAAGTAAAAGAAACAGAATGCTTGCAGATCAAATCTCGATTGTCAACAACAATTGAATCACTTGAATAACTCTAAGTTTTTAAATCCAATTCAAAGGAGGTTATCTCGCTTGATAAAAAAGTCCTGCTCTCATCATTACCACCTTACTTTTGCAAAATTAGGATTTCATACACTCACAAAATTTTCAAAATTTTGACTCTTCAAACTAGACCTAAGATTAATAAGCCAGGACCTCCACCATTTTGAAAATAAACAAGTTCTCCGTGGGATCCATACAAAGACTCAAAAATATGTATACTACTCGATTGACACATATATTTGTGTGGTTGACACATATTTCACTGCAACACAGATTATCACTCAGTTAAGTATGAAAGTCATCAAGTAGTGGTTTTATCATCTCTGGTAACTCGATCTCCTCCTCAGTCCCCTCTAGAATGACTATGGTCATCGCCATCAGGGCCTCCTACATTGACCATAGAAAGGTGGTGTGTGGGATCACGGTCTCCTCTTTGATGTGAGTGTTAGCACCTCGNTAAATTAAAAACCTAACATAAACATGATATTTAATTAAATTATTATTTTAATTAATTATTACCTTTTCATTAATTAAGTATTAAATTTTCTTAATTTAATCTGGCTTACGTTTTATATATATATATATATATATACTTTTACTCATCGATCCTTAAACCACGCCAAGAACCCTTTTGCAAAAATAGGATAGCTCCAGCGTTTCTCTTCAGCTCTCCCGCACGAGCCTTCTTCCTTCCGCTTCTTCGCCTGTTTGACAGCGCACGAGCTCAACTCCTCTTCCTCACGCACTTCTTCCTCTCCTCTTCTTGTAAAGTTAGCTAGGGCATGAGGGATTCTCCTTTGTCTCCGCACAAAGCTTCTTTCCTTAGGCTCAATTGCTCATGTTTGAGTGTTCGCACTCGCATCCTTCTTTGCTCTTGGATTGCACACACGAGAGCTCCCGTCGAAGCCGTGGCACAACCCAATAGCGTAGCCACTCTTCGAATCTTAAGTAAGCCTTTATCTCACCTCTGTTTTCTCTCCCACGTGATAATTTACACATGAAAATACCCTATGTGTTTTCGGTCCTCTCGCTTCATCTCCACCCTCTTTGGCTTCCCGACTCCACATTTTGGTTCTCACAACTCTTCGATTCTTCTTCCAAAGTAAAAGAAACAAAACGTTTACAGATCAAATCTCGATTGTCAACAACAATTGAATCACTTGAATAACTCTAAGTTCTTAAATCCAATTCAAAGGAGGTTATCTCACTTGATAAAAAAAGTCCTACTCTCATCATTACTACCTTACTTTTGCAAAATTAGGATTTCATACAGTCACAAAATTCTCAAAATTTCGACTTTTCAAACTATACCTAAGATTAATAAACTAGGACCTCCACCATTTTGGAAATAAACAAGTTCTCCGTGGGATTAATACAAAGACTCAAAAATCTGTATACTACTCAATTGACACATATATTTGTGTGGTTGACACATATTTCACTCAGGTAAGTTGCAGTCATCACATAATGAAAGTCAACAAGTAGTGGTTTTATCATCTCTGGTAACTCAATCTCCTCCTCAGTCCCCTCTAGAATGACTATGGTCATCGCTATCAAGGCCTCCTACACTGACCATAGAAAAGTGGTGTGTGGGATCACGGTCTCATCTTTGACGTGCGTGTTAGCACCTCCTGACTCTTTAATGAGCAAAAGAACTATGCACTTCTGCTTCTTTGTGAATGAGTGGGTGTTCTTCAACTCAACAAACTAAGTCCTGCAATCAAACTGTTACGGTCTACTGAACATAATTTGACAATTATCTATGGGTACAACATCACACCATCAATGATCCTACATTTGGTCCCCAATATAACTCTACCAAACATTGTTGATCAATGTGTATCTTTTTCCCCTTCAATCAAGTCAAAGAATAGGTTTGAGAATACTAATGAGTAGCCAAGTCTAGCTTCTTCACATAAGAGTAGGGATCAATAATAAGGGTACAGACCTTCCCTCTCGCAATACAACCGGTGCGAAAGATGTCATGTCTCAACCAAGAGCGATCCCTCTTTAGTTCAATCTACATAGCCCACCTCACAACTAACATCTCGCGCTCATCTCCATGGAGCTGATACTCCTCACCCTGCTCTTCTTTCACCTCCTCCACACACTTCCTACACTACACCCTAATCGGTGAAGAAAACAAGTTTGCTAGTAGGGCTACCGGAGGCAATGTGTCCATATTCATTAGACCTGAAGCACTTCCTGGTTGACACTGAGTTGGGTGTGCTACTATTCGCAAGCTTCTTCCCACTCTAATTAGTTTCATCATCCCTCTGACAAGTCTTCACACCTACACCAGGTGTACGGCTAATGCCTACAATTGTAGGAGAATGTCTAAATGGAGATGAGTGTCTACTCTATCTCAGTTGGCTCTCCACCTTAAGTGTCAAAGCCTGAACATCGCCCAACAACCAATAACATTGTAGTTGGACAACATTGTTTATGGTTGCTTTCAAGCCTCCCAAATATATAGCTATAGTGTACTCCTATGGCTCTATCAGCTCACATTTCAACATAAGCTACTCAAACTATGTTGTGAATTCCTCCACTGAGGACACTCTCTATTATAGGTGGTGGAACTTCAAGAACATGTCTTGGTGGTAGCGTGAGGGTAAAAGTACTTCCTCTGCATCTTCTAAGTCTTCTCCCATGTGGTGATCTTGCTCCTAACTTCTATTTGTCTCACAATCTACAAACTTTCACATCATAAAGAGGCACCCTTCTTCAACTTTATGGTGGCTAGCTTCACCCACCTATCAGTTGGTACCTCCTTATAATGAAAAATCCTCTCAACAATCTGCAACAACTCAATGAAGTCATTTAACTTAATCACAAAATCCGGTAAGTCTACCTCCACCCTAATGTCTTCCTATCCTCCAAAAATCACTCCATCCCTCGGCCTCTTTTGATATTGAATCCCAAAGCACTATGGCCTATCCTCCTCTCCGTTGAAATCCCACTATCATGATCGACAGTGATCTCTCCATGGGTCCATTCCTCAATTTCATTAAGTTTTGCTGAAGTCGACAGATTTCCTGCTGCAACTCTTCAAGGTAAGTTCCCGATCGACTTACGACACTTGTCTATTTTGATGGCATGGCTAGAATTTAAATTTGGGAAGTGGAAAGAGGGTGTACAAGGCTGATTTAGGATGCAAATAAAATTAGGGTTGTTGATTTTGAAAATCTTGGAGGAAGGGTTTTGAGTTAGGTGTTGGTGGATTTTAGTAACCATATGATGGAACTAAGGTTAGGCTAAAACTAATATCAAATGATATCGAAAATTAACAAACATCCATGGGAGAACTAATATTATTACTAAATTTAAAATCTGAAAAAAAAACAACAGGTAAATTTAAAATTACAACAAAATAATAACATAACACTGGAACTGGGTTAGATATCGGGTCTAGGTGTGCTAGTTAGGGTGTGGACCTACTGGGTGGGGGCAAGGAGGTGGCTGGCAAGTTAGAAAGAACAAGATAACTGTTTCCAAGAGGCTGGATGGCAAGCAAGCAGCAGGAACAGCTGCGGGCGAGCTGCCCTGTGCAGCAGCCGCAAGGATGTGCAAGGCAGCAGTCAAATATCACCTGGAGACCAAAATACAGCCTAAGCACCACTTGGAATCCTATGATACAGCTCGTAGAGGGAGAGGGAGACGCCGACAACTATCCCAAAGTAAATCACCAAAAAACTGAACCTAAACACCAACAAAAGAAATTATATATCCCTACATAACTAGGAGTGGGTCCCTTCTTAAAATGAAATGGCACTCCCAAAACAAGAGGGCTAGACCGGCCCTCAAAAACCTTGGACTAAACCGATCCAGGTTAAGGCGCCCCGCATCAACTTGTAACCAAAATTTTATTGGAGACCACTCAAATATAATTCAGGTCGAACCTTAAAGGACAACTTGTGTTTGATTCCCTAATTCAAATTCAACATTCACATAGGCAAAATCTCCAGTCAGACAATGTCCACCAATTGGAATCCATGCTTCTTGTTATAACTGTAAGCTCCCCCTTGCACTTCCATTACATAACCGGTCATAGCACTACAGCAGAAACCATCAAGAACAATTTCAATCAACAGTTTGCATTCTCTCTAACTAACCATTCAGCCAAAGTTGTTCTTAAAACTGAAGAGATGCACTCAAAATATATAAGGGTCTTGATATGTTAAAATTGGCATATAGATTATTCACTAAGGCCATTTTATGTTAACGGTCTTTATGTTTGATTTATACATTTGACTGTTTAGAATTGTGAACAGGTAAGCTTACTAAGAAATATCAGAACCTTTCTACCAAGCCAACTTATGATAAACATCATTAAAGCCTCACCATTGAGCATCAATGACAAAAGAATATACAATAAACTATCTATAGATTCGTGATTTACTTTCTTCTTTCCCCCATTTTTTTAAAGAATGTCTTATCACCTTTGTAGGGTGAACTGACTATATCAACTCTATTATTAGCTAGAGGACACGGCTTCAAATAACAGAAAAAGCCTTTCTACAGTGCAAGATGAGTTTTAGGCTAACCGCACCCAAGACCAAAATCAAATGGAAGATTCACGCTATGTGCATGCCTTTCAAAAGAAAAATAGAAAAAACACACATCAAATCCATCATACATCACAGATTACAAACACAAAACTAGCTATATAAACAAGGTTTAAAATGTAAAATGCCACTTTTCATTCATAGCATCTTTTGCTCACAGGAAAGCAAAAACNCTCCAGCGTTTCTCTTCAGCTCTCCCGCACGAGCCTTCTTCCTTCCGCTTCTTCGCCTGTTTGACAGCGCACAAGCTCAACTCCTCTTCCTCACGCACTTCTTCCTCTCCTCTTCTTGTAAAGTCAGCTAGGGCATGAGGGATTCTCCTTTGTCTCCGCACAAAGCTTCTTTCCTTCGGCTCAATTGCTCATGTTTGAGTGTCCGCACTCGCATCCTTCTTTGCTCTTGGATTGCACACACGAGAGCTTCCGTCGAAGCTGTGGCTCAACCCAATAGCGTAGCCACTCTTCGAATCTTAAGTAAGCCTTTATCTCAGCTCTGTTTTCTCTCCCACGTTATAATTTACACATGAAAATACCCTTTGTGTTTTCGGCCCTCTCGCTTCACCTCCACCCTCTTTGGCTTCCCGACTCCACATTTTGGTTCTCACAACTCTTCGATTCTTCTTCCAAAGTAAAAGAAACAAAACGTTTACAGATCAAATCTCGATTGTCAACAACAATTGAATCACTTGAATAACTCTAAGTTCTTAAATCCAATTCGAAGGAGGTTATCTCGCTTGATAAAAAAAAGTCCTACTCTCATCATTACTACCTTACTTTTGCAAAATTAGGATTTTATACAGTCACAAAATTCTCAAAATTTCGACTCTTCAAACTAGACCTAAGATTAATAAATTAGGACCTCCACCATTTTGGAAATAAACAAGTTCTCTGTGGCATCAATACAAAGACTCAAAAATCTGTATACTACTCGATTGACACATATATTTGTGTGGTTGACACATATTTCACCGCAACACAGATTATCACTCAGGTAAGTTGTCAGTCATCACATAATGAAAGTCAACAAGTAGTGGTTTTATCATCTCTGGTAACTCAATCTCCTCCTCAGTCCCCTCTAGAATGACTATGGTCATCGCCATCAGGGCCTCCTACACTGACCATAGAAAAGTGGTGTGTGGGATCACGGTCTCCTCTTTGACGTGCGTGTTAGCACCTCCTGACTCTTTAATGAGCAAAAGAGCTATGCACTTCTGCTTCTTTGTGAATGAGTGGGTGTTCTTCAACTCAACAAACTAAGTCCTGCAATCAAACTGTTACGGTCTACTGAACATAATTTGACAATTATCTATGGGTACAACATCACACCATCCATGATCCTACATTTGGTTCCCAATATAACTCTACCAAACATCGTTGATCAATGTCTATCTTTTTCCCCTTCAATCAAGTTAAAGAATAGGTTTGAGAATACTTATGAGTAGCCAAGTCTAGCTTCTTCACATAAGAGTAGGGATCAATAATAAGGATACAGACCTTCCCTATCGCAATACAACCGGTGCGAAAGATGTCATGTCTCAACCAAGAGCAATCCCTCTTTAGTTCAATCTACATAGCCCTCCTCACAACTAACATCTCGCGCTCATCTCCATGGAGCTGATACTCCTCACCCTGCTCTTCTTTCACCTCCTCCACACACTTCCTGCACTACACCCTAATCGGTGAAGAAAACAATTTTGCTAGTAGGGCTACCGGAGGCAATGTGTCCATATTCATTAGACCTGGAGCACTTCCTGGTTGACACTGAGTTGGGTGTGCTACTATTCGCAAGCTTCTTCCCACTCTAATTAGTTTCATCATCCCTCTGACAAGTCTTCCGCCTACACCAGGTGTACTGCTAATGCCTCTAATTGTAGGAGAATGTCTAAATGGAGATGAGTGTCTACTCTATCTCAGTTGGCTCTCCACCTTAAGTGTCAAAGCCTGAACATCACCCAACAACCAATAATATTGTAGTTCGACAACATTGTTTATGGTTGCTTTCAGGCCTCCCAAATATATAGCTATAGTGTACTCCTATGGCTCTATCAGCTCACATTTCAACATAAGCTACTCAAACTATGTTGTGAATTCCTCCACTGAGGACTCTCTCTATTATAGGTGGTGGAACATCAAGAATATGTCTTGGTGATAGCGTGAGGGTAAAAGTACTTCCTCTGCATCTTCTAAGTCTTCTCCCATGTGGTGATCTTGCTCCTAACTTCTATTTGTCTCACAATCTACAGACTTTCACATCATAAAGAGGCACCCTTCTTCAACTTTATGGTGGCTAGCTTCGCCCACCTATCAGTTGGTACCTCCATATACTGAAAAATCCTCTCAACAATCTGCAACCACTCAATGAAGTCATTTAAATTAATTCTACCCTCAAAATACGGTAAGTCTACCTCCACCCTAATGTCTTCATATCCTCCAAAAATCACTCCATCCCTCNCACTCTCTATTATAGGTGGTGGAACTTCAAGAACATGTCTTGGTGGTAGCGTGAGGGTAAAAGTACTTCCTCGGCATCTTCTAAGTCTTCTCCCATGTGGTGATCTTGCTCCTAATTTCTATTTCTCTCACAATCTACAGACTTTCACGTCATAAAGAGGCACCCTTCAACTTTATGGTGGCTAGCTTCGCCCACCTATCAGTTGTTACCTCCTTATACTGAAAAATCCTCTCAACAATCTACAACCGCTCAATGAAGTCATTTAAATTAATTCTACCCTCAAAATCCGGTAAATCTACCTCCACCTTAATGTCTTCATATCCTCCAAAAATCACTCCATCCCATGGATCTTTTGATATTGAATCCCAAAGCACTATGGCCTATCCTCCTCTTCGTTGAAATCCCACTATCATGATCAACAGTGATCTCTCCATGGGTCCATTCCTCAATTTCATTAAGTCTTTGCTGAAGTCGACAGATTTCTTGCTGCAACTCTTCAAGGTAAGTTCCCGATCGACTTACGACACTTGTCTATTTTGATGGCATGGCTAGAATTTAAATCNGGATCTTTTGATATTGAATCCCAAAGCACTATGGCCTATCCTCCTCTTCGTTGAAATCCCACTATCATGATCGACAGTGATCTCTCCATTGGTCCATTCCTCAATTTCATTAAGTCTTTGCTGAAGTCGACAGATTTCCTGCCGCAACTCTTCAAGGTAAGTTCCCGATCGACTTACGACACTTGTCTATTTTAAAGGCATGGCTAGAATTTAAATTTGGGAAGTTAAAAGAGGGTGTATAAGGCCGATTTAGGATGCAAATAAAATTAGGGTTGTTGATTTTAAAAATCTTGGAGGAAGGGTTTTGAGTTAGGTGTTGGTGGATTTTAGTAACCATGTGATGGAACCAAGATTAGGCTAAAACTAATATCAAATGATATCGAAATTTAACAAACATCCATGGGAGAACTAATATTATTACTAAATTCAAAATCTGAAAAAAAAAACAACAGGTAAATTTAAAATTAAAACAAAATAATAACATAACACTAGAACTGGGTTAGATATCGGGTCTAGATGGTGCTAGTTAGGGTGTGGACCTACTGGGTGCGGGCCAGGAGGTGGCTGGCAAGTAAGAAAGAACAAGATAAATGTTTCTAAGAGGTTGGATGGCAAGCAAGTAGCAGGAACAGCTGCGGGCGGGCTGCCCTGCGCAGCAGCCGCAAGGATGTGCAACGCAGCAGTCAAATACCACCTGGAGACCAAAATACAGCCTAAGCACCACTTGGAATCCTATGATACAGCTCGTAGAGGGAGAGGGAGGCGACGACTATCCCAAAGCAAAAAAAATTATATATCCTNATGATATCGAAATTTAACAAACATCCATGGGAGAACTAATATTATTACTAAATTCAAAATCTGAAAAAAAAACAACAGGTAAATTTAAAATTACAACAAAATAATAACATAACACTAGAACTGGGTTAGATATCGGGTCTAGGGGGTGCTAGTTAGGGTGTGGCCTACTGGGTGCGGGCAAGGAGGTGGCTGGCAAGTTAGAAAGAACAAGATAATTGTTTCCAAGAGGTTGGATGGCAAGCAAACAGCAGGAACAGCTGCGGGCGGGCTGCCCTGCGCAGCAGCCGCAAGGATATGCAACGCAGCAGTCAAATACCACCTGGAGACCAAAATACAGCCTAAGCACCACTTGGAATCCTATGATACAGCTCGTACAGGGAGAGGGAGATGACGACAACTATCCCAAAGTAAATCACCAAAAAACTGAACCTAAACACCAACAAAAAAAATTATATATCCCTACATAACTAGGAGTGGGTCCCTTCTTAAAAAGAAATGGCACTCCCAAAACTAGAGGGCTAGACCGACCCTCAATAACCCTGGACTAAACTGATCCAGGTTAAAGCGCCCCGCATCAACTTGTAATCAAAATTTTATTGGAGACCACTCAAATGTAATTCAGGTCGAACCTTAAAGGACAACTTGTGTTTGATTCCCAAATTCAAATTCAACATTCACATAGGCAAAATCTCCAGTCAGACGATGTCCACCAATTGGAATCCATGCTTCTTGTTATAACTGTAAGCTCCCCCTTGCACTTCCATTACAAAACCGGTCATAGCACTACAGCAGAAACCATCAAGAACAATTTCAATCAACAGTTTGTATTCTCTCTAACTAACCATTCAACCAAAGTTGTTCTTAAAACTGAAGAGATTCACTTGAAATATATAAGCATCTTGATATGTTAAAATTGGCATATAGACTATTCACTAATGCCATTTTATGTTAACGGTCTTTATGTTTGATTTATACATTTGACTGTTTAGAATTGTGAACAGGTAAGCTTACTAAGAAATATCAGTGCCTTTCTACCAAGCCAACTTATGATAAACATCATCAAAGCCTCACCATTGAGCATCAATGACAAAAGAATATACAATAAACTATCTATAGATTCACGATTTACTTTCTTCTTTCGCCCATTTTTTTAAAAGAATGTCTTATCACCTTTGTAGGGTGAACTGACTATGACCCGGTTTGGGGCAGCTTATTTTGTTGTGTTTGTTTCGGCGTTTATTGCTGCGTTTTTAAATCGTCCTTAATCGCGTATTCGATATTACATCTATCCATCGAACGCGGGGGAGGGGTTTCGTTCGGCATTGGCTAGGGCTTATTTTCCTCCTGTGCCCCTGTGGATTCTCTCTCGCGCTCTTCCCCGCGATCTCCTTTACCGATCTTCTCGTGCATAAACTTCTGGTGAGATCTTGTGTAAACTATAGAAACGACACTCCTTTGATCTTCTCTGGTTCGTTTATACGGCTCGAATGTTTTTTTTTGTGTTCCTTTGGTTTCTTTTTAGGCCTAGAAGGCAACTACGAAGCTTTTAGGTTCTTCTATATGCTCTAGAAATGTTCTCCATAGATCTCTGGTTTTTATGCCCTTACGTTTTGCTTTTTTTGGGATTTTTAGCTCTTACATTTAGGGATTTTTAGATCTTGCTCTGGAAATAGATCACATATTTACAGTGCATTTAGATGTTGCACTGCTATGGAAATAGATCTTTTATATGCCGCACTCCTTTTTTGGGATTTATATGACGCACTTCTCTGTATCTATATTTACAGTGCATTTACATGTTTCGGTTCTATATGTCGCACTTCGTTTGGTTCTATATTTACAGTTTCTGTGTCTTGCAATACATTTCGATTTGAGTTGTTCTGAAAATTGGAAATAGGTAATTGGGCTAATTTACATATCATGAGGAATCATGAGCTAATTTACAGATCTAAAAATTGGAAATAAGAAATTAAGCTTGATTCTCCCTGTTTCATTGCAATTAGCTATTTTGATGTGGCTAATTTTCTGGAATTATTGATTGCTAGTTCCATCAAATCATGGTTTTAATCTTTACATGTTTCGGTTCTATATGTCGCACTTCGTTTGGTTCTATATTTACAGTTTCTGTGTCTTGCAATACATTTCGGTTTGAGTTGTTCTGAAAATTGGAAATAGGTAATTGGGCTAATTTACAAATCATGAGCTATTTTACAGAATCATGAGCTAATTTACATATCTGAAAATTAGAAATATGAAATTAAGCTTTGTTCTCCCTGTTTCATTGCAATTAGCTATTTTGATGTGACTAATTTTCTGGAATTCTTGGTTGCTAGTTCCATCAAATCATGGCTTTAATCTTTACAATTAGGGAAATGACTTTAATCTTTGTAGTTGAGGAAATGACTTTATGCTTTACAGTTGGGGGAATGACTTCATTGCAATACATTTTGGTTCATTGCATTTCGGCTGATGCGTGTAGGATTATTGATGTTGCACTCCGGGTCATTGCAATACATTTTGGTTTGAGCAGTTCTGAAATTTAGAATTAGGAAATTGGGCTTTGGTATTTTCTGGAATTCTTGTTTGAACTGATAAGGGACTGAATCAGTACATTTCGGTTGCTAGTTCCATTAACGCAATACATTCTGAATGTCAGCATTGCTTTCGGTTATGTTCTATTTTGAGTTGGCTTTGGTATTTCTTTGGTAATCTCGGTTCAAGGGGCAAGGAAATGACATCAATGTATTTAGAGTTGGCCTTGTAACCTTTTGGAATTGCATAATAAAATATTTTCAAAGTCTTACTGTGATGTAGGTCAATGACCGAACCACATAAATAATTTATTTCTTCATATATTTCTTTTTTTGTTATTGATTAAGTTGTTATGCTCTTGTTTGTGTTGGTGGCAAATGTTTATGTTTGGAGAGTGGTGTTCTTGTTGGGTTGACGTTGTTGTGGGCTTGAGATGTTCATGTGTTGGACGTATCATTACTTCAAATATAATTTTTTTTTTTAATTCTCATTTGTTCTCTATAGCTTCATCATGTTTAAATCAGTTGAAGGGGGGACCTCCGCAATGTGAGATAAGGAAATAACAAATATTTTCTGTGATCTTTGTATAAAAGAAATAAAACTTAGGAACATGCCAACAACGTTTTTTAATAAGGAAGAGTGGCGAAACATTGAAAAAAGATTCAAAGAATTGACTAACAGGGATTATGATAAACTGAAATTTAAAAACAAATGGGATCAATTAAAGAAAGAATGAAAAATATGGAAGGAGTTGAAACGTGAATCTAGATGTTTGGATTGGGATCCGATTAAAAGAACAAATGATGTTTCCGCTGAATGGTGGGCTGAAAAATTAGATATATTTTACATATACTCCGTGATTTGTTCGATTTTAATTTCAAATTACTTCTCTAATTATAATTGTCTAACTATTCGCTCTAAAATGTTCTGTCACAGGCAGTACTAGCAGCGAAAAAATATAAGCAGTGCGGGATTGAGCCGGAATTTCAAGAAAAACTGGACAATGTTTAAATGGGTTGTCGCAACAGGAAAATTTACTTTCAACCCATGTCAAAGTACTTTTGAAGGGATAGCAGATGAGTTCACTCCTGAGCCATCAACACTTGATGAAGAAGTGTCTAGCATTAACAAGAATGATATGGTGACTCTAGCACAACAAAGTGGGTCGGGGTTGCTAAGAAAAATAAAGAGAAAGAACGTTTGTTGAACACCTCCTTCAATCGTTTGATTGAAGCTTTTGCAGCTCCACCTATCTCTGATGCGAGCGTATTAGACTGTCTGAGACTTTTGCGTACTATTCCTGAAGTTGTGGCATATAGGCGATTTAACGCACAGTGTGTGAAAAAACTTGAGGATTCAACTAGAATGAAAATATTCATGACACTAGAGCCAGAAATGCGTCTTGAATATTTGCAGGTTTTGGTCGATGCATGATATTTCTTTATGGATTGTATATGTATTTGCACTATTTGAACTTTGACTAATACCGTTTTATTTTTAATATGTTTGGGACTTTAAAGCATGCTACCTTCTCGTGTTTGGGACTTTTTTAACTCATTATGTTAACATTTTAAATTTTTGGATAGTGGACTATTAATGTTTATATTTTAAATCATTTAAGATGGATCCGCAACGTGAACGTCGTAGGAGAATGACATTTGCTACAGTTGTTGCGATATTGTTATTGGATTATTACCGGCATAGGACTACTCGCATTCCCTGCATGACATCCACCTTTGTTGGAGATAGATGAGTTGGTGAAATGTTTTCTGACCGTCCAATAAGATTCAGAAATATTTTCAAAATGACGACACCTATTTTTATGGATCTTCTGCACGAGTTATGTGTAAATCACGGCCTCCAAGGTTCTTCTAAAACTACGTGTAGGGAGATGTTGGCTATAACACTGTATATTCTGTTACAGGATGAGTCAATTTGAGGAGCTATGGAAAGATTTCAATATTCATCCAAAACAATTAGTCGTTACTTTTCAAAAGGGATACAGGCACTTGTTAGCTTAGCAGCTCAAATAATTAAACCGGGTGATCCATCATTTGCTATCACTCCAGAACAAGTTACCAACGATCCATGATATATGGAAAGATTTCAACATTCATCCGAAACAATTAGTCGTTACTTTTCAAAAGGGATACAAGCACTTGTTAGTTTAGCAACTCAAATAATTAAATCGGAGGATCCATCATTTGCTACCACTCCAGAACAAATTGCCAACGATTCACGATACATGTCATATTTCAAGGTAACTATCAGTATTTTTAATTTATTACATTCTATATATTAACAATATTATTACTCTCTAACGACCAATTAAACAGAACTGCATTTGTGCAATTGACGGTACCCACGTTGATGCTCGAATACCCAACCACGAGAATGTAGCATACATCGGTCGGAGTGGTTTAACAACGCAAAATGTCATGGTTGTATGCGACTTCAACATGTGTTTTACTTTTTTGGTGGCGGGCTAGGAAGGGAGTGCACATGACAGTCGAATTTTCTCCTTTGCTACTAGGAATAGATCGCAGTGTTTCCTCACCCTCCATCAGGTTAGTTTTGTTTTCCAATTTGTATATGTTAGCATGTAATTTTTTTTATTAACATTGTTTTTCGTACCAGGAAAATATTATCTGGTCGATGCAGGATATTCTATGCAAAGGGGATACCTGAAGCCCTACCCTGACACAATATATCATATTCCTGATTTCGAGCGTGGTAGTGGCACAGTACGTGATAGAAAAGAAATTTTTAATAAACGTCACTCCTCTTTACGCGGGGCAATTGAAAGAACATTTGGAGTTTGGAAGAAGAACTGGATCATCTTACGTGATATGTCGTCGTATCCCTTCCAAAAACAGGTGCATATTGTGGTTGCAACAATGACACTATATAACTTCATTCGAAGACATTCACGATCAGATACAAACTTCATTATGGCTGACAATGATGAACTGAATGTCTTCGAGCAACCTACAGGACTAGTGGGGGGGCATTCATTACCTGAGGATGATACAGAATCTAATGAATTTGGAGATCAGGAAAGTGAAGGTTTAGCTGTATGATTGCTTTAAGGGAGTCTATCACAGATGTTATTTGTGGCTATTGATCTACCAAGTTTTCTTTTAATAAGGTTATAGGTTTATATTCATATGTAGCTAATTTTGATTACTTTTAAAATACCTTAAACCAACATTGATTCTTTTGTTATTTTCGTAGTTATACAAACATGACTTCCAGGATATCAAGTACAGGCAGAGGGATTTTGTGTTATTGTGGACTACCGTTTCCGTTGCTAACGTCACGTAAGGAGCATAGCTTTGGAAGGCAGTTCTATGGTTGTGTTAGAGGTGTTTCAGTTCGTTGTGGTTTCTTCCTGTGGGCTGATAGTCCCTCATATTACACTGACAGTAGTCATGTCAGCAGCCATGTGAATCTGATGTTTCCTCCGTCTGACAGTTCAGATGAGGACCGGCGTAGCCAGAGTCTGAAGTTAAATATTTTAATATTTCTTCTTGTTGTCGTACTTGTATTTGTACTTTTTTTAGTTCTCCTGGTACCCATTAGGGTGTGAGAACTGTATGATATCTTTTAGAACTGATATGTGATTATCGTATGTTTCTGCATTATATGTTTCTTTTCTATCAATAAACTATTCTGAATAAGCTGCCCAAAACAGTTTTATCAGACGGGCATGAATGTTAAATCAGACAGGGGCATGAATGTCATTTAACCACCAATAAGCTAGTCTGAATAAGCAGCCCCAAACAGCAAGCCAAACTATTCTGATAATCTGCAGATTATCATATTATCAGAATAATTTGCTTATCAGCAGATTATAAATAATCCACAGTTGCGCCAAACAGATCATATATCAACTCTATTATTAGTTAGAGGACACGGCTTCAAATAACAGAAAAAGCCTTTCTGCAGTGCAAGATGAGTTTTAGGCTAACCGCACCCCAGACCCAAATCAAATGGAAGATTCACGCTATGTCCATGCCTTTCAAAAGAAAAATAGAAAAGACACAAATCAAATCCATCATACATCACAGATTACAAACACAAAACTAGCTATATAAACATGGTTTTAAAATGTAAAATGCCACTTTTCATTCACAGCATCTTTTGCTCACAAGAAAGGAAAAACATCAGCACAGTTTATCCATTATAGTTTTAGGGAATTTTTATGTAAACTAAACTGTCTGAATGCTACATATAATAACAATTAAATAGAATGCACCAGATTGTGTCTGAAAATATGGTAGAGATCTATTATCTAGAGCTAACTACAAAAAAATTGTTTCCCAAACATTTAAGGTAAATGATGTTAACAAAATCAACTAAAATTGTTCATTTCAATGACAAGTATAATGATACAAATCTTAAAGACCATTCAAAATAGTATGAAGAAACTTGCAGTCATATATGCTAACCAGGCGCCAGAACCATGGCAAAGAGCACTACAAGCTGACTGTGATAACTGATTTCATATCACAAAAACTAAACATATGCCCAGAAGTAAATAAATCATGGAAAAAAAAATATACAAGAAAGTACAATGATTAAAAGCCATACACTTTTTTCTACTACTGTGTTTCGTAGGTAAAGATAATCAGCAAATACATATAGGAGAAACAATTATGATGAGAGAAATAATGACTTCAAGAGCAGCACCTCATCTGAAGGATCTGATAAAGCCTTTAAAAGGGAGTCAAATATGTCGTCTAAGTACGTAATGACCTGAAACAAAAAATAAAGTAAATTAAAACAAAACTAGACAGACAAGGACCAAGAATAACATAGAGCAATAAAAAAATGGGAAATTTACCAAATAACACACAGTTCTTATGTATCTACATATCTAACACCTAAAATTTCATATTTACAATTACAAGACTTTGGTGTCATAAACTTGTGCATGAAAAGGCATATTCACTTCTAAAAAGTAAGTAGTAGTGATATTTTTGATGTGATGTTAAGGATTTGAGTACTATGCATGTAATAATGAAACTTTAAATGTCATGTAAATATCTAGGAATTGTGGCATTAACATAAATGCCGTGAAAAAATTAATCAAACATTGACACTTAAACCTTTTGACAATGAAAACAAAAACTGTATTGATTGAAATTTCATTTCAAAAAAGAAGTAGTATGGCCAGGCTGACTGGGGTAATAAGGTAAAGATAAATTCAATTGTGTGATTAACCACCTCCAGCTTCATTTTGCCAACATTGTAAGTGAAGTTAGCGTGCAATTTACTTATCTTTCTCCACGTCATTTGTAGCCTTCGACAGCCTCAAATTTTTAAACTTGGCCACTATGTCAAGTAACTCCTGAAATGTTAGGATTGAGGCTATACAAAAGTATGGGACCACATGAACAATGATTTTGCCCATCTGCAATTAAGCAACATACTCCTCCCACACTTGTTGGTTGATCACAAATGTTCATACATCTCCAGAGATTGATGTATTTGTCACCAACTAGTCATATGTTTTTTGATATGATACTAGTGAAGGTAATATTTTCAATTGCATTGGTGAAATAAATAGCAAATATCCTCTTAACTCAATAATGTCTTGATCGAGTCATTGGGCATACCATTTAAAATCAAACATGGTGAGACTATTGGCAAATTGGCAAAAGAGTAAAGCATTTGCATTTCCAATATTAATGCAGGTCTTTTTGAGCTCTATCAAATGCCACCCTGGATTACTATTCGCACAAATGTTTTGAAGTTTGAAATTGAATACCGCTTGAGCATTGTGGATGATCATAATTCATAAATATGGACAACCATTGACAATCAATTTTTTGCCTATTTTAAGCTATAATTGGCAATTTTTTAATTGATGGGTGTTATGAATTGTGACTTGCTCTTTAAAGGTGGCTAGATCAACTTGAAATTTAGGTTTAATCGACCACAAACTTGCATTTCTTTTGACCCCAAAGGCCATCTGAATTTAAAAAATTCACAGAACTCAGTTGGCATGAACACCATTAGTTATCTGAACAGATATCCTCCAACTCGATAAATGACTTGATCGAGTTGTTTGGCATACCATTTAAAATCAAACATGGTCAGTATTGGCAAATTGGCAAAAAAGTGAAGGATCTGCATTTCCAATATTAACGCGGATCTTTTTGAAGAGTGCTGCCACAAATTGCTATTCCAATATAAGGTGTTGAATACTGAAATTGAATGCCCCTTGAGTATTGCAGATGATCACAAATCATAAATATGGGTGAACCTTGCCAATCAATTTTGTCTCTATTCTAAGCTATCATTGTCTATCTTTTAATTAATGAGTGTTGTGAATTGTGCCTTGGTACATCTTTAGAGGTGGCTAGATCATCCCGAAAGTTTGATCATACCAGCCTCAAACTTGCATTTCTTTTGACCCCAAAGGTCGTCTGAATTTCAAAAAATTCATAGAGATGAGTTGGCATGAACACCATTAGTTATCTGAGCAAAACCACTGGTAGACAGAAGATTATTCAGGTTTGTCTGCGCAACCACGTATCATATCTCATTAAGTATGTTGCACGAAAACTATGCCTAAAATATTGATAACATCCTAGTCCTCTTCTTTTGATCTCTTCATCACTTGGTAGCAGGGAATAAGTTCACAATTACTGCACTTCTTGCCCGCGTCAAAATTAGTATCATGGGAAGGATATTAGTGCAGCCTAGGATGCACCGATACGGACATGGAAACACGAGAAACTCCAATTTTAAAAATATAGAACACGGATATACCATCAACACACCATTATTATTATTACTGTTATTATTATATTAAAAAAATATCCACTAATCACATAAATTAAAAAGCATAAAATATATAAAAATACATCTTAATATTATGAAGATGAAAAAATAATGATATTTAAGAGAAAAAAATATAAATGATTATCATATTATTCATAAATCAAGATAACAGGCAAAAAATGAAAAATATTAAAAACAATAAAAAAATAAGTAATCAAAACTTAACAAAAACTACAAAAATATGATAATCATTAATTTTTTTAGAATATTGCATACAAAAATTAAACTTAAATTATTTGGTACAATATAAATCATCAAAATCTAACATTTTATTATACATTTTGTTAATATTAATTAAACTTAATTTTCTTAAGGATCGCATGTTCGAAGATGTGTTTTTGAACCTTCTTTTGTTATTTTTTTTAAATTATACACATGACAGGCACACCCGACATGTGTCAAACATGTCGCACGTGTGCCCGTGGCGGATGTGTGTTGGGCATTACATGGTTGTTTACAGTGAAATGTTAGTGCATCATAGGTGTAACCTTTCATATTTGTGCCCAAGTCTTTACAATAGTTGTTCGTCGAAATGATCAATCATAATCAATTCAATTTCTAAAGCTTTAACTACATTACTTAATATGTTAGATGGTTAAGCCTTGGGTTTAAATTTATGAGGATCCATAACAATCATTTGGCGACAAATACGTAAGAATCTTCTCCTTAACAACTCTCTTATTTTGCTTCGAAGATTGGTGAATTAGCTTTGCGCAAAAAAGAATTTTTAAGTCCATAATCAAGTTAATTTGTTTTACCGAGTGCAATATTTCAGAGTTCTTTTAGTTAGAAAATGATGCCAACAACTTCAAGGTTTGAGGAGCGACCGAGTATTAGGAAAAATAACAAAGGGCAAAGGTGCAACCTTCTTAACTGAGAAATTAGCAAGGCACGAATTGGTTGTGAGTAGCTACACCTATTGTAGCAATCAAGAAAGCCAAATTGATTGAAGAAGAAAAATTGGATCATTGCTCCAACATTAACAAAAACATAAGGAAGATCGATGTTGTGCCCCTCCAACGGTGAGGGAAAGAAGCAATCAAATATTTATCACAAGTTTTCCAAAAAAAAAAATGATAGCTAATATAATATTGAATAGACACAAAAAAACTCAAAAAAAGATATATAGAAAATAAGCAGTTGTAGATGGATTCCCCGTCATTTAACACCCCCCGTAACAGTATATGGACATGTTGATTTTATTGGGCAAATTAAAATCAACACAGCAATCACTGATGTTGTGACTAGATATTTCGCAAAAGCATGGCAGCACTTGATGTTGCTAAACACCATTACTTCTAAAAGGCAGAAAGCAGTCAATGTCATTAAGCAAATTCATGGAATATGAATGGCATGCATATGGAGGTTATACTTTTACTAAGCAAACTCAAAATCATGCAAGGAAACTCGAGCAACATAGTTAAAGATCAAAGTAGAAGATTTCATCAGAAGAATCTTCAGAAACTAATGTTTTTTTATAATAGAGCTAAATTGAAAGAAACTCTTATAGCAGTCACCACATCACAGATTCCATCTCAAGCAAGGATAAAGTACGAAACATTTGATAGCACCCTTTGACATACAGTAGAGCTTAAGAGACCAATCAAGCATGTAAAGACAAACATCCCAATGAAGTTATCAAAAATTTGTGGACTCTAAAAGGCACATTAATCATTACAACCAATAATTTTGACTTCCTTAAATCACTTTATATTCATAGCTCAAGACTTCCAGAAGTCCAATCCATTATGATTTATTACTCCTCAAGGTTGCAAGAAAGAACTTTCAATAAAGGCTAACAATAAGGCTTTACAAAGCTTCGATGCAAAGACAGGCACCCCATTTGATTTAACAGGATGCGATGTATTGGATTCACCATCATATCTAGAAGAAAGTGTGATGGATTATGACAAAGATCATCAAGCTTTCATGGTTTCATTGTTTTGAGTCTAACACTGTAACTTGGCTAGCTTAGTCGAAAGATCATATACCAATCCATTACATCAAGGATTCATGTCAGTTGTTAGATAGGTTGTATCATCCGAGTGTAACTTACATAGCATGGTTAGAAAACTTGTCAAAAAAGAATGTTTCACAACTTACCTCACTTAAAAACGGGTTTAAATGCTTTATTGGGTCATATCACATATTAGCCACAGGCATGGTCATAAGAGAACATATAAGCTCTCTCTTTGACGGCTAAATGGGGTTTAGAAAAACAACTTAGGTATGATTAACTAGCCTAAGATGACCAGTCACGTCCTTAATTTTATAGGAATTTTGAGAGTTATCATAATGTCATGTTGATAAGACGTAAATCTTTGATGAACTTTAAGCAAACTTTAAAGTTGTTGCACTTGAAAGAATTGGGATCATAGGTGAATGGGTGGTTGTTTTGAGCACAGACAAGAACTTACTTCTTTTTAAAGCTTTCTTTGTTTTTTTTTTCTATTTTTGGCCATTTCAAGTTGTCATGGGGGTTTTTGCTAACAAAGGCTCGACGTTGATGCAAGCCATCTATTTCACGTTTGTATTTAGATGTGCATAACATTATGCAATAAATTAATGCAGTCTTCATACTATAGTGCCTAATACTTAATCTTAAACTTTGATGGGAATCAATGATAATGATGATCCATACAGTAATGATTCTCAGTATTGCTTGCACCTTTCATCGAGAAGAAAAAGCCTTCGAAGTTGGTTCCTTTGGCTTGGGAGTTTTGGATTGGAGGACTTATTCTTTGTATTTGAATAAAGTGTTATTTTGTAATCTTTTTTCATTGGGGGACATGGAAAAGTGCCGATGATCCACTTAATTAAGATGATCTTTGATTAAGGCCCACATCAAAAGAGTAGATCCTTTCATAAATCATCATTTGATGATCCTCCAATGTTTAAATTATAATAGGAACGAGCAATAACATTAACAAAATTATTGAACCCATTAATTTTAATCTATGAAACCCATGTCTAATATTGATCGAGGAATTCTTAAGTATTTACTTGACTTGTCTTTCAGAAACAAGCGGCAAAATTGATAATAACAACAAGCTCTACAGTCATTAATCATCATAACCATAAGACAATGGGAAAACCTTGCATTGTATTTTGCTTGTTTTCAATAGAAGCAATTAGTAGCAAGAGCTTCAATGGTAACCCCTCTAATTATAATCTTTAATAATTAAGCATCATTCTAATTTTTGCAAATTTCCACGAGATTCCCTACTACTTTTTTATTTCACTAAGCGCCGATCCAATCAAAAAAATGGCATCAGAAATACGTACAAGTTAAAGGAAGAATTTGTAAATGGTGGATCACCCGTCTCATTTAAAAGATTATATCTCAAAATTTAAGATTTATCAACTTCTATACTTTTAGTGAGGTCAGCTCGACGGCCTACAATTTACAAACCAAGGCAATAAACAACAGTAATGATTCAACCACATCACAAATCTTTCGTAAGAGTTCTTGCTTTGCTAATATCAGCAATTTTAAGTGCTAGCCAAAGAACTAAAGATTATCTGAGAGCCTAACTGATATTGTTTAATCAATTGCAATCAGTTGGAGCCATTAAAATCCTCATCTTACGAGTCAATTCCATCTTTGGTGAATGAAGGATGCGATTCAGTTGGATTCCTGCATTCACACTAAATACCTATTTTTTGAAAAAAGAACTTTGGAAATTTACATATGTGAAAAAAGGATTTATAAACCTTAGAATAGTCTTAGGTGAGTAATAAAGCACTTTAAATAATTCTTGGAATTTTTTAAAGTCATTTTTTTTGCTATTTATAATTCTTTTTTTTTATGAACTATTTTTTATTTTCTAAGATTTTTTTTTTTTGTATTTTGTAAAATTTTTGTGTTTTAGAAAAACAAGTACCCCACTAACCAAACGAATTGATGTTATAATCAGGTGCATTACACAAAATTGGTTAAACGGGGCTTGAAACATTTAAGAAATCAAATAACCAATCTATAGGTAAAATAAAGTTTATCCCGTTAAAAGTTAGTCTCCTATCCACATAACTACACTCCGTCCTCGCATTACCTGTGTGGCCCACAAGGCAATTGCTCGTCAATTTTTCTACAAAAGAACCGGTTTACCACAAAAATGTACCCGTGTGAGCAAGTAAGTGCCCAAATTAGAGGCTAATAGGGATTTTATAAACGGCATTAAAGCGCCATTTTTGAACATCTAGGAATTTGAATCTTTAGTCCATAAGGATTAGGCAAAAAAAGTCTCATAAATCTCTCATGTGACTCGACCTAAATTCTAATCTTTAGATGACAGAAACAAAACCATAAATAGAAATCAATGATTTAATCTCTTAGTATCAATCTTGAGAGAGTTTAAGGACTCAATCAAACATGGCCATAAATTCAGAAAGGGCTAATAGCCAACAAATGCCACCAAAAAGATTAACTTTCCATTTAGCTTAAAAAAATTAACTTCGCTCTAATGTATGACTGAAAAAAAGGTTCATTCTTGATTTTTAAAAAAATAGAAAAATGTATTTGCAAACCAAAGGGTGTTGCTAAATTCAAGAAATCAATTCATGTTGACAAACACCAAAATAGCGTTTGTCATAATTTATGAAGAAAAATAGAAAGTAAATTTCAGATACTAATTATTGAGGAAGAAAAAGAAAAAAATAAGCTGCTCTTAAATAATCTACATGCAAACTAATTTATCGTCTAAAAACATACTCTCAAAGCGGTAAGCATTTCATTGAATGAAATGAGCTCAATTTGGATTGAACCTAATTCTAGAAAAGAAATCAACAAAGAGAGAGGTTGGTAACCACTATATCTCCCATGGACGTCAAACCTAGCCCTGGTCACCAGTTTGAGAATTGACTTTATAGTGAAGAAATGCATAAAGAGCAAAATGAAAAGAAAAAGAGACGAGCTTTATTTCCTAGTATGATTCAAAAGAAAGATGAAGAGCTTCTTTCTTTAATTCTGTGGATTCCGCAATAGGAAAAAAAGTCAAAATCTTCCTTTAATTCTGTGACTTTCAACTTTCATTTTGCCATGCAATCCTCATCATATGAAGAATGGAACAACTCTAACAACTCCGAGTAAACTTAAATCGTAATGTCTATCAACGATAGAAGAATAGTTTGAAATAAAACAAAGAGTAAACCTAAAATAAATATACAGCATAAATTATTAATAAGCATTTTTTTCTCTAATTCAAAAAAATATGATATAATTTATAAGCCAATCAACTATAGTCCAGAGCTAACTAGACCAATCAACTTCAACATACCTTGACTTCAGTGATCAGCCGCTTAAACAAACTTAATTAGAGTAATCTATCAAATCGTGTGCTTATTGCAAGTCAATGGGAAGAAGATCATTGTCGTTACAACTCACTATGGCCCTCATTTGGTTGATCCAAGTGAGTAGACTAACATCCTTTGTTGTTCTGATGATACTCCAATATTAAACAGGACAAATAGAGTCATCAATATATTATCCTTTATTACTATAACATAAATATTAGATTTAAAAGTAGCAACACAAGCCCAGCTTGCTCCAGAGTAAGAAATGTTAGTCGGGTGGCAATAGTTGATTTTTGCATGATAGCTTTAATAGATGAAATAAATTTCATAATCATCTAAATCCTACCACCTCTAAAAAATCAAGTTGCTTAAGCTAAGGCCTACTATTAATCTTAAGCAAGACCATCAAATCCTTTAATTAAACAAGCAATTAATTGAACTGGGCTTCTAAAATTGAAATTCTCTACAAAAGTGATGAACCATATGCATTCTCTTCAGGAAGTTAGCTCATAAAAAGTATGTGAGAAGAAATCAACTTTAGGACAAAATCAATGGCAGGTTGTGCCACTTTCATTAGCAACCACTAAGGAGAAACATCTTCATTACTGATAAGACCTAATCAATGGCAGGTTGTGCCACTTTCATTACTTGTCGATGCCCCTTTCAATACCTGCAAAACGGCACCTCGAAGCACCACAATCTCATACTCTAAATGAACGTTTGTTACCTTAGACTCACTAACTTCTAGAACAGTTATTGTCAACTCAACANAAATATGATATAATTTATAAGCCAATCAACTATAGTCCAGAGCTAACTAGACCAATCAACTTCAACATACCTCGACTTCAGTGATCAGCCACTTAAACAAACTTAATTAGAGTAATCTCTCAAATCGTGTGCTTATTGCAAGTCAATGGGAAGAAGATCAATGTCGTTACAACTCACTATGCCCTCATTTGGTTGATCCAAGTGAGTAGACTAACATCCTTTGTTGTTCTGATGATACTTCAATATTAAACAGGACAAATAGAGTCATCAATATATTATCCTTTATTACTATAACATAAATATTAGATTTAAAAGTAGCAACACAAGCCCAGCTTGCTCCAGAGTAAGAAATGTTAGTCGGGTGGCAATTTTTGATTTTTGCATGATAGCTTTAATAGATGAAATAAATTTCATAATCATCTAAATCCTACCACCTCTAAAAAATCAAGTTGCTTAAGCTAAGGCCTACTATTAATCTTAAGCAAGACCATCAAATCCTTTAATTAAACAAGCAATTAATTGAACTGGGCTTCTAAAATTGAAATTCTCTACAAAAGTGATGAACCATATGCATTCTCTTCAGGAAGTTAGCTCATAAAAAGTATGTGAGAAGAAATCAACTTTAGGACAAAATCAATGGCAGGTTGTGCCACTTTCATTAGCAACCACTAAGGAGAAACATCTTCATTACTGATAAGACCTAATCAATGGCAGGTTGTGCCACTTTCATTACTTGTCGATGCCCCTTTCAATACCTGCAAAACGGCACCTCGAAGCACCACAATCTCATACTCTAAATGAACGTTTGTTACCTTAGACTCACTAACTTCTAGAACAGTTATTGTCAACTCAACAGGAATCTCTCTCTTATGTTCAACTGGAATCCAATATTATTATTGGAAACAAATATGTGATTACAATCAAACATATGATAATCTAGGATTCAAGTGTGTTTAATTGTAATCTTTTTCAAGTGAGTTTGGGTCAACTCCAGTATCACTCGGTATCAGAGTTAGCCTAATCATATTCCTATATTAGGGCTTCTAGCATCTATCATACTCAAACCCTATCTCCACCAAAAATTTTATTATTGGAAACACACTTGAAAGACAAATTAGAACAAACAAAACAAACTCACAACAATGCTTGATCCATTGGTGGCGGAGGTCGGCTAGTGGTTGGGGAGCAGAGATAGATGATTGAAATGGGTTGTAAGTAGTTGGAATAGCAAAAAGAGGGGTTGGAATCACACCGCCAGTGAACCAGAGGGTTAGAGAAACGAAAACAGTAAATGGGGTGGCAAGTGGAGTAGCTACGTGTTGTGGGAAAGGCTAGAACGGCCAGGGAACATAAAAAAAAAGCAGGTGTGTTGTTTTCCATATCACAACAGTTTTACAGATGGCTGGATGGCGACCTAAACAGTGAAGCGTGGGAGTGAACAGTGGTGACAGTGACAATGGAGGGCTGGAACTGTCAAGATAGCGAAGAGGAGGTACGGGAAGGCGATAGTGGCGGTTGTGACTGCAAAAACAACAAAAAGAATGTTAATGCGAACAGTGCAACAAAGTACGACAACTGGGAGCAGCGGCGTGGGGAGAATGTGGAAGAGAATAGACTAATCACTACCTCGAAAGAGAGATAAGTCGAAGCACTACCCAATCGCTCAGATACAGCCCTCGAGAAGAGAAACGGATGTCGACGGTTATCCGATGCAAACTCATGCTAAAAACTAAACCTATAGCATCAAGAATACAAATATATAATAATAGGATAACGAGAAGTGGCCCAAGAGGATCGGCCAACTTCTTGGAAGGGAGAAAATTTGGATCGGTTCAGCCCAAGCGAAAAAACAAGTCACTTGGAAAGATCATGTGTGGCATAGCACTAGCCGGGCCCGCGCGAGCTGGGCGTGTCCGCGCTGGTGATGGCACCTCTGTGCAGGTGTTCTCAAGTTTATTTCCCAAAAACATTTAAACACAAGAATGAATTTGGAGTTCTCAAAGTATATTTTCAAAAACATTAAAAGACCACATGAACAAAAAAAACTATGTAAATCATAAAAATGCCTCATTAATTTGGCTCACTAATTTAGCGTAACAGAAAGTTGATATCTATCCTCCAAAATAAAAGAAACAAAAAAATCAATTAATTAAAGGTAGTAAATGACTCCTCTGCATAAATATCATAATAACAATATACAGCAATGTAGGGCAAGTGTATTTTCCCTCATTTGGTTACAAGTAAATCTAAACTACAATCACAAGAAAAAAGAAAAAAAAATATTTGTGGAGTTTGATACATATTTGGATATGCAAAGATGGATGTGAGAGTCAATAAAAACTATGCAAAGTGAAATTTGTCCTTAAAATTCTAGGATTCTTCTCGGTAAATAAATAATATAAAAAATATGATTGTCCTCAAAGATGCATGAACATGAGTACTGACATATGGTCACGTTTCAAGATGCATGATGTCAGGTTTAAAGAAAATGGTTTTTCTTTTAATTTATTTGAAAGTCATTTCATGCACTTCTTATGAGTGATGAAAGAAAGAGTTTTTAAGCATCTCTAGTGACTTGTTCTCGCATAGACAATAGGCATTGATGCGGGCACCATTTAGAACAAAAAATCAAATAAATCAACACAAATACAGAAACCACATACCAATTTGACTAGCTCTAGCCTACGTATTTTTCAATTTCACATTGAAGAACTAAATAACTACATGTCCTCTTTATGCTCTAGATATATCTTGCTCTCCTTGTGCTCTGCACTCGCCTACATGGCATGCTCATCATGTCGGCTGCATTATCTCCTTGCACTTAGCCCCTACGTCCATGAACTCAATGATCAACGCACTCATTGCAATCGTGTGAGCCCTTCCTACTCTTGGCATGCACTTGCATTCTTGGCAAATGACAAGCTAACAGCACAAGCATACTTCCTCCCTCTCTACATTCGCCGTCTACACATTTAGCATGCTCCAATCATATGCCCTTTTTTGCATTCGTCATTTTCCATATGTGAAACTCTGCAACACTTGCCATTCACTATTTTGTCCTGTAGGGTTGTTTTAGTTTTATCACAGCATGTGTTTGAGAGCTAATCTGGTGCTTACATCTCCACTACAAGGCTTGATTCTTTTTTTCAAACTTGATGCCTCAAAAAACATTCTTGATATTTCATTTTGCTTGCCTCTTATCAATTTTTTTCTCCATCGCTACTTTATGGAGTCATCTCATCTCATTTTAGATCTCTTATCGGCATCCACTCCATCTACACAACTAACTGCTCCTCATCCACAACCACATTATGAGGCATGTTGACACGGAGCTTTCCCGTACTATTTTCTCGTGATATTGTAGCTGCTACTGTATCGCAGGATTCAAAAACACAGGAGATAGCAGGCAACTCACTGAAACAGTCTCATTTTCCATTTTTATTCTTTTTTTTCATATTATCTTTCTTTTTTTTTAAATCATTTCATATATATGTGTTGTATTAGAGCTCGAACTTTAGTTTTTCGCGTATGATTCTGTTCAGGAGTCATCAACTATCAATGTTCCCCGGCAACGATTATATACGAATGCGAGAAGGTGTTCTGGTTCAACTCGAACTAGGTGTGACCATCTCCAATGGTTCAAGTGGTTCTCCAGCAGTAACTCGACCCACGAGAATTTTCATATTTACCCAACTCCTTTGCAAACTTTCCATCCATCGCCCTCGCTGCGCAGTCCCCGAACAGCCATCCCCTTTGATGTTCAGTTCACCGCCATTCTCTTTTGGTGTCCCTCGTTGTCCCAACCATTTGCTTCACTGCTTTCACTGTCACAGACCTCCAACTTCACTGTCGCAGCCCGCACTCTTTCATTTTGTTGTTCTAGTCCTGTCCCGCCATTTGGCATCACTGTTGCCACCCCGCAAGCCCTTTCTATGATTACATATCACTGTCCAGCCTTCCGGCAACACTAACACATTCCCTCAACTCCTCTCCTTATTGTCAAGAGCCTACCCGACCCTTCTAATGCCCTGCCACCACTCTTTTGTCGTAGCCACCTCACTATACCTTACGGTTGCCCACCTTCCTGCCATCCAACAGCCAATCACAATCGTTATTTGTTGCCTTCCAGTCATTCCCCCACTTCCATGCAATCTTTTCCTCCATAAACCGCAGCACCACTTCAATCTAAGCCCTAGTTGAGTTGTGTTCTGTCTTTGTTATCTCCTAGTTCCAAGCGTCTTTGTTATCTCCTAGTTCCTAGTGTCTTTGTTTGTAACTTTATTTGCTTTTAAATAACAATACTTGTTTTCCCTATTGTAGTTTGGGTTACATGTCCTATGATTACTCATATTTCTATTACTTATCCCCCTTTGGGCTTTCCCTTGTGATGCACTTCCACCTTTTTGGTAGAGATTGCTTGAGAGATTGTTCCATGAAGATATGTGTGCATTACTAAATCAAAAAAGTACAAGAACTCAGTCATTATGCACCTATGATATACAAAAGTGTGTCATGTCATCCAAAAGTATAGTATAGAGTTATTTATCATCATCTATATGCATCAAAAAGAAAGAACTGCTAAGGGCACGCTTAGCACAAGAATGAGCGGCCATGTTAAATAAGCGAAGCATATAAGAATATAGAACTTGCTTAAAGCTCAAAAGACGAGCCAACTTCAAGGCAATAAGTGGTTGTCGGTGCCACATCTCCTGTGTCATAGAGGAACGAAGAAAATGCATGACATTTTCGTTGTCCCCCTCGATTATAATACCCCATGGCTCCAACATCCAAGGTTGGCAACTTTGTTGGAGAGAATGAACCGCCATAATTTCAACTCGAGTGTTGTCCCAATGTTGGAAATTTTGTCGGAACGCAATAAAAAATTTGCCAAGCTTTTCCTGAATGATGGCCCTTGTACCCACGATCCTCGATGGAAGCAAGGCCCAGTCAACAATCATTTTTAACCACCCAGGAGGGGTGACAGAAAGAAGAAAAGACCAACCCAAAGGATTAGCTAGCGTCCCAATGCCCCCGAAATGGGTAGAAATGAGTCTTGGTTAAGGCCTCAATACCTGTCGCTGCAATGATGGAAGGTTTTTCATGATTCTGATTGTGAACCTTAGCATTGCGAGCACGCCAAAAGTGATAATTTGTGCAGCAAAAACACTTGGCTTGTGCAATGAAGCCCTTTCGAGTAGTATTAAGGTCCTTGGTCACTTCATCAAAAGCATTATAACCGGTTAAAAGAAAGCCCCAAGCATGCAAAATATTTTTAACCATGCAAAAAAAAAAACAATTAGAAATAATATGATCCCGACTCTCATCACTGGTGCAACCCCAAGGGCAAGGAGTGTTGTCTGTGAGGCCCCTCAGGCGAGCCAAATGTGGGTAGGGATAGTCACGTGGAGCACGTGCCGCCAAAAGAAACACTCCCAAAGGCGGCGTTGAAGCCTACAAAGCCAATCTTGTTCCATCCCATTAACAGGGAAGTTGGCTTCATAGGCCAGCGAGGTAATGGTATTCCCTATGTGAATTATGTTCAATTAGAAGATATGGTTTCGACTACTATATGATTGCACTCATATCCCCAAGCATTTTCAAAAAGGGTCTAAAGCTACTGATCACGAGTTGTCTCCCTCTCAAAGTAAAGGAACTTTCTTATTGTTGACTATAAAATTACTAACTTAATTTCACCCTCTTCTTTTCCCCCTTATCGGTAACTTTTCTTAGGGTCATCCACACGAAAATTATTAACAGATTTTTGGGTATTTGTGATGAGAACTATATTATTGAACTTATCAATTCTCATCATTTTTTTATTATCTTAAATATTGGGATTGCTCGAGACTCTTTTCTTGGTGAACATATTATGTTGATAGGTTTCCTACGTGCATGTATAAGCAATTACCTTATTTTGAGAATTCCATGGCACCACCTCATACTCTAGTTTTAATGGTTTTCCAACATCTCTTAATTCACTATTATGAACTCTCTTGCCTCAATCTTCAGTAAACTGCTTCAGGAGGATGCTACTAATGCAGGCTATTGATAACATCAATTGCTAAGGTAATGGTCAAATTGAATGTTACATCAACACTTGAGAAAAAGATATAGAATTGGCTCTATATCTTGTGGAAAATAGAAGAAAGTTGAGTTTGAAGACGGTCAACCACATTATTACTCAAATTCACATAATGCTTTAGAGCACACCAAAAAACTACAAAACCCTCCAAATGAAATCTTCCACTTAATAAAAATCTTTCGTCTAATGAATTGATGGTTATTTCCTCAACCTTTGATCAGGTTCATACACAAGACTATAAATAATCTTTGAATCCTAGCGGGAATAAATTCCTCCATGTGTTGCTAGCCTAGTGCTTTGACTGACCCCACTGACTACACGATCAATGTTCTAGAATCACATGTAGTTTTTGCACTTGAAGCTATGCCTATGGTAAAGGACATAGGCGATCCAAATTCTCATTTTGTTGCTTTTGATACTAGCATTTCTAGCACATAAAAGATTGTGGATTTTAACTTATATATGTTATGAGGGAAAGGAAAAGTAAAAAATGATACCTCCAATCTCAAAATATAATAGACTTCAAGTTAAACGTTTCCAATGAGGGGGGCCTTGGGGAATTATCTTCCTCTTGTTGATTCATTCAACACATGTTAGCCTTGATTGTGTATTTTATTATTAGTTCTGTTTACACATCCAGCAATAATTTGCATTTTCTTTGTAGTATTTTCTTCATTAAGTTATAATAATATATGATCTTGTTTTAAAATAGGAACAATGTAGAAAAAAAAAAACAAAAGCCAACACAAACTTGAGAACACAAGCTCGTAAAAATGTACTACTAAAGATTTTTTTGAGGAAAAAGCAATCTAAAAAGGAACTAAGGGGTCTTTTGGGCTTTTGAAAAGGAATACAGTGTACTCAAAATGTAATATATTTGAAATAATTTACAATTATTCGGTTGAAGTAAAACAAATGCAAGAGATTTTTTTTGTTTAAAGTAAAATTAATTAAATGTAAAGTTTGATGGCAAAAGCAACGAAAACTTGTTAATAGCCATGATGGAGGGCAGCCGATGATGTAGCATGCCAGTGGTAGTGGTCAATGGCGGATGCAATGACAATTGGTTGGCAGCCACCAATAGTGAACAACAATAGCCAACGGTAAAAAATAGTGATGGTGGCATACGGCACACGGTGGGCAACAACTGCAACAAGGACTAGTGAGCAATGTTGGATGCGGCAATAGTTGTAGCTTGCGGGATATTCGAAACTTAGCCAAAATTGGCCGAGTTTGTAATACATTACGAAAGAGATATCGTGAGTTTGGAATACCCTAAAATTTTACTCTGCATTCTTTTTACTTCAAATCAAATACCAATAATCTCAAAATAACTACATTTCAAATAATATGCCTATGATACATGAAACCAAACAAATTCTAGCATAGTTACAGATTTCTCCTAACATCACGTTGAAAACTCATTACTAGCCAAAACATTAAATTCAATCAGTATGAATGCCAAACTTTAATAAAATATATTAATATATATGTTCCTTTCTTCTTTAATGATGAAGAGTTATCGTTTTCACTCTATGCCCTTCCTATATGAAAAGGGTCTAGCATGTACATTGGGGTAAAACAGAAACTGCTGAACATGTCAATAAGAAAGAATTTATTCACCTGCAAAAATCAATAAAATGACTCAAATCATAAAAAATAAAATAAAATAGATCAACCACAAACAACTAGCATGCTTCATTCAAGAAACTAGGCATGATAAAGGCAAGACTAAATGAATTAAAAGCCAACTTACATATACCAATGAAGAAAAAGATCTCAATCAATAAAAAAGTAATTGACAAACAGACCACACAGACTAGGTTAAAAAAAAAGGATTAAAAGTTCATTGACATGAACCAGATGAATAGAATAGAAGAGTAGGTCGTAACAAAATTGATCAATGACCTCAGATCGATGCCGAGCCAATAATGTTGCAAGCCAATGAAGAGCTTCCAATCTTGTGGCCTCCCATTCGCTTGTTAATTGTCTGACAAAAGAGCATGAAAATATCTTATAATTAAAATGAACAGACAATAAAAAATACTCATTGAGCAGCAAAAAATAAATACAATCAGATAAATTCAACTCAATTTAGTCAGATAAAATAGAGGATACTTCCTTGTAGGTCTTCTCCTACTGCTCATGTATAGGCACAAAGTACGTCAACTCATGAATTGTAAAAACACAAGTAACCTTTAAACCTAGTTGTTTCCCAGGTGACCACATAAAAAAAAGCACCTCATTGCAATCGAAAGGACTGCTTCTATATCAAATCCCTCAGCTGGATCAGCATTAATGGCACGAAGCTCTTCATTAGTTTCACGAGCAACCTAATAAAGAATTAAAAGGATGTGTTCAAATGAACATGAACAGCAAAAGTATAAAAGTACAGAACTATACTCACCACTCTTATCTTCTCTTCTTTGTCTGATATGCAAGGTAAGATGGCTCCAAGAATATATGCATAGTGTGGAACAAGCTGGTCACCAGCTAGTTTCACGAATTCATTTATCTGCATGTCAACAGAATCGATTAAAAAATATTTTCATAAGTGATAAAATAGCAATGAAACGTTAAAAGAATCTCATTCATTGATGAAAAAAAAATAATCAAAAGATTATATAACAGAATCAAAAACTTCGAAAGAAATTACAAGCTTAGTATCCTTACCCACGTGATAGCTGTTAACCTAGTAAACTCATCCGAAGAAGATGCCCTTTGTACTAGTATTTCAGCCATTCGGCCATAATCTACATTCTTCAGAGCACATTTTAAGTCAGCAAAATCATTAAAAAAAGAGGCGATTACATACAGGGAACCCAAAACATTATTATTTACAAATTAAGCACCCCTTTCATCCATTTTTTCAAATGCTCACTCAAATATCAAAAGTCGTGATAAAACCCCAACCCATATTTTTCATTTTTATCAATTCACAATGGTTTGATCGAGACACGAGTAAATGCATCGGTTTCATAGTTCAAAAAATCACCTAGGTGCATTATTTGTAAATAGCAATGTTTCTTTTGCTTAGTATGTAATTATCCCTAAAAAAAGTATTTATCTCATAATTAACCTCTTTGTTTCAAAATTTAAAAATTTTCATATTGTATTCTCTCTGAACTAAAATCAAATATAAATTTCAAGAAAAAATAAACATAGGATGCCATAAGTAAAGGACACCATGCAACCAATTTCAAGAAACAAGTATAACTAGAGGTTCTTATTATACTAGTTTAAGAAATCCTTACTGGAGAACTCTTTATTTCTTGTAGAAATTCTGAGAGTGCAGAATCAGCTTGTTGGCGTATTTCATGGCTGGAATCACTTAGCATGTTGAACAGGCCTTTAGAATTCAAATTAAATGTCTAAGATGGCCTTTCTATTAATGAAAAAAGAGTAACAAGTGTAAAAATAAGCATCTATAAAGCATTGTTACCATCAAGGAAATCTGGAAGAAAACCAAGCATATCGATATCGGGAACACTATCCAATACAGTGATCCATCCTACCAAAAATTGCCGTACGTAGGGGCTTAATATATGCATCCGCTCTCGCAACAATGGTATAAATTCTTCTATGCTTTAACAAAGTAGAATAGAAGTTATAATAATAACATGAAGACTAAAATAAAAGCTACCCTTCCAGGAAATCTAAAGGTGACATCGTGGAGAGAACCTGAATTGATCACTCTCGGTAACAATATCCTGATTAATTCAACAAACGATTGTTATAATAATTGCAAATAGATGACTATTCCTACTTGATAGATATCCCCAATAAGATATCCTGCACTTACCTTTACAAGTCGATCTAGTAGATGGGTAGCACTCTGCACGGTGGCATCTGAGTCTGCTGAAAGCTTACATAGGGCATCAAAAATCTGGTTGAAATAAACAATAAAATCTCCTCTAACAACCTATACAAAGAGATTAAAATAGTCAACTTTTTCAAGTTTCATGAAGGATCATCAGCAGCAGCATAACCCAACAATTTACACCAAAGAAAAACGAAATATTAAAAGAAACAAACTCACTTTTGCTATGTTGTACAGTGCCTCGCATGCATAATACCGAACTCTGCTGTCTTGGTCAAGAAAAGAGTTGAGCACGGGTGGTACAATTAGCTGAAAGAAAATAAATTTTAGACAGAAAATGTATAAAAATGTGCAAGGAAAGCTTGTTAACCCACCTGCTTGAAAAATTACATATTAAAACGCATGCATAAATATTTTGTGAAATTAAATAACCTTTTTTTCCAGAATCTCAATTAATTTCTATATTTGAAAAGAACAACAATCACCATAAGAAAATATTTTTTTCAAAAAAAGAGGTTCCGTCAAATTTCAAGAAACTACCATCNCTTTTTTTCCAGAATCTCAATTAATTTCTATATTTGAAAAGAACAACAATCACCATAAGAAAATATTTTTTTTCAAAAAAAGAGGTTCCATCAAATTTCAAGAAACTACCAGCTCATTAAACTGTTACTGCAGTTTGAAAGAAAGAGCTGCAATCTTTAAAATACACTTCCCTAGGTGTGGCAACTAATTATAATCATCCTCAAGTTTTGTAGGCAGCTACAAAGGTTTTTAAATTAAAGACCATAAATTCATTGGGGCATCTATATAGATACCACCCAATTTTTATGTATTTACATATCCAAGACCTAAAGTTTGATTTTTACATTTATACCACCCAAATCTTTCATATCACATAAAAAATACCGCCATTTTAACTTCTAAAAAGTGAAATACACCTTTTCATGCATAGGTAGAGTGGCATACATGTAAAAATCAAAGTTTAGATGTTACATTTGTATATACATAAGACTTGTTTGAGAGGTGGAACATTTTGATAAGCAAGTAAAGGAAAGTTGGTTTCCTTTGTCAATATTCACTTAGATCCAATTGTCCTCCTTAAAATTTTATAAATTGATACAAGATTGATAGCTAGCTTTGCAACATGTAAAAAATTCTTTAATGTAAAAACTGGGTTTAGATTTATTGTTCCATGGCCATCAACAACAATGATCTTTTTTATTACCAGGGAATGATTTTAAGTATTGAAATTGATTATAGTACGAGTTAAGCGATTAGGAACTTGTAAATCTGCAAGATTAAAGAATGAGTTAAGTGATTAGTAACTTGTGAATCTACAAGACAAAAGCTAATGCGGGTGAAATCAAAGATACTAAATGGACCTTCCAAAGTTTAATGAACGTATACTAAATGATGTGTGGTAAAGTAGTTCAAAAGAACTCAAGAGTATATTAATTTCTTCCTTAAGGTTTCCATGTTCATGGAAGTCGAATTGTGGTAGTTCATTGCCATTAGTAAGATTGGCTTGATTTCGACCATGAATTCTTTCAGTCTAACCAAAAAATATGGATTTCATCTTAAAGCTTAAAGCAATCCACATTTGTGTGGTGTAGCTTTTCACAATATATACAACAAATTTCTTCCCGCTTCAATAATTTGGTACCCTATGATTTATTGATATGAATTTAATTTCCACGATGACCCTCATCATCTTTGAGTCTTGTCGTCATCATAAAAAAGGCATATATGCTATAGGAGTCAAGCATCACACCACTCCTAATCTCCTCCGCCCATATTAAGGTAAGAGTTTCATTGAAAGAAAGTAATCTCTCTTTGAACATCATTTTTATTTGCATTTGATCAAGTTAAACATCGAGATTGGACATGAATTCAAGTAGTATTTCTCTCATGACAATCTTCTTTGTCATTATGATATCGTCAATGCATTTCATTTTTATGTTCTTATATAAATCTAAATCAATTGTAAGGCTCTTCAGCAAATTATAGTATTCTATCAAACAATGAATACCTTGTTTTGAAGTAAATATCTTCACCATGATTTTGCATATCAAATAAGCATCATCGATTATAGAATAGATTTGATAAGAAGTTTTCTAAATTTCACAAAAGTTAGTAAGGATTATTTATTTCCACTGCTTTTAAGCTGCATGGAACTCCATAAGTATGGCATGGTCATTGTCTTCCTCATCCCAAGTATTAAACTTTGGAATTTTATATTATGAACCTACTTCAATCAAATGTGTGCCTCACACTAACCTTTATAAAAGTCTTCACAATTTGTAACCATTGGAGATAATTTCTTCCATTCAAAAGATAAGTAAAGTTAATACTTTGAAGATGAAAATTTGATTAATTTAGGAAGAGTGGGGAGTGATTCATAAATTACCCAATTAATTTTTAAAAGTTTTAGAGATTTCAATTAAGAGGAAATAAAGACAAGGAAATGATAGATTTTAACAAAGGTCAATGCAAGGGCCCTCAAAAGACCCTTGATTCATAGATCTAGACCACTAATAAATTTTGAAAGATAAATCAACAATGAAGGAAGATTATTTGAATCAAAGACAAGAAATGGCAAAATAAAAAAAATAAAAAAAATAGATTTGCTGGACAACATAAAGTACAAAAAATTATTGTTTGTATAGCATCAGACAAATGAACCACAAACTATAATGAAAAATAAGAACAATAGTAGTATCAGAATGTGATAATGGAATAAATTCAATGAGCAATAGCTATTAGCAAAGAAGAGGGATTAGATCTGCAATACAACTTACCCTGACGCCATGATGATAGAAGAAAATAAAAGTGTAACAAAAATTGGAGAATGGAGAAATCAGTTTCTAATAATATTTTAGTTGTATCGGTCGCACCCTTCTACCATTATTTATATAAGGAGGTTAACATATGAAAAGAAATGCATTAGTCTTAACCACTAAATCTATAGAAAAAAAAAAAGAACTATACAATGCATTCTTACTTTGTAAAGCCGGCATTTAAATTGATGTGGAAGCTCACCGTAAAAAAAAGCAAACCGCAGTAATGTATCTGCTAAAGCGCCGCAAAAATATCCACCAAGGAAGAGGCCGAAAAAAACACATTTTCCGTTCTTGTTTTTAGTCATTTCTTATATATGTATTGCATTAAAGTTTGGAAGTAGTTTTTTTTAGTGTTTTGTATCGAGACAACCACCAGCATCTCTTCTTCTATTTGAGGGTTGTATCCTAGGGGTTCCAAAAATATCCACCAAGGAAGAGGCCGAAAAAAACACATTTTCCTTTCTTGTTGTTTTATTTTCTATTATCATTCATTCATTTTTAGTCATTTCTTATATATGTATTGCATTAAAGTTTGGAAGTAAGCTTTTTTTAGTGTTTTGTATCGAGACAACCGCCAGCATCTCTTCTTCTATTTGAGGGTTGTATCATAAGGGTTCCAAGTGGTGCTTTAGTGAATCTAGATTTCCAGGTGGTTTCCCTACACCTTCCTGCATCGCTCACACTTTGCTACCACGTCTCCCTCTTCGTTGTAGCAGTCCCAACAACAATCCCGTTGTTGTCTTCCGGATGGTTTCCCTACCCCTTCCAGGTATTTCGGCGTATCAAGTCTTCCACTTGCTTCGGGGTATCTAGGTTTCCAGGTGGTTTCCCAACCCCTTCCTGCATCACTTATGTTGTTCCTCACAGTCCAGCCATTCTACTCGCTGCCACAGCCCCGAGACGGTCCACCTTTTGTTGTCTCGCAGTCCTACGCCTTCACCACTACTACAGCCGTCATTCCCGCTCATTGTTGATGCCAGGAAACAGCCATCAGATCTGTTTTCTGCTGTTCCAGCCACCCGGCCAGCTGTTTCCCTTGTTTTAGCTTGCTGCTATTGCCACAACGTCTCCCCCTTGTTGTTTTTCTGTAGTCCAGTTTCCCCAAACAGCCAACTACTGCTGTGTGAGCTGCCTTCCCATGTTGTCCTGCTGTTCCAGCCACTCATAATTGACGACGCTCCTCACTCATAGAACAGAAACCCTTTCCCTACCTTGATGCCACCCCACAAGACCCTCTAATTGTCACCACCTTCACATGGAATCCGGCCTAACGTGAGTTTGAGTATCGTGTGTGTTGTATTTTCTCTTTCAAGTGTGTTTGATTGTAACCGTCTATTTACTTCCAATAATAATATTTGTTTTTCCTAACGTGATTTGAGTTAACTCCAGTATCATATATACTATAATACACATGGAAACTACACACATGAAAATTAAACTTCTTGGATTGAGACAGTAGATTACTTGGATTATTGTTGGATTGACATCACGAATCTTTAGATTCAAAACAGTTTCCATAACAAGCATCAAATATGTTCTAAGTGAAATCATTCACCAAAATTAAGTGATGTGATGGACAGTAAAGACTAGTAAAAAAGGCTTTATTTAGGTTACAGGTATGAGCTAAAAGTTTTAGAAAGTTATATCTGATGAAAAAACTGGCTCTCGTTTGATATGAGCAAGCAATATACTATATGTAAAGACCATTTTTAAGAAAAGCAAATGATTTATTTTATAAGTTAATTGTTTAGTTTGAACTTGAGAAATTTATAGAGAAAGTTCAGTTTAAATTTAATGATGAATATGTCCATTCACCTACCCATCTCTAAAAAAACCAAAGAAATAATAAATATTAGTTCACATGTTTTTGACAGACTACAATCCTCTCGCATGCAAAAAACCATCTATCCACGTATTTGCCTATAACTCCTTTGGTTAAAAGATCAAGTACATCAAAGTGATCAGTAAAGTGAGCCATAATTCATTCATACATATGAAAAACTAAAATTTCAATATTTAGTGTAGAATAAGCAAACCTAAATTTTAAATTGCTAGCATGCTTCTACATTACAGTATATAAATGACACAGCTCTCTAAATATCTAGATTGAATCATAACAAAATTATCAAAAATGTTATGAAATATGAAGTCCTGGAAATTTGCATTCCCTTAGATTGAACAATACTTTTTTTTTATTTAAATTGCATGGTTGATAATTAAACCAAATAAATCTATGGAAAATCAAGAACCAATTCACCAAATACTAGAAATTTATTGCCACATGCATGTGCATATCCATACACACACACACACACACACACACACACACACTCACACAAATGTAGATATTTGTGTGTTTGTATAGATATAAAAGAGCTTTTGTTCCAAGACCCAATTCACCAAAGGAAAGGAATTATTATCCAATACATTCGTGGGAAATCAAGACCCAATTAAACCCTTAGCAAACTAGTGATCCGAAGGCCGACCCGATCACGCATCAACCTAAACCAAAGAATCGTAAGGACTGAGAGAGCGCATCGAGTTCTCAATGGTATCACCACAAGTATTTTTAAGGGAACAAATCTGAAATAAATCATAAACTAGAAAACACAGCATAACAAAGCCTATGGATAAAACGCTTGGGCATGCTTAAATCGTAGAATATCACCACAGCTAATCATTCCTATCACAAATCATCAATAAACTTTGGAAAAAACAAAATCCAGGCCTATCCCCATAGAGAAAGACCATAAATGCTGCTGCAAATATCTCTCCGCTTCACTGCCATAATATATCTAATACTTTTGACAACGACTTTCTCAGCAAATTTAATCTTTTATATTCATTATAAATATTAAAGGTCAACNTTCAATATTTAGTGTAGAATAAGCAAACCTAAATTTTAAATTGCTAGCATGCTTCTACATTACAGTATATAATCTTTTATATTCATTATAAATATTCAAGGTCAATATATATCTTATGCGTCGCAGTGGTTTCACCGCAATCTAACCTCGAGATGCTGAGCAGCATCTGAAGCCAAAGCCACAGTAGCTGCTGCAAGCCCTATTAACCCTCCCTACGAATAAAGAGAAAAAAATTTCAACAAGTGTTTATTTAAACTGACAACACAATAATATGAATCATGAATATAGGAGGCAAAAAAATTAATCAAAACAGCGAATCAATATTAAACACACCTTCCTATGGTTTGCATGCGGAGAGTAAGTAAATTCGGTAACCAACACGTTTATAACAGTAAGTATCTTCTCATGCTCTGCAGTCTGCACTAGTTGTTTCACGATATTTTCGACCTGCCCAGTTACATATATCGATAAGATCTGCACGTCTTGAACCAAAAAAAAAAAAAACGGAAACCCAACAGAAAAGAAGGATAAGATTAAAGTACCTCGAGGGCCGCATTCTTCCGCTTCTCGTAGAGTTTATCGGCGAGGTTCCTCAAAACCGATGTCGGAATCACAGACAGCGCGTCCGACATTCCGCAGCCACGGGAGAAATCTGCCTGAGAACTAAGGATCAGCGCTGAAAGGCGCTTGCGGTANCAGACAGCGCGTCCGACATTCCGCAGCCGAGGGAGAAATCTGCCTGAGAACTAAGGATCAGCGCTGAAAGACGCTTGCGGTGTATCCCTTTCAATCTGCAAACCCTCGGGTTAATTGGAGAAAAGGGCGACAGAAACCAAATGCGAGAGCGAGGGGGGGATTGGCTATAGGGAGGGCTATCGGCTCAAAAACTCCTTAAAATCAAGCGNAACCAAATGCGAGAGCGAGGGGGGGATTGGCTATAGGGAGGGCTATCGGCTCAAAAACTCCTTAAAATCAAGTAATTGTAACCCTAAAGCATGAACTCTCGATCATGGAGACCGAGGAAAGCCATGCGCTCTCTCTCTCGCTCTCTCTCGCTCGCTCGCTCGCTATCTTACAGAAGGCGGAGCGAGCGTTCCAGTTGAGAACGAACGCTGCGGTCACGGAGTTTGAACCCGTAGAATCTCGATGAAATAGAAATTTATGTGTTAGATATGTAAATAAATGAAAATTTAGTGGTATATATCTAAATAAATATTCCTTAAATTTTATATTACATTCTATCTTAAACTCAATATATCATATGTTAATTAGATAAATAAATTACATACATCGACTTTATGTGTCATTAAAAAAGTGAAATAAAGATGATAGTATATTTCTGAAGTATGGCTCCAGAGCACTAAGCTGAGTTGAATAGGAGACTGTTTGAGCTAGATCTCATTTGCCAGCATCATGTTTGAGCTTTATTGCATAGTAATCATTAAGCTATAAAATAGGCAACCCATTTGAATAAATAAACAAATTTTATTAAGTTATACATGTTGAGCTCATAAACAAAACATTCAGTTGAGAAAGACTTTAGAGTTGGCCTCATGTTATGAGTAGTGCTTGTTCGCACATTGCTTATTCAATTGATGTCAACTTTAAGTAAACTTCATCTACAAGTCTCATGTTCTTGTTCCCAAATGACAAGTATTGTCAATGTCTTCCCGTCATTAAGGTATTGTCCCACGTTCTCAATGAACCTCATGTCTATTATCTTCAAATCTCTATTCTTCTAAGGTTTTATAATTTAAGATATACGAACATTTGTTCTTTTTTATAAATGTGGATCGATGTCTTATCCGACAATATCTCATCATACCGACTCTACAAACTCTCATCAATGTCATTAATTCTCATCCTTTAGGTTTTATTAGATTTTGGGGGCTGACGATTAGGGGGATAAAAAATGAGTTTTTGAGATTTTCGTGGGATAGGGATAGAAGAATATTAAACTTAAAGATAATATATTATTTATTAGTATCTTAATTCATGCTAATTATAAAAAATAAAATTAGTTTTGTTTGAAGTTAATATTGAGTATGATATTGACCCGTAATTGAGCTTCTTAACGAGCTTATTTAATTAGTTTTTAACAATATTATCAATAATCATAAATGAATCGAGCATCATTCTGTTCTAACTTGTTCATTTAGCAATTATGTATTCATGAAAGTGTCCAAATTTGAACAATTAGTTTATTACATAATTACATATGGCTCTAACTCTGCAACCGGCAAATAACTTGTTGAGCTTATAGGTTCATTTGCAGTTCTATAAAAAAAGATGATCATAACATGCATTCAAAAATTAATTTGTTTAGACTGAATTACTTAATACTATTTATTTCCTTTTTTACTAAAAATAAATAAAATTTATCATTACACAAATTGATACACATGCAATTTGTATTTATCTAATCTGTGCAATTATTATACATATTATATGTCTTTATTGCACATGTATGAATATATTATTGAACTCTAAATTGAATTTTCCTAAAAAACATAAATTATTGAAACTGCCACGAAATATAACAACAAGAAACATGTTTATATAGAGGTCATGTAACCCCACAACAAATTGAATTAGGTCAATTATTTGAATTGCAAATAAATGTTGTGTGGACCAACCATATTGAAATGATAATATATAAACTTAATTTAGATTTAATTTTAAAAAGGTTGAATTTTTTTGCTTTATGGTTTGTTCATACCGACCAAAATTATTTTAAACATTCAACAAACCTTGCTAATAGATAATTGAAGGAACGATAAGGATGCTTCATCTTTAAGGGTATGTTTGGGGCAATTTATGTGTTTCAAGATAAACAACTTCTACTGAAACGTGACCTGCTGGTCGACCGCGGGGTTCGACTCGCAGCCCACGTTTAGTGTAAAAATGGAAACGTGTTTTCGGATAAGCAGACAAAACGTACGATCCAAACGGTACCGCGACATCTTAAAAAACGCCCTCACACTTCTAAGTCGCCCTAAGTCAAAAGTAGCATTTAATTATGATCGAATAACATACGAATTACTCTTAAGGGTGGAATCAACCACCTTTTTGAGAGGACAAACTGTCCATCGTAACCAAGCGTGAGAGAGGCTAGGGCAAAAAAGAGCAAAGTAATATTTTAGAAGAGACAAAATTGATATTTCATGAGGAGCAGTATATTAAATTGTATTCTCATCTAAGTAAAAATTTCAAATTGAGAGTGGTGGCACAATTGCCCCCTCCGGACCCTACCTGGGTTCACCCCTAATTCTTTTCATATATCAACTAACAAAAGAATTTTACACATATGATACAATTCTTATTTATTTACATTTAAAGCAGTTAAAAGTTTCATATTTACATTGGTCACACTGGTCACACTTTGTTGTGATAAATCTTTCATGAAGCAATAAATCATATTTTTATAAAAAAAAATTCTAAAATGAAGCAATAAATCAATTAACAAACATAAGAACAATGGCAGTCTGAAAAACAAAGTTGTTAAAGGAAACTCTTTCAAGCGGACCCTTAATCTCTATGGTGATCATCATCGTAGTTAGCCGCCGCAGCGACGTGTGCATCAACATCGGCATCCGTGGCCGGAAGATCGGCAATGGCGGCGAGCATGCATCGAATACTCGCGGACCGAGCACGGCGGAAACTGTAGCTCCCCTTCATCCTCTTCTCGGTCGAAAAAATGCAAGACGACTTGGAAAGGATGAGATAAACCAGAATCTGAACGGCGAAGAACATGACCACCCTCAGAAGAAACTTTGGGGATTCCTGCGTGAATGCGATCAGCTCCTCCATGAACAAAACTTAATCTGTGTTGATGAACGAGATAATCAATTGGTTTGGATTAATGGTGGATGACGTGGTCCTTTTATATGCTTCATAAGAGCCGGCTGCGTCTGGTTTGTTCAATTGTGGGTGGGCTTAGGGTTGTCGGATCTGGATTAATTGCAGCATTGGAGAGAATTCAGTCGGTAAACGTCACACGTGTCAAAAATAGAAGTTTCTAAAGTACAAATGTCCCATTTTGGTTTTTCAACTCAGTTTGGTTTGGTCGACATCTTTATGAGTTCAAAGGTAAAATATTCTATTATATATATGGGTGTAAACGGGGATATTTTGAGCTCAAAAAATGTGTTTTTGTTCGACTTATTTGCTTAGCGAGTCAAACATGAGCCGTTCACGAACAAAAAGTCATTTTGACAAACCTAATCACGTAGTCATAAGATGTTAAGGATTGGGGCAAAATTAAAAATATCATTTGAATCTAATATAATATCTTTTATTCTATTTTCTTAATTAATATTTTTAATTAATTATACATTTTTGTAGCCTTGTAGTTAATTAATTTTTATAAAAATACATCTCATCAAATATACACACACACACACACACACACACACATATAATTGATCAGTAATATTTCGAGTCAAAACAAGTCGAACATGAATAAAATAAAAAATTGGTAGTGTTCTTCGTGTTCGGCTCGTTAACACGAGCTTTTTTGACAGTCCGAATCATATATATTTTTATTAAATATTTTCAATATTTTAAGCTCAAAAATTTCTTTACGACAAATGTTTTAGGCTTAACATCAAAATGCCCAAATGCTTGCACGTGAAAATTTAAGGCGAAACGGCCAACACATCTTTGACCGGGAATAGGAATGCGAAGAATATATAAATCTTGAACGAATATATATACAAAGAGCATCCACCGTTGACGAAAATTAATTGTGACGGTCTTCGATGCTAAACTTAATTTATTCCTTTAATTTTAGGCGGATTCAAACTTTATTAAATTTGATTGTATAAAAAAAAAAAATTTTGGAAATTTAGATATTCTGCACAAATTTTTTATGCATTCAAATATTTAACTCGTAGGTATTCATTTTTACATAGATATTATCTTTAATACCACATAACAAAATTTTCGTTGAATCCAAAATGTTCACGGCTATGATGTAGAGTTCTATAGGGGGAGAGAGAGAAAGAGAGAATATAGTTAGGGACTATAAAAGAGAGTGTCATCTTTATTGACGACATTGACTCTCATTTATAGGAATATGTCACAGTATTAGCAAAATACATATAAGTCTCATTCGCATTGACATTTTAGAAATATTTTTTGATAATTTACGAAGATATTCACATATAATAAATCTAGGGGACTGATTCGATCGACAGGAACTTCGCCGACTACCTACCAAGTCTTAGCTCCGTTGACATATGATCTGAAAAGTTAATTCTTGCTGATCGTTATGGGTGTCAGTCACCGCCTTGTGAGAGATCACTGACAAGTTATATCGATTGCTTGAACATGACGCTTCCTTCATTTGCTTCCAACTCGAGACGATTGTGCATGAATTACGTTTGATCGGTCATATCTTCTTCTCAAGCAGTTTATATGTCTTTGAATTTCGTGGTGACACATTTCTCATATACAATATTACTGTCATTATGTTTATGGAAGTGAAATACACATTTTGATGCATGGGTTTACAACACAAAGGTGTTGAAAGTATTAAATTTCAAAATTGAGGCGCTAGATATGTAAATATATACAAATTATGTGATATGCATGTAAATTTTACCAAAAAAAAGATATTATGCATTGGGCCTGAAAAATGATTCATTTTTCATTGTATCTCAATTCTTATGTTTGTCCTTGTTGTAGTTGTTCGTTAACTTCCAATTTGGGCAAATAGATTAGCGTGAAGATATATTTATTTTTAAATTGAGTTTAGAAAACTCAAATAAAATGCAGGTCGAGCTAATGTCATAATATTTTGGATCAAATTTTGTCAACAATGAAAGAGGCGCGCGTTTGTCAGATTGATTGAACTAGATGGCAGCTGCGTAGAGGTGTAAATGAATCGAGGCGAGCCCGAGCCATGTTGAGTTCGAGCTCAGCTCGTCTATCAAATGGAGAGCTTGAGCTTGAGTCGAGCTCAAATGATGAGCTTAAGTTCGGTTCGTATTATTAGCAGCCTGCAAGTTTGAAATAAAAAAAAATAACTTTTATAGGAACTCACTCAAGAAGTTGTTAGTGGTGGGAGAAGGAAGATGCAGTGACAAGAAGAGCTTTGATTAATAGCGGTAGGCTAATCGAGCCAACTTGCAAGCCAACAAGACAAGTTGTGATGAGGTGGAGCTCGGTCAATAAACGAGCTTGAGTTTGAGCACGAGCATAAACTCATGGTTAAATAAGCTCAGCTCATAAGCTCGTTATCAAACCGAGAGCTCTCGCTGGCTTGCGAGCTGCCATGACTTATTTACACCCTTCTGGAGCTTGGGGGCAAGGGCATATACAATAAGGGGCCTGATAAGGCATAAACCCCTCCTAAATTTATATACATTAACTAATTTAAGTAGAACAGCTTACTAGAGAGGATGATTTGTTATATTTTTATATGAAAAATCTATTTTATGAAATTCAAATAATGGGTTTGAGTTGATATGAATAAATATTTATAGATATTAATTTTCTAATATTAGCTAAAATTGATTATAGTTCTCTTATTGATAAGAAAATCAAAATAATTAAACTTAATTTTATAAGTATAAATATAAATTTTGATTAATTACTTATATATTACATTATTCTAAATATTAAAAGATATTAAATTTATTTCTTACCAAAATTAATTTTTAGACTAATTTGTTATATATTTTTTAAATATTAATTTGAACAAAAGGATATACATTAATCGACTACTCAATATCGTTCAACTAAAAAAAAATTGAATTTGTTTCTATATTTAATTATTGAGCATATCATTCTTAATTATTAAATATTAAAAATGTCGTATTATATATTTTACCAATTCATTGTTAGGCAGTGTGAAATTACAGAATTGGCCCGGAAGGTCGGCATTTCGGCCTTTGGGCCGTCCCCCACTTTGATCATCGGCAATTCGGCATTGTGGCTTACGAGTGATGAGGGATAGGTTCAGGTTTTATTTGAGGATACGATGATGCTCTGTTCCATTGAATGAATATCGATGGGTAAATATTTCATTTGGTAAAATAGAGTATTCTAATGTCTCCCTAAAGTATTTAAACATAAAAAATTTTCATCATTTTAGAATGAAGGCGACAATATCTTGTTTTGTCATACAATATTAAATAAAATCGTCTTGAAATCCAATTCATGTTTTGAGATTCGTGTCATATGATTGATTTGTCAATGACATATCAATATTACTCCACTAATCAATATCCTCCAATTAAATTAATATTGAATTTTTTTTTATATTTTAATTATTGAATGCGCCATCCTTAAATGTTAAATAATAAAAAAATATTTTATTTAATATCTTACAAATTCATTATCATTGCTCATTTAAAATGTGCTATCACAAATCTCAAGGGCATCTCACAGCTGATGAGAGAGATGTCCATGGGACACATTGAAGATGATTTAAAATCGCACGCCCAACCCGTCAAATCCGTAGATCAGGAGGACTGCACTTTTAGGCCGGTAAAGAAGAGATCATCTCTCAAAATGTCTACCTAACTAGATCCATGCAGACGAATTGAGTGCCCTTCAGCTCTGACGAGTAAAACAGACCTTCCAGTTCTGGAACACGTGATGCTTGTCCCCAGCCAGATGCCGTCGACAAGATGATCGCCCCGCTCCGGTCATACTTGTGGGCTCCCTCTTCTAAATCATATTTATGTATAAACTAAACTGCCCCGCCGTACTACACGTGCTAGAAGTACATCATATAACTGTAGAATGACTTATTCTTATAAATATGAACTATATTTCGTGAATAAATGTTACAATATTTTTACTAGTTATTATGGTGCTGTCACTCTTCTTAGTTTCTCTCTATCCGTCGTCTCTCAGCGTTCTAATCTTTGGGTCTTTGGGTGTGTCTCCCAGATAGATTCGAATTCAACAGTAATGCTATATAAAAAAAAATATATAACTAAAAGCTAAAATTAAAAAAAGCCTTATTTCAAAATCGAAGTTCTTTAATAAATCAAATCAAATCAACTATGTATATTATATTGACGATCAAATGTAGAATCTCATCCTAAAATCTGAATACATGACGGCAGTGTCAAATCACACAATTGGCCCAGAGCGTCGACGTTTTGGTCTTCAGGCCGCCCACGGCTCCGTTTCGGTGTTTAGGGTTACGAGCGTTCGGTTGGAGTGAACGCCGGCATCTAGATTTTTTTTTATTTCATGAGAACAATTTGATGGCTGTGAAAAAAAAAAATTGAGGGAACAGTAAAGCTGTTTCAAAGGAAATGTTAACCCGGTGGGTCAGCGGGCTACCCATCGGGCTTAACGTGTTTCAAACGTGCAGACAAACGGATTCGCTTATCGACTCTAATTTGATCAATGGAACAAGACAAAGCACGACCACAGAGAGACAGAGCGAGAGGCTCCTTTTCTTGCACGAGAAAGCGGAGGTTTTACCGATATGGCCGCTCCGGCACGACGCCACTTTGAAAGCTGCTGGTATTATGCCTTCTAGATTTTTATTTATATTTTTTTTTCTTACACACCGCCAATTCTTATGTATTTATATTATCTAATATCAATATTTTGTTTTTATATTCATATCATTTATATCTTTTAAGGTCACATATATCAATATCACTATTTTAAATTAAAAAAAAAAAATGAGATGTACCATTTGATGCATGAGTAAGATGTCACTCAACTCTCAAGAATTATGAAATGAAATGCACTGAATTGTTCAATGGAATGGTTCAGAATCATGCATTATTTATGAAAGATGTCACTCACAAGATCTATAAATAGACATCAACTCTCTTTATGAAATGGGGACTCAAATCCAAACGTGAATCTATTGGAGAAAGTTGAAAGAACTTAAGATCTACAAGATTCTTGAACTCTATCACCATTCAACCATTGTCGTGGCACCCAAAGTACCCTCATCAAGTCGCCGCCTTCACGTGACCGTCGTTAATTGGCCACCACTGTCTAGCAGCAACTATGATCTCACTGTCGGTTGACCACCGTTGCCTGGCCACCAACATCATTTGACTGTTGTCGTCACCATACCACATTTGTCATACCATTAACTTCATTGAATCACCATTGCTCAACTATCATCATCGTTACATCGGGAGCACGAGTGCCAACCATCAACGTCATCACCTCCATACCATTAACGTTATATCAACACTATCATTGCCGTCAAATCTCAACCATCAAAATTTGCCACTTTCCGAACATATTACACCACTCTCCAACCAATAACCCCTAATATTATTTTCAGATGGCCAATTAAATATATAAATACACAAAATTTGGGTGCTGTAGATGCCCCCTTTTATAATTATCAAAACTTTTTGAAAGTTACAAAAGTGAAACATATGAGTTGCATTTTTATTAATTTTTCAAAATTCCAAATTTTATATTAAAAGATTTGATGCATAAATGTCTCATATTCAAGGTATTGTGGTTTTTATTTGGAATGTAATATGAACTATAAATTGAAACCCCAGTTTAATAAATGTAATTAGTTTTATTATTTTAATGCATAATCCGCATAAAATTGTTTTCATTTTTGACGTTAATTCACAAAATTAAAGTTTAATTTTTTTTTTAGATTGGAGTCTGAAGCTTATGAATAAATACATTAACTTTCGGAATATTTATGTACATTTTTTAAATTTTTATGCATTTATACATATAATATTTAAATTTTATTTAGCATAAAAATAAAATAAAAAATAAATTTATTACGTCGCCTGAGAGATTCGAACTCTCGCGGGGAAACCCCATGTACTTAGCAGGCACACGCCTTAACCACTCGGCCAAAGCGACATTTTTAATTGATGGGGAAACATTATAGAATTCTTATAATGTAATATCTACATCATAATTCTTAATTCTTATGCCTATTCAGCATTGTAGCCGGAATAGATTATTACATTAAGCAACAATGTTATACAATAAAGGTATCTTGGACTTTATTTTCTTAGGATGGTTTGCAGCGAGACGCGTCCCCGGACGAGCCTTTGTGAGAATAATTAAAGGTATTTGGAAGGACGAATAAACGATAGTAATTTACTGGTTGAATATTGGCCAAATAGCTGACCAAAGGGCGACCGACCCGAATGCCAGTCAGCTCGCCAATTGCTCTGATAGAGGTCGACCAACTAGAAAGCGACCCACCACAGCCGCACCAACTGATTGTCACAAAATCGGATTGATTGATGGTCAATCAATTAAAGAGGTTCAAGGGTATAATTATCATTTCATAAAATTTAAGTTCTATATAAAAAGAGTGACATTAAACATATTAGGTGTTTTTGAAATCATATCGAAAAACATCTCAACATTAAACATATTAGGTATTTTATAGCTCTGGTTTCTTCTAAGTTTTGAAAAAAATGGTAAATACAACTAATTAGAAAAAAAAAAAAAACTTAGTCGTTGCATTTGGATTTGGGAGCAATACCAACACGAGTAAGAGAATGAATAAGCTTTAATTCGATCAAGGCTTGGTTTCTTCAGTCTTCCTTTCATAATCCACTAAATGAATCCTTTTAAATTGAGCATGTTATGTTCTCCTCCAAGTAGCTGGTGCTCCATATGCTACTTAAGTAGAAATATTTATGATTGTCACTTAATTAAATTTCTCCAAGTAGCTAGTGCTCCACATTTTTTTTTTATAATTTATTTGATCTTAAAAATTTTCTTTAGTTTTTTATTTATAGGTGGCTTGGCATGAGGCAAATTTTACATTTGACTATGTGATGTTGGAGGCTACCATTCTTTAATGGATGTATTCTGTCAAGATCGATGACTACCGAGACGTATTACTGACTTTTGACGTGACAGAATACCACAACCGAATCCTGCTGATGCACTCTTCAATAGTTCTTCACTTTTGTTGCCTAGGATTCAGAATCTTGAAGATGATGACAAGTGGTCTAAAGAGAATTTCCTAGGGAGAGAGAGAAAGCAGTTTCTTAAGGCTTGCTGGCCCAGGGATTGAGGATTGCCTTGTTTCAATCCTCTGCATATGTTGCATTTTTTAGTAATTTGAATGGTCTTAAATATTACATCAATTGACTCATGAGACATTATTTTTTAATTACTTATTCCAATTGAGCCATTCATTATGGTAGAACGTGTTTCAAATACTAAAGTGATGGACAATAATTAACATTTCCTTGAATTTGTCTCAATATTTTCTAACATGCAACACTTGTTTGTTCAATCATAATGATGGTTAAGTCGATAATTAAATTTCATAGAATCTCTTCCCTAGGATTAAGATAAACGATAATTTGAGGACGCCGGCGAGTCTAAAAATTGTGTGGGAGAAAATTAGAGAGGAGAAACACAGACAGACAACAATTCAAAGATGCCGATAACTCCAAAAATTAGCATGGGAAAGAGAATAGTAAAACACATACAATAAGAGAAGTTTTTCTCATTTTTCCATTATTTTTTATATCATCAAATGAGGTATTTATAGATGTATACACATTATTAAATCATTATTAACTAACACAGTTATTCTTATTAATCTAACCCCCCATCTCATAGCATCATATGCTAAATGAATCCAAATGTCTTACCTACCACCTTCATCTAAGCTTAAAACAATTATTAAGTCTTTCAAGGGCTAACTCTTTAGTGATTTTCCTTGATGTGTTACTGAATCAGGTTATAACATTTTTTTTATCCTCCGATTCAATTTTGATATAAATGCAGGAACATTATAATTTACAGAAATTGCACCCTTTTCGTCCATTTTTCAAATCTCACCCAAATATCAAAATTCATCATAAAATCTCTACTCAAATTTTTCATTTTAGTCAAATTTCTAATAGTTTGATCTTGACACACGTAAATGCATCAATTCTGCTGTTTAAAAGAATGATAGGAGTGTTAACATTATAAATAGCAATGTTTCAAGTGCTACTTATACAATTATCCCAAAATGTGAAGAACAAGATGGAACTGTTGTTTAGGCCTTCAATTGCACATTCTTACGTTTGACGACTCATGAATTAGGAAAAGTTAGGCAGGGAATGTTGCTTCTAAAAAAAAAAAAAATAATAATAATAATATATATATATAGTCATTTTAAAGTAATGTAAGTATGAAACTCATAATGCTGAAATATTTGACACCATAATTATCATATATAAATAATTAATTGATGCAACATCTTTGTTATACAAATATATAATATATGAGTATAATATCTTGTATTGATAATCATAACTCAAAATTTTATTTTTTTTATGAAATGAGAGTTGATATTCTTGGGCAAATTGATTTCCGGGGAGAGCTGCACTCCTGGGCAAATTGATTTGCTTTGATAGTTGATTTCTTAGGGCAGTTGACATTTATGTTTGATCTATTAGGAGAGTTGATCTTCTAGGAGAATTGTTCTCCTGGGTAAAATGATCAATTGGGAGAGTTGATCTTCTCCGAACAATTTATCGCTTTGAAAAATTGATCTCTTGAGAGAGCTAATCTCCTCCCAAGCTAATCTCCTGGGAGAATTAATTGATATTATGATCAAATTGATCTCATGGCAGAATATATCTAATTAGTGATTTGCTCTTTTCTTGTTTTGCTTTATATTGCTATTATTATTATTATTATTTTGAAAAAACATAAACGGTGATAAATGTATATCTCATGCTATATAGATAAGCAAGTTACAAGTTCATTTACTAATTAGCATTTCAAATATGCAAGATAATCAAAAGCACTAAATATGTACGAAGAAAACTCTTAAGCAAGCAACAACATTTAAAGTGTGAAGCTAGACAACTTGGTCGTATTATTTCTCCGAGGGGAACAACTCTCTAAAAAAATAATTTCACTTAAGAGATCAATTCTTCCGGGAAATCAGCTCTCTTGATAGATTAATTTATCTCAAAAGATCAACTCTCACAGAATATCAACTCGTCGAAGGGATCAAACATTCTTGGAGGTCAATTTGCCCAGAAGATCAACTCTCACAAAAAAATCAACTCTTCTAGGATGTCAAATCTTCTAAGAAATTAGTTCGCTAAGGCTATCAAATTTACACATAAGATCAACGCTCTCAAGAGATCAATTGTTTGATTGATCGATTCTTTGAGAAGATTAACTCTCCTGAGAGAGTAATTCAATTCCCCTAAGAAGATTAAATCTCCCAAGGGATCAAATATCCCAATCTATGTATATATGAGGAATGATTGTCAATGCAAGAAGCTACTAAAATAATATTAATTATAATGCCCTTCCAGTAATAAGCTAGGGAAGATAGATCAGAGATATCTTAAGATTCATGTATGATAAATATTATTTGTAACTTAAAATAAATCAGCTCTTCCATCAATAGATTAACTCATTATAATATCCCTACATATTGACAAATTTGAAGTTTGGATGGTTGATATTTTAATACATAAAAATGTATTACACATAAAAATATGTCTGCATGAATCTCAAAGCAGATGGGCAACCCAGGAAGGAAGTATGAACAATCAGGCCTAGCAATGGACGATCAGTTTCAAATGAGTAGCGTCGAAGAAAATATCTCACTCAAACGATCGATAGAAGATGACAAAAGGAAACCCCTCAAAACAGTCATTACCCTTCATAATGATCAGGAGGAGCACTGCTTCGAACCTCAAATCAATTGAACCAATGCCTATCAGACAATCAACTACCCTTATTGATTGAATAGATCCCATACTTTATTATATGTACAAACGACCTTCATAATAATCGGGGGGAGCACTACTTCGAACCTCAAATTAATTGAACCAAGGCCTATCATACGATTAACGACACTTATCGATTGAATAGATCCCATACTTACAAACGACCTTGTAAACTACCAAATTCGAAATGTTAATGATTAGGGGTTAATTTGTAATCTTGTAATATTGAGACCTAGGCCTATAAATAGGGGTCCATATTATGAATAAATGTTCACTTTTGCTGGTCCATTATTCCTCTTTCACTCTGTCTCCTTTTGTCTCTCTCCTAAATTACTTCTTAATAGAACATTCCATTCTTTTGGTGTGTTTCCTGGATATTTTTGGATCCAACATCCTTTAAGGTGTAGTGAGCATGAAAACATGTTGTTAACAAGAAGATAATACCAACAACAACAACAAGGAGAGTTTAGTCAAAGGAGCGAAGAATAAGTAGCATGCACCCGAAAGTTCATGGAAGAATTTTTGCATCAGGGATTGCAAGACTTGAGGACCCAGATTACGTACAAGATTTCAGGACAGTTTGTAGAGGTCCTTAGAGTGGTCGCTACCCTAGCAGCCAACCCTGTTCCAGTTGGAGAAGAAGCAAGGCAAGGAAAGGAACGTACAATCCCCCCTCAAGGAGAACCGCTGACCAACAATGGAAGGAGGGGGGATACACCAGCAAGAAAAACCCGATGAAGAACTGTACCATGACAATGTTATATCCGCCCCTGAGGAGAAAAGAACTAACCGAAGTAGATTGAGACACAAAGACAACCAGAGAATGTTTTCTCCCCAGAGAAGTTCAAGATGTCGACCTTGGAAAAAACAAAGGACAATCAGACTCCAACAATCACCTTGTGTCGTTTAAGTTGTCCATATTCCTCATAAAAATTTCTGACACCCTCAAGTGCAAGTTGTTCTCAACGACACTGAGATTGATAGCTTTGAGGTGGTTCAACGGATTGCCAGCGAGGGTAATCACATGTTTCACAGAGCTTAGAAAACTTTTCCTATTGTAGTTCGCCAACGCCCTTAAGCCTAAGATGAACACCCGATTTTGTGGTAGCTTAAGCAGGGGGCCAACGAGAGCTTTCAATCACTTATCACGCGTTTCCAGAATGAAACGCTAGATGTCAAGGACCTGAAGCTTGATATGGGTCAGGCTGCACTGATGCAGGGAGTAAGGTCTGAGAGGTTTCGTTTCGACCTTAAACTCGTGGAACCGTAGAGCTTTGTTGAGTTATTGGAGATGACCAACAAATACATTGTCACATATGAAAACACCCTTGAGCCCGCATAGCAATGAAACTATAAAAAGGCCATCATAAGACAACGAAGCACAACCCAGGCAAAGCAACCGATCATCAAACTGCCCCAACTATGAGGGTCGCTCTGATAACCACTCCACCCAATGCCGAGAAGACCGGAGGTGGCTCACCAAACCATAAAACCATCAATCGTCATACCGTCGGGAGCAACCTAATATAACCATGCGGTCCCCCGTGAGACCGCTCAGAGTATCCATGACAGAGATAGTAGACGCCATCAAGGATAAGAACTTCTTTAAGAGGGCGACATCGATGAGGGTCAGAGTTTTCCTTTAAGATAGTCGGAATTACTATAAGTACCACTGAGACCACGGACATGACACAGAGGAGTGCAGAAATTTGAGAAGCCTGATCAAGGAACTAATAAAAGAAGGAAAGTTGAAAGAATTTGTTGCCCTTAAGGCCGCAATCCAGAGATAAAGCTAGTCTCCCTCAAGAGGAGAGACCGACAATCCAATCCACACTAATGCTATTCACATTGCGAGGTATGTGCTCCTCAAATTTTGGAGGAAGCGAGCTGAAGAGGCAGCAGACAGAGGAACTTTGCGTCATCAACTTCACCCTGAAGCCCAAGAGCCATCAATTGATATATTTTATTGATAAGGATCTTCCCCAAAAGAGAAATCCATATAATGATGCAGATGCCGTTGACGTCATTTTTATGATACGTCTCTCTTTTTCTCTCCAGAACTTGATAATAATAAAAAATTAATACTACTTTATAAAAAAAATAGAATAATGAAATTTAAGTTAACATAAAGGGCTGAATAAAATAATTATTGATATAATTAATTCCGTTAATTAATTAAAAAGAATTCCCTTGGCTATAAATAGCCTCCTTAAGCCTTGGCCCTCCGTTTTTGCATTCCGCCTCCTCCATTTGATCGCAAGAAAGCCGATGCGTAGGTGGGAATCCCGAATCCATTCGGCTCACCACCTCTTCCTCTTCTTCGCGAAAGCTCTTCTGTTCTTGCCTCTCGAAATCACACGTAAGCTTCTTTCTCCTCCGATCGTTTTGAGCCGAGGAGCTTCTTCCTCCTTTAATCGCAAGCCGTGAAGATTGTAAGGATCTTTCCCTTCTTCGACTATTCGGTTTTAATGTGCATTGCTGCTTTCAATGCCAATCTCATCGTACTCCTTAGCGAGATTACTTGCAGCCAATGCACCTTAGCGAGATCCTCGGGATTTAATTTTTGAATTTTTGATCTCCCAGCAATTGGCTGAGATTTTTTAATTTTTGATCTTATTTTTTAATCCCGTGACGGCAGCAATACATGAGAAAGATATTTACTACGACATATCACACAGAATTGTTAACAGCAAAACCCGTCTTTCCCAGTTAAACCAATCTTCATTCCTTAGACTTAAACAACAAAGCCATAGGACTTCGAGGTTGCTTGCTTATGCAACGTAAATCCTCACCTTATCTTTAGGCCTCTGTGTAACCCTGTTATACAATATAAACCCTAGCTCATCTAAGGAATCTTCGGGGATATGACGATTATTCGGGGGCATTAGAGCGTTATGCTAATTTATTGGGGTTAATAAGCTCAACAACTCACAAAACCGTGGACTGAGAAAAAGAATGAGTGCCGAACCTCAGATGATTTGATAGATTATTGAAATGTTATGGGGGTTAACACCCCAATAATCTCACAATAACACCGGTCATATGCACTCAGAACTGTTTGCATATGACGTACGTAAATAGCGAGGTTATGATAGGAGTAGTGAAATTGCTCTAGACCTAAGTGATGGATCGGTCTTTCATTGGATATGAAATAATAATGGCAATTAGCAAATGCGCGAGGATGGAATGAGTTGGGAAAACTAATGTTACGATTTACGATCAGATAATCTTCAGGACTCAATAACAAAGCAAGCACAGCCCCCTAAAGAATTACAACATTCGGTTTTATAAAATAAGGCAACAAAAAGAGTTGGTTGAATGGTTTAAATCAATTTAACGTTTCCTCCACTCATACCCAACGATCTTCAAGCACGACCTCACGTTCTTCCGGGCCGTTATTATATATATATTTTGCGATTTACATAAATACCATACAATTCTTATATATTTACATATCTAACATTCATACTTCCATATTCACAAACATAACGGCCAAATCTTCAAAATTACATAAAAAAACATTGCTATTCCTATCTCTTTATTTAAAATTTTAATTCCAAGTTGTAATAAATATAAATATCAAATGTTAGGGGTTCGTGTGTAAATTCATAAAAATCGCGTGCTTTATATGTAAATTTCCTTTTTTTGTTTTAATATTTTTTTCCCGTCAACAGCGCCATGATTCCATCCTTCTTCTTCTCCACCCAGCACCAGTCTCCCGCGCTTCTTGGTCTCCACGGTGCAGCATTTCAGTCTTCGACACATTGATTTTCTTACAGAATCTCTCTTCCAGGTACGCCATTGATCAAAAGGTTTCAAGTCATGGAGATAATAGATCATCACCCTTCATTAATGGTTTCTGATTGCGATTTATTAAAGCCTGTGTGAATGGCCAGATTGCTGAACACCAAGGGTTTTTGTTTCCCTAATGTGTTTAGTTATAGTATAATTTGAATAATGTTAGAAACATCTGATTATATTGAATTATATTGTCCATCTTGGGACATTTCTCAAATTTGCATCATGTACTTATTTCTTGGCATGGGGGTAGTTTTATTGCATTTTTTGTTTTGTTATCTCGTTGTTTGTTATTAGTTTTGCCAAGAATCGACCCGAGGACTAATAATTTCAAAGATGTAAATAGATGGTCGGATTATAAAACTTGATCTAATGCTAATTGCTATTAATAACAATTAAAAGTATAAATGACCTGAAGAGCCACCGATGATTTAAATTTTAATTCAACCCATTAAGAAAATAATTGTGAATTAAATTATATTTCTCTCACTTGATTCTTGGTTGTGTTTTTCATCTTCATTTTTCTTTATACTCTCCATTATATTGAGATGAAGGATTATATTTTTAATACATAATAAAATTATGAGCCTCATGTTTGACATCTTCTCCATATTATAGAAAAGATGCGAGAGCTTACTTGATTCCATAAGATCAGGCTACAAGATCTATCCCTTTCATATTTTGTGAATCTCCTCTTGTCATGTGGAGGAGAGGTTTTGGTTTTTCCACATCTCTTGACTCTCCTTATATTGAATCGAGGAGAAATTTCATTTTGACTTATCCTCACATTGTATTGAGAAGAATTTATATCTTGATGCGTGCTAGAAAATTTGCGGCGGTTGAGTAATGGATTATCATCTTAGCATTGCACGAGAATGCAACACACACAGATAAAAGAAGAAAAGTAAGCAAAATGAGCGCCTCGTTTTTTTACGTGGAAAACCATTGAAAGAGGGAAAAATCACGAGACCTAGCCCAGTTGAAATAATTTATTATGAATGATGAGTACACATGTCATTCTTCTCCTAAATTAGGGAAGATGAAATTACAAAGTTATATAACTATAATCTGACTGCATTTCTCGGTGACAACATGTTGCAAGGGTCATTGTTGATTGTTGTGGAGATACTAGTTTGTCATGAGTATTGTAGATGGTTGCTCCAGAAGCGTTGATTGGTCAGAGAAACCGTAGCAAGTAGTTGCGCGAGCTGTGGTGCACATAGACCGTTGTAACAAGTATGAATGATGTACGTAGGCCGTGGGGGCCGGAGTTGAAAGTTGCATGAGCTGTGAACCACGTAGGCCATAAGGGCGAGTGTGAATGAAGTCCGTAAACTGTGAGGGCCAGAGTCGTGAGCTACAAGAGCTGATGACCACGTAGGTCGTTAAAGCGAGTATGAATGACGTCCGTAGGCTGCTGGGGCCAAAGTCGTGAGCTGCATGAGTTGATGACCACATAGGTTGTTAGAGCGAGTATGAATGACGTCCGTAGGCTGCTGGAGCTGGAGTTAAGAGCTGCATGAACTGATGACCACATAGGTCATTGTTGACACATGGATCGTCATGACGAGCTCTTGTCCCATACACTGAAAATAGTTACTAGATTTTTCAAGTTATAACTTGAATGAAGGTGTTTGATTGGTGGTGATCGACGATGACCGGCAGTGGTGGATGACGGTCAGCGAGGATCAGCGGTGGTCAACAGTGATTGATGGTTGTCAACGAGGGTCTTATTAAAAAATTATGGTCTCAAAAAATAGTCTTGAACTAATTGCGTCCCCGCGACGCCCAACTGCAACGCGTTTCCACAACTTTCTGCCGCACACATCGCCCCAATGTACCGCCGCAACACGTCGCGTCGCCCCGATGCCCCACCGTGACTCACAGACACAACACATCTCGTCGCCGCGACGCCCCGCCGCAACACTTTGCGTCTCCGCAAAGCCTAGCCGCATCGCGTCACTGAGATGCACCGCCCGATAAGCCGCCACGAGACCCCACTGTAACGCGTCGCTGTGACACTTTGCCCAACTAGCCGCTGCGACGCCCCGACGCCCCGACGCAACGTGTCGCCGTGACTCTACTACACATCTCTCCCTCATCCCTCTCCTTTAGGTCTATTTATAGCTCAAAAGGATTTGGGCCATTAAATATTTATTATTACATAAATTTAAAAAGAAGAGCAAATATTAAATGCTCATTAAAAAATACATTCTATATTCCTATAAGAAAAACAGAGAGAAATTTAATTTTGTGTAAACCTAAAGACGTTTCTCATTCTTACCGTTCCCAAAGTCCATTTTTTATTTATTTTCAATTCTGTTAGCTACCAATTCTTTTTGGCCAAAACGGGAATTTGAAACAATGCTCCACCAGCTCAGTTATTCGTTTGAATGCATATGCAATATATATATATATATATATATATCTTCATTACATCAAAAATATCATAAAAAATGCTCTAGATCTTGATAATTTCGGACTATAAAAGAGATCTCGCTCTAAAATAGGGGGGCAACTGATACGACAAAAATAATTTTTCATCATCTAGAATGAATCTCGATGCAATCTTTTGAACATTAAACATTCAAAATTCAATTAAAAGTCATCCAAAGCTTTGATTTCAACAAACTTATAATCAAACTAGCCGGTTTGATAAGACAGACCTAATGATATCAAAGTTAGTCAAATCCGAGTCAAATCAAACCCATATCAAATCATTAAACCACTTTTGGATAATCTCTGGACATATTTAGAAGATCAAACAGATATCGAAGCTGGTAAATTTATAGTCGAATAAAACGTCTCGACAAGACGAATCCAACAAGCTCAATAACACTCAATTCTGACATCATTAAGGCATCCAATTGTCCATTAAACACCTTCTGATTAAAGGAAGCTATCTGGACCGTTCAATCAAAATGATTCATATTCTTGCATTAATTGCACCCAGAACAATATAAATAGACCCCCGCCCTCACATAAGTGGGAGCTGAAGCCTATAGATAGGGTCTGAGGTCTTGAGGAGAAGCTGCAACTCAACATCATTGCCAACTAACGTCGATTACCGTTGACCGTCGTCGACCACCACCAATAAAACACTGTCATTCTAGTTATAACTTAAAAAATTTAGTAACTATTTCCTGTTTGTGGGACATGAGTTTCAAAAATGACCTACGTGGTCATCAGTTCATGCAGCTCTGACCCGGCCCAGCAACCTACATACATCATTCATACTTGCTCTAACAACTTATGTGGTTATCAACTCGTGTAGCTCACGAATCTGGCCCCGGCAGCCTACAGACGTCATTCATACTGGCTCGAACGACCTACGTGGTCATCGGCTCATGCAGCTCACGACTCCGACCCCCATAGTTTACGGACTTCATTCATTCTCGCCCCTATGTCCGACCCCCACGACCTACGTATGTCATTCATACTCGTCACTACCGCTTATGTGGTCCACAACTCGCACAATTACTTACTACGGTTTCTCTGGTAAATCAGCTTCTGGAGCAACCATCTACAATACTCATGACAGACTAGTACATCCACAACAATCAACAATGAACCTTGCAACATACTGCCACCAAAAAATGCAGTCAGATTATAGTTATACAACTTTGTAATTTCATCTTCCCTAATTTAGAAGAAGAATATGCATGTGTACTTATCATTCATAGTAGATTATTTCAATTGGGCTAGGCCTCCTGGTTTTTCTCTCTTTTAAGTGTTTTCCACATAAAAATTCGAGGTGTCTCATTTTGCTTACTTTTCTTCTTTTATATGTGTGTGTTGAATTCTCGTGCAACGCTAAGATGATAATCCATGACTACCGCCCCAAATTTTCTAGCACGCATTATATCTATTGATTCTTCTCTCGCTAAACTGAGGAGAATCATTATTTTTTGGATATTTTTTCTCATCATATTGAGGAGAGTTATCATTTTCGGATTCCCTTTACATTATATTTACATGAGTCGATATTCCTTTTAATTTTCCATCACATTATATTGAGGAAAATTATCCTTGAATTTTCCCCTCCTTAGATTGAGAATAATTTAATTTTGGATCACCCCTCACATCATATTAAGAAGAGTTGTCATCACTTGATTTTTCTCAAATTATATTGGATAGAATCTTTAACTGTATCTTTCTTTACATTAAGTGAATTTACATTTCTTGTTGGCCTCTTATACCATATTGAGGAAAATCATCAATTCTAGATTTTTCCTACACTGTATTGAAGAAAAGTATATTTTTTGGACTTCTCCTCATACTGTATTGAGAGTTTCTATTTCTCATTTATTTTTTCTTCTTACTCTATATTGAAAAGAATTTTCTTTTGAGTCTCTCATCATATCATATTAACGAAAATTATCATCTTTATGTTCTCCTCACTTTATATCGATAAGAATCATCATTTTAGATTTTCGCACAATCTATATTGAGTACNGGATTCATGTGGCCGACCCCACGTAGTGGGATTAAGGCTTTGTTGTTGTTGTTGTTGTTGTTGTTGTTGTACTCTATATTGAAAATAATTTTCTTTTGAGTCTCTCATCATACCATATTAACGAAAATTATCATCTTTATGTTCTCCTCACATCATATCGAGAAGAATCATCATTTTAGATTTTCGCACAATCTATATTGAGTATGTTTCACATCTTTTGATTTTCTTCTTACTATATTGAGGAGAATATTTATCTGAAATTCTCTTCACACTACATTAAGAAATGCTCACTTCTCTCATTTTTTTCTTTACATTATTGTGATAAGAATTGTCATATCCTTTTTTTTTTTTTTGTTTTTTCATATTATATTTAAGAGGCATTTTGGGCATCTTGATTATATATGATTAAGCTATAAGTCCCAATCATACATCAAATATTTCTTAACTTTAAGACATAGATAGCTTTGTTAGCTTTAGCATGCATCATCATATGGGAGTGGGGTATAATTATACTTGTCAGCCGAACACAAGGCCCATACCTTTTATTTGCTTGATCCCCTTGAATAAAACGACCCATAGATGCTAACAGAGATTCTTTGCCTGCCTCCTGATTAAGTAGACTTAAGGGCGTTCAAGTGAGGTGATTATGGATTAATTACAGATTAATTCCAATAGTTTTCACATTATTTATCTTTGATTTGTAATTTTGATCATTACAATAAACTAGGGTGNAAATTCTCTTCACACTACATTAAGAAATGCTCACTTCTCTCATTTTTTTCTTTACATTATTGTGATAAGAATCGTCATATCTTTTTTTTTTTCTGTTTTTTCATATTATATTTAAGAGACATTTTGGGCATCTTGATATATATGATTAAGCTATAAGTCCCAATCATACATCAAATATTTCTTATCTTTAAGCCTTAAAGCCATAGATAGCTTTGTTAGCTTTAGCATGCATCATCATATGGGAGTGGGGTATAATTATAATTGTCAGCCGAACACAAGGCCCGTACCTTTTATTTGCTAGATCCCCTTGCATAAAACGACCCATAGATGCTAACAGAAATTCTTTGCCTGCCTCCTGATTAAGTAGACTTAAGGGCGTTCAAGTGAGGTGATTACNTATATATATATATATATATATATATATATAATTGATTAGTAATATTTCGAGCCAAAACAAGTCCAACATGATGAATAAAAAAAAATATGGTAGTATTAACTTAGTGAACGAGCCGAACACGAGCTGTTTTGACAGTCCTAATCATATATATTTTTTATTAAATATTTTCAATATTTTAAGCTAAAAAATTTCTTTACGACAATGTTTTACGCTTAACATCAAAATGTCCAAACGCTTGCACGTGAAAATTTAAGGCGAAACGGCCGACCCATCTTTGACCAGGAATAGGAATGTGAACGTATATAAATACAAAGAGCATCTACCGTTAACGCAAATTAATTGTTACGGTCTTCGATACTAAACTTAATTTATTCCTTTAATTTTAGGCGGATTCAAACTTTATTAAATTTGATTGCATACAAAAAAAATGTTTTGGAAATTTAGATATTCTGCACAAATTTTTTATGCATTCAAACATTCAACTCGTAAGTATTCATTTTTACATAGATATTATCTTTAATACTACATAACAAAATATTTGTTGAATCCAAAAATGTCTGGGTAACACGGCTATGGTGTAGAGAGTTCTATAGGGGGGGAGAGAGAAAGAGAGAATATAGTTAGGGAGTATAAAAGAGGGTGTCATCTTTATTGAAGACATTGACTCTCATTTATAGGAATATGTCACAGTATTACAAAATACATATTAGTCACATTCGCATTAACATTTTAGAGGTACTTTTTGATAATTTACGAAGATATTTACATATAATAAATCTAGAGGACTGATTCGATCGACAGGAACTTCACTAACTGTCTATCAAGCCTTAGCTCCGTTGACATATGATCTGAAAAGTTACTTCTTGCTGATCTTTATGGGTGTCGGTCACCGCCTTGTGAGAGATAACTGACAAGTTCTATCGATCGCTTGACATGACGTGTCTTTCATTGCTTCCAACTCAAGACGATCATGTATGAATTACGTCCAATCGGTCATATATTCTTCTCAAGCATAGTTTATGTCTTTGAATTTCGTGGTGACACATTTCTCATATACAATATTACTATCATTATGTTTATAGAAGTGAAATACACATTTTGATGCATGGGTTTACAACACAAAAGTGTTGAAAGTATAAAATTCCAAAATTGAGGCGCAAGATATGTAAATATATACAAATTATGTGATATGCATGTAAATTTTACCAAAAAAAAAAGATATTATGCATTGGGCCTGAAAAATGATTCATTTTTCATTGTATCTCAATTCTTAAAGTTTGTCCTTGTTGTAGTTGTTCGTTAACATCCAATTTGGGCTAATACTTTAGCGTGGAGATATATTTATTTTTAAATTGAGTTGAGAAAACTCAAATAAAATGCCGGTCGAGCTAAATGTCATAATATTTTGTTCAACTATGAAACAAAATTTGATCAAATCAAATCAAATTTCGTCAACAATGAAAGAGGTGTGTGTTTGTTGGATTGATTGAACTAGATGGCAGCTGAGTAGAGGTGTAAATGAATCGAGTCGAGCCCGAGCCATGTCGAGGTCGAGCTCGGCTT
>JXCR01101103.1:182956-215617 GCA_002079205.1 Phalaenopsis hybrid cultivar | reverse complement strand
GAGCCATGTCGAGGTCGAGCTCGGCTTGTCTATCAAACGGAGAGCTTGGGCCTGAGTCGAGCTCAAATGGTGAGCTTAAGTTCGTTTCGTAGTATTAGCAGCCTGCAAGTTTGAAATAAAAAAATAACTTTTATTGGAACTCGCTCAAGAAGTTGTTAGTGGTGGGAGGAGGAAGATGCAGTGACAAGACGAGCTGTGATTAAAAGCGGTAGGCTAATCGAGCCAGCTTGCAAGCCAACAAGACAAGTTATGATGAGATGGAGCTCGGTCAATAAACGAGCTTGAGTTTGAGCACGAGCATGAACTCATGGCTAAATAAGCTCAGCTCATAAGCTCGTCATCGAACCGAGAGCTCTCGCTGGCCTGCGAGCTGCCATGACTTATTTACACCCCTCTGTCATAACACATTTTAAATGAACAATGGCAATGAATTTGTAAGATATTAAATAAAATAGCTGATGAGAGAGATGTCATGGCTCCATGGGACCCATCGAAGCCCGTCAAATCCCGTAGATTAGGAGGACTGCACTCTTAGGCCGATAAAGAAGAGACCATCTCTCAAAATGCCTACCTAACTAGATCAATGCAGATGAATCAAGTGCCCTTCAACTCGGACGAGTAAAACGAACCTTCCAGTTCTAGAACATGTGATGCTTGTCCCCGGCCAGAAGCCGTCGATAAGATGGTCGCCCCGCTCAATGGCTGCCAGGCTCAATGGCCTCCCGGTCATACTTGTGGGCTCCCTCTTCTAAATCATATTTATGTATAAACTAAACTACCTCGCCGTACTATGCGTGCTAGAAGTACATCATATAATTGTAGAATGACTTATTCCTATAAATATGAACTATATTTCACAAATAAATGTTACAATATTTTTACTATTTATTATTATGCTATCACACTCCTTAGCCTCTCTCTATCTATCCTCTCTCAACGTTCTAATCTTTGGGCGTGTCTCCCAGATATATTCGAATTTAACAGTAATGCTATATAAAAAAAATTTACTTCAAAAATAAATCGAATCAAATCGACTATGTATATTATATTGACGATCAAATGTAGAATCTCATCCTAAAATCTGAATACATGACGGCAGTGTCAAATTACACAATTGGCCCGGAACGTGGACGTTTTGGTCTTCGGGCCGCCCACGGCTCCGTTTCGGCGTTGTGGCTTACGAGCGTTCGGTTGGAGTGAACACAGGCATCTAAATTTTTTTTTTTATTTCATGAGAACAATTTGATGGCTGTGAAACAAAAAATTTGAGGGAATAGTAAAGCTGTTTCAAAGGAAATGTTAACCCGGTGGGTTAGCGGGCTACCCATCGGGCTTAACGCGTTTCAAACGTTCAGACAAACGGATTCGCTTATCGACTCTAATTTGACCAATGGAACAAGACAGCACGACCCCAGAGAGAGAGATAGAGAGGCTCCTTTCCTTGAACGAGAAAGCGGAGGTTTTACCGATATGGGCGGTCCAGCACGACGCCACCTTGAAAGCTGCTGGTATTATGCCTTCTAGATTTTTATTTTTATTTTTATTTTATACACCGCCTATTCTTAAGTATTTATATTATCTAATATCAATATTTTATTTCTATATTGATGTCATTTATATCTTTTAGGTCACGTATATAAATATCACTATTTTAAATTTTAAAAAAATTGAAATGTAATGCATAAGTAAAATGTGTGTGTGTGTCGTGTCTCAGTCAGCCTGTTGATTGATATCTATGATATATGACCCACCATTGAGTAAGGGTTCAAATCTATGCTGACATAGTTGGCATTAAAAAGATGGTACTTAAATTGTTAGCATATTAAAGATGCATGAAGACTCATGTAATAACGTCTAATCATTCCTTTTTGCACATATATAAATAAATAAATAAATAATCTTACTTCCATTATTTTTTTTCTNTATATATATATATATAATTAAATATTTTCAATATTTTTAAGCTCAAAAATTTATTTACGACAATGCGACCGACCCATCTTTGACCGGGAATGGGAATGCAAAGAATGTATAAATCTTGAACGAATATAAGTACAAAGAGCATCTACCGTTAACGCAAATTAATTGTTAGGGTCTTCGATACTAAACTTAATTTATTCCTTTAATTTTCGGCGGATTCAAACTTTATTAAATTTGATTGTATACAAAAAAAAAGTTTTGGAAATTTAGATATTCTGCACAAATTTTTTATGCATTCAAACATTTAACTCGTAAGTATTCATTTCTACATAGTTATTATCTTTAATACCACATAACAAAATATTTGTTGAATCCAAAATGTCTGGGGAACACGTCGATGGTGTAAAGAGTTCTATAGGGAGAGAGAGAGAGAAAGAAAGAGTGTCATCTTTATTGACGACATTGACTCTCATTCATAGGAATATGTCACAGTATTACAAAAATACATATTAGTCACATTCGCATTGACATTTTAGAGGTGTTTTTTGATAATTTACGAAGATATTCACATATAATAAATCTAGGGGACTGATTACAGGAACTTCGCCGACTACCTACTAAGCCTTAGCTCCGTTGACATATGATCTGAAAAGATACTTCTTGCTGATCGTTATGGGTGTCAATCACCGCCTTGTGAGAGATCACTAACAAGTTCTATCGATCGCTTGAACATGACGCGTCCTTCATTTGCTTCCAACTCGAGACGATCGTGTATGAATTACGTCAGATCGGTCATATCTTCTTCTCAAGTAGTTTATATGTTTTTGAATTTCANTCATAGCATCATATGCTAAATGAATCCAAATGTCTTACCTACCACCTTCGTCTAAGCTTAAAACAATTATTAAGTCTTTCAAGGGCCAACTCTTAGTGATTTTCCTTGTTGTGTTACTGAATCCAGTTATAACATTTTTTTTTATCCTCCCATTCAATTTTGATGTAAATGCAGGAACATTATAATTTACAGAAATTGCACCCTTTTCGTCCATTTTTCAAACTCTCACCTAAATATCAAAATTCATCATAAAATCTCGGCTCAAAATTTTCATTTTAGTCAAATTTCTAATAGTTTGATCTTGACACACGTAAAAACATCAATTCTGTTGTTTAAAAGAGTGATAGGAGTGTTAACATTGTAAATAGCAATGCTTCAAGTGCTACTTATCTAATCATCCCAAAATGTGAAGAACAAAATGGAGCCGTTGTTTAGGCCTTCAATCGCATATTTTTACGTTTGACGACTCACGAATTAGGAAAAGTTAGGCAGGGAATGTTGCTTCCCAAAAAAAAAATAAATAAATAAAATAATAATATATATAGTCATTTTAAAGTAATGTAAGAATGAAACTCATAATGCTGAAATATTTGACACCATAATTATCATATATAAATAATTAACTGACGCAACATCTTTGTTATACAAATATATAATATATGAGTATAATATCTTGTATTGATAATCATGACTCAAAATTTTATTTTTTATGATATGAGAGTTGATATCTTGGGCAAATTGATTTCCTGGAAGAGCTGATCTCCTAAGCAAACTGATTTGCTCCTAGGAGAGTTGATTTCTTAGGATAGTCGACATTAATGTGTGAGTTGATCTTCTAGGAGAATTGTTCTTTTGAGTAAAATGATCAATTGGGAGCATTGATCTCCTCGTAAAATTTTATCGCTTTGAAAAATTGATCTCTTGAGAGAGTTAATCTCCTGAGAGAATTAATTAATATTATGGTCAAATTGATCTCATCGTAGAATATATCTAATTAGTGATTTGCTCTTTCCTTGTTTTGCTTTACTATTATTATTATTATTATTATTTTGAAAAAAAAAAAAACATAAAACGGTGATGACGGTATATTAGCAATAAAAATTCTCTAATTTAGCTCATGATATCGACCACATTGCTAAGCTAACGACAGAGGCTTTTATCTCATGCTATATAGATAATCAAGTTACAAAGTCATTTACTAATTAACATTTCAAATATGCAAGAGAATCAAAGAACTAAATATGCATGTTTGAAAGCTCTTAAACAAGCAACAACATTTGAAGTGTGAAGCCAGACAACTTGGCCATATTAACTCTCCAAGGAGAACAACCCTCTAAAAAAATAATTTGACTAAAGAGATAAGTTATTCTAAGAAATCAACTCTCTTAATATATTAATTATCTCAAAAGATCAACTCTTTCGGGAATATCAATTCACCCAAGAGATCAAAGATCTCTGGAGGTCAATTTGAACAGTAGATCAACTCTCACAAAAAATTAACTCATCCAGGATATCAACTTTTCTAAGAAATTAGTTCGCTAAGGTTATCAAATTTACATACCTACCACCCAATTCTTTTGTATTATGATATTAATCATCTAAATTTTAATTTTAATCTACATAACACCCAACCTATATTGAAAACATGGGAATTTGGTGGTCTATACGTAAAAATTAAAGTTTGAATGGTTGATATGTTAATACATAAAAAATGAGCGTTGTACACATAAGAATGTGCCCACACGAACCTCAAAACAGATCGGCTGCCCAGGAAGTAAGTACAGCTGATCGGACGTAGCAATGGACGATAGTTTTCACATTACTAGCGACAAAGAAAATATTTCACCCGAACGATCGACAGAAGATGACAAAAGGAAGCCCCTCAGGACGGTAGTCAGCTTTCAGAACGATCGATGGAAACACTCATTCAAACCATGAATCGGTCAAACTAAGGCATGTCNGCTCCTAGGAGAGTTGATTTCTTAGGATAGTCGACATTAATGTGTGAGTTGATCTTCTAGGAGAATTGTTCTCCTGAGTAAAATGATCAGTTGGGAGCGTTGATCTTCTCGGAAAATTTTATCGCATTGAAAAATTGATCTCTTGAGAGAGCTGATCTCCTGAGAGAATTTATTAATATTATGGTCAAATTGATCTCATGGGAGACTTGATCTCATCGAATAATATATCTAATTAGTGATTTGCTCTTTCCTTGTTTTGCTTTACTACTATTATTATTATTATTATTATTATTTTGAAAAAAAAAAACATAAAACGGTGATTCATTTTTCATTGCATCTCAATTCTTAAGTTTGTCCTTGTTGTAGTTGTTCGTTAATATCCAATTTGGGCTAATAGTTTAGCATGAAGATATATTTATTTTTAAATTGAGTTGAGAAAACTCAAATAAAATGCAGGCCGACCTAAATGTCATAATATTTTGTTCAACTATGAAACAAAATTTGATCCAATCAAATCAAATTTCGTCAACAATGAAAGAGGTGCGCATTTCTCGGATTGATTGTACTAGATGGCAGCAGCGTGGAGGTGTAAATGAATCAAGTCGAGCCCGAGCCATGTGAGGTTGAGCTCGGCTCGCCTATCAAATGGAGAGCTTGAGCTTCAGTCAAGCTCAAATGGTGAGCTTAAATTCCGTTCATAGTATTAGCAGCCTGCAAGTTTGAAATAAAAAATTAACTTTTATTGGAACTGTGGGAGGAGGAAGATGCAATGAAAAGACGAGTTGTGATTAAAAACGGTAGGCTAATTGAGCCAGCTTGTAAGCCAACAAGACAAGTTGTGATGAGGTGGAGCTCGGTCAATAAACGAGCTTGAGTTTGAGCACGAGCATGAACTCATGGCTAAATAAGCTCAACTCATAAGCTCGTTATCGAACCGAGAGCTCTCGTTGGCTTGCGAGCTGCCATGACTTATTTACACCCCTCTGGAGCTTGGGAGCAAGGGCATATACAATAAGGGGTCTGATAAGGCATAAACCCCTCCTAAATTTATATACATTAACTAATTTAAGTAGAACAGTCTTACTAGAGAGGATGATTTGTTATATTTTTATATGAAAAATCTATTTTATGAAATTCGTATAATGGGTTTGAGTTGATATGAATAAATATTTATAAATATTAATTTTTTTCATATTAGCTAAAATTGATTATAATTCTCTAATTAAAATATTGATAAAATATTCAAAATAATTAAAATAAATATTAATTTTGATTAATTACTTATATATTACATTATTCTAAATATTAAAAGATATTAAATTTATTTTTTACCAAAATTAATTTTTAGACTAATTTGTTTTTTTTTTTTAAATATTAATTTGAACAAAAGAATATACATTAATCGACTACTCAATATCGCTCAACTAAAAAAAATTGAATTTGTTTCTATTTTTAATTATTGAGCAGATCATTCTTAATTATTAAATATTAAAATTGTTTTATTATATATTTTACCAATTCATTTTTATATAATATAAAATAGTTAAGGTATGCTTATTTGTAAATAAATATAACTAAAAGCTAAATTCAAATAAGCCTTATTCAAAAAATAAAAAAATTAACTCACACTTTAATAAGCCTAATCAAATCACTTATGTATACATGTGAGCAGATCCAAAATCCAAATATGTGGGCAGTGTGAAATTACAGAATTGGCCCGGAACGTCGGCATTTGGCCTTTGGGCCGTCCCCCACTTTGTTCATAGAAAAATTCGGCATTGTGGCTTACGAGTGATGAGGGATAGGTTCAGGTTTCATTTGAGGATACGATGGTGCTCTGTTCCATTGAATGGATATCGATGGGTGAATAATTCATTTGATAAAATAGAGTATTATAATGTCTCCATAAAGTATTTAAACATAGTAAAAAAATTTCATCATTTTAGAATGAAGACGACAATATCTTGTTTTGTCATACAGTATTAAATAAAATCGTCTTGAGATCCAAGTCATGCTTTGAGATTCGTGTCATATGATTGATATGTCAATGACTTATCAACATTACTCCACTAATCAATATCCTCCAATTAAAAAAATATTGAAATTTTTTTTTATATTTTAATTATTGAATGCACTATTCTTAATTGTTAAATAATAAAATATATTTTATTTAATATCTAACAAATTCATTGTCATTGTAAATTTAAAATGTGATATCACATATCTCAAGGGTATCTCACAGCTGATGAGAGAGATGTCCATGAGACACATTGAAGATGATCCGAAATCGCACGCCCAATCCGTCAAATCCCGTAGATCAGGAGGACTGCACTCTTAGGCCGATAAAGAAGAGACCATCTCTCAAAATGTCTACCTAACTAGATCAATGCAGATGAATCAAGTGCCCTTCAACTTGAACGAGTAAAACGAACCTTCCAGATCTGGAACATGTGATGCTTGTCCCCAGCCAAAAGCCATCGATAAGATGGTCGCCCCGCTCAATGGCTGCCAGGCTCAATGACCTCCCGGTCATACTTGTGGGCTCCCTCTTCTAAATCACATTTATGTATAAACTAAACTGCCCCACTGTACTACACGTGCTAGAAGTACATCATATAATTGTAGAATGACTTATTCCTATAAATATGAACTATATTTCATGAATAAATATTACAATATTTTTACTATTTATTATTATGCTATCACTCTCCTTAGCCTCTCTCTATCTATCCTCTCTCAACGTTCCAATCTTTAGGCGTGTCTCCCATATAGGTTCGAATTTAACAGTAATGCTATATAAAAAAAAATTTACTTCAAAATGTTATTTGACGTGGTTATTATAAAAAAATATAACTAAAAGCTAAAATTCAAAAAAGCCCTATTTCAAAATCGAAGTTCTTTAATAAATCCAATCAAATCGACTATGTATATTATATTGACGATCAAATGTAGAATCTCATCCTAAAATCTGCATACATCACATGACGGCAGTGTCAAATTACACAATTGGCCCGGAACGTGGACGTTTTGGTCTTCGGGCCGCCCACGGCTCCGTTTCGGCGTTGTGGCTTACGAGCGTTCGGTTGGAGTGAACACAGGCATCTAAATTTTTTTTTTTATTTCATGAGAACAATTTGATGGCTGTGAAACAAAAAATTTGAGGGAATAGTAAAGCTGTTTCAAAGGAAATGTTAACCCGGTGGGTTAGCGGGCTACCCATCGGGCTTAACGCGTTTCAAACGTTCAGACAAACGGATTCGCTTATCGACTCTAATTTGACCAATGGAACAAGACAGCACGACCCCAGAGAGAGAGATAGAGAGGCTCCTTTCCTTGAACGAGAAAGCGGAGGTTTTACCGATATGGGCGGTCCAGCACGACGCCACCTTGAAAGCTGCTGGTATTATGCCTTCTAGATTTTTATTTTTATTTTTATTTTATACACCGCCTATTCTTAAGTATTTATATTATCTAATATCAATATTTTATTTCTATATTGATATCATTTATATCTTTTAGGTCACGTATATAAATATCACTATTTTAAATTTAAAAAAAATTAAAATGTAATGCATAAGTAAGATGTGTGTGTGTGTCGTGTCCCAGTCAGTNGTTTTGGTCTTCGGGCCGCCCACGGCTCCGTTTCGGCGTTGTGGCTTACGAGCGTTCGGTTGGAGTGAACACCGGCATCTATTTTTTTTTTTTATTTCATGAGAACAATTTGATGGCTGTGAAAAAAAAATTTTGAGGGAATAGTAAAGCTGTTTCAAAGGAAATGTTAAGCCGGTGGGTCAGCGGGCTACCCATCGGGCTACCCATCGGGCTTTAACGTGTTTCAACCGTGCAGAAACGGATTCGCTTATCGACTCTTTAATTTGACCAATGGAACAAGACAAAGCACGACCAGAGAGAGAGAGGCTCATTTTCTTGCACGAGAAAGCGGAGGTTTTACCGATATGGGCGGTCCAGCACGACGCCACCTTGAAAGCTGCTGGTATTATGCCTTCTAGATTTTTATTTTTATTTTTATTTTATACACCGCCTATTCTTAAGTATTTATATTATCTAATATCAATATTTTATTTCTATATTGATATCATTTATATCTTTTAGGTCACGTATATAAATATCACTATTTTAAATTTAAAAAAAATTAAAATGTAATGCATAAGTAAGATGTGTGTGTGTGTCGTGTCCCAGTCAGTCTGTTGATTGATATCTATGATATATGACCCACCATTGAGTAAGGGTTCAAATCTATGCTGACATAGTTGACATTAAAAAGATGGTACTTAAATTGTTAGCATATTAAAGATGCATGAAGACTCATGTAATAACGTCTAACCATTCCTTTTTGCATATATATAAATAAATAAATAAATAATCTTACTTCCATTATTTTTTTTTCTCATGGATTCATTTTGTGTGGAATTAACATGCACTTCTTCGTATGTTTTAGCTATAATAATTATGAGAAACTTCGGTCATGAGCGTTTACATACTAAACGCCCGTTGGATCGAAGAATGTCTGGGATACAAGCCCAATAAGCAAGATGTTCTATTAGAATATAATGTAAGTGAAAGAAAATGACAAAAAGTGAAAGAGCAATAGCATCCGAAACATATTTCGAGTTATATTTTGAGAAACCAAATATTCTCAAAATTTGATAGATTTATGGTCAATTGAGTGTCTCGATGAAATGAATCCAACGAGCCCAAAATTATTAATTCGGGCATCATTAAGACAACTAAATACTCATAAAATCTCATCTAATCAAAAAGATAATACTGAATTGTTTAATGGAATGGTTCAGAATCATGTAATATTTATGAAAGATGTCACTCACAAAATCTATAAATAGACATCAACTGTCTTTATGAAAAGGGGACTCAAACCCAGATGTGAATCTATTGGAGAAAGTTAAAAGAATTTAAGATCTACAAGATTCTTGAACTCTATCACCATTGAACCACTGTCGTGGCACCCAGAGTACCCTCATCAAGTCGTTGTCGTCACCTGACTGTCGTTACTTGGCCACCACTGTCTAGCAGCTGCTATGATCTCACTATCGGCTGACCACCGTTGCCTGGCCAGCAACATCATTTGATTGTTGTCGTCACCATACCACATTTGTCATGTTATTAATGCCACTGAATCACTATTGCTCAATTATCACCATCGTTATATTGGGAGCACAAGTGTCGACCTTCACCGTCATCACCTCCATACCATTAACGTTATATCACCACTATCATTATCGTCAAATCACAACCATCAAAACTTGTCGCTTTCCCAACATATTACACCACTCTCCAGCCGACAACCCCTAATATTATTTTCNTCATTAATGGTTTCTGATTGCGATTTATTAAAGCCTGTGTGAATGGCCAGATTGCTGAACACCAAGGGTTTTGTTTCCCTAATGTGTTTAGTTATAGTATAATTTGAATAATGTTAGAAACATCTGATTCTATTGAATTATATTGTCCATCTGGGACATTTCTCAAATTTGCATCATGTACTTATTTCGTGGCATGGGGGAAGTTTTATTGCATTTTTTGTTTTGTTATTTCGTTATTATTATTATTTTTGCCAAGAATCGACCCGAGGACTAATAATTTCAAAGATGTAAATAGATGGTCGGATTATAAAACTTGATCTAATGCTAATTACTATTAATAACAATTAAAAGTATAAATAACCTGAGGAGCCACCGATGATTTAAATTTTAATTCAACTCATTAAGAAAATAATTGTGACTTAAATTATATTTCTTTCACTTGATTCTTGGTTCTGTATTTCATCTTCATTTTTCTTTATACTCTCCATTATATTGAGATGAAGGATTATATTTTTAAAACATAATAAAATTATGAGCCTCATGTTTGACATCTTCTCCATCATATAGAAAAGATGCGAGAGCTTACTTGATTACATAAGATCAGGCTACAAGCTCTATCCCTTTCATATTTTGTGAATCTCCTCTTGTCATGTGGAGGAGAGGTTTTGGTTTTTCCACATCTCTTGACTCTCCTTATATTGAATTGAGGAGAAATTTCGTTTTGACTTATCCTCACATTGTATTGAGAAGAGTTTATATCTTGATACGTGCTAGAAAATTCGCGGCGGTAGAGTAATGAATTATCATCTTAGCATTGCACGAGAATTCAATACACAGATAAAAGAAGAAAAAGTAAGCAAAATGAGACACCTCGACTTTTTACGTGGAAAACCCTTGAAAGAGGGAGAAACCACAAGACCTAGCCCAGTTGAAATAATCCACTATGAATGATGAGTACACGTGTCTATTCCTCTCTTAAATTAGAGAAGATGAAATTACAAAGTTATATAACTATAATCTTACTGCATTTTTTTGTGACACGCACTATATCTATTGATTCTTTTCTCACTACACTGAGGAGAATTATTATTTTTTGGATATTTTTTCTCATCATATTGAGGAGAGTTGTCATTTTCGGATTCCCTTTATATTATATTTACGTGAGTCGATATTCCTTTTAATTTTCCATCACATTATATTGAGGAAAATTATCCTTGAATTTTCCCCTCCTTAGATTGAGAATAATTTAATTTTGGATCACCCCTCACATCATATTAAGAAGAGTTGTCATCACTTGATTTTTCTCAAATTATATTGGATAGAATGTTTAACTGTATCTTTCTTTACATTATGCTGAAGTGAATTTACATCTCTTGTTGGCCTCTTATAACATATTGAGGAAAATCATCACTTCTAGGTTTTTCCTACACTGTATTGAAGAAAATTATATTTTTTGGACTTCTCCTCATACTGTATTGAGAGTTTCTATTTCTCATTTATTTTTTTCTTCTTACTCTATATTGAAAAGAATTTTCTTTTGAGTCTCTCATCACATCATTTTAACGAAGATTATCATCTTTATGTTCTCCTCACATTATATCTAGAAGAATCATTATTTTAAATTTTCGCACAATGTATATTGAGTACGTTTCACATCTTTTGATTTTCTTCTTACTATGTTGAGGAGAATATTTATCTGAAATTCTCTTCACACTACATTAAGAAATGCTCACTTCTCTTTTTTTTTCCCTTTACATTATTGTGATAAGAATTGTCATATCTTTTTTTTTTGTTTTTTCATATTATATTTAAGAGACATTTTGGGCATCTTGATTATATATGATTAAGCTATAAGTCTCAATCATACATCAAATATTTCTTATCTTTAAGCCTTAAAGCCATAGATAGCTTTGTTAGCTTTAGCATGCATCATTATATGGGAGTGGGGTATAATTATACTTGTCAGCCGAACACAAGGCCCATACCTTTATTTGCTAGATCCCCTTGAATAAAATGACTCATAGATGCTTACAGCCTGATTAAGTAGACTTAAGGGCTTTCAAGTGAGGTGATTACGGATTAATTCCAATAGTTTTCACATTATTTATCTTTGATTTGTAATTTTGATCATTACAAAAAACTAGAGTACATGAAGCTAGGGCTTTTTAGCATTGTTCAAGTTGAATGATTTTCTTGAAGCAAAATGAAATTTGATAGTTCTAGTTTTTTGGACCTGATAAATTTTTGTTTAATTCTCTTTAATATTTCACACAGAAAGNGTTCAAGTTGAATGATTTTCTTGAAGCAAAATGAAATTTGATAGTTCTAGTTTTTTGGACCCGATAAATTTTTGTTTAATTCTCTTTAATATTTCACACAGAAAATAAATGAAATTTCCAATTTACTACAATGATTTCTATCAAGAAGTAGTCAAATGAACCCTGATGTTTGTTTTGGAACTCTTGGTGAATGGATGAACGTTAAAATAATCATAATAATAAAGAATGAAAGATCCTTGTATTATTAAAACAAAAAATTTCTGAACTTGAATTTTTTTTCTTTTCCTTCCTTTTCTGTCAACCTTTTTTGCTTTAGCAGAATGATGGAGGAATTTGAGGGTTGATTTTNGTTCAAGTTGAATGATTTTCTTGAAGCAAAATGAAATTTGATAGTTCTAGTTTTTTGGACCCGATAAATTTTGTTTAGTTCTCTTTAATATTTCACATAGAAAATAAATGAAATTTCCAATTTACTACAATGATTTCTATCAAGAAGTAGTCAAATGAACCCTGATGTTTGTTTTGGAACTCTTGGTGAATGGATGAACGTTAAAATAANATTTCCAATTTACTACAATGATTTCTATCAAGAAGTAGTCAAATGAACCCTGATGTTTGTTTTGGAACTCTTTGTGAATGGATGAACGTTAAAATAATCATAATAATAAAGAATGAATGATCCTTGTATTATTAAAACAAAAAATTTCTGAACTTGAATTTTTTTTTTCTTTTCCTNAATCATAATAATAAAGAATGAAAGATCCTTGTATTATTAAAACAAAAAATTTCTGAACTTGAATATTTTTTTCCTTTTCCTTCCTTTTCTGTCAACCTTTTTGCTTTAGCAGAATGATGGAGGAATTTGAGGGTTGATTTTTTTTATGTTTGGAGGATTGTTTTATTTGGTTTTAAGTTGATTTGAGACTGAAATTATATATATAGTATTATAGGTTGATTTTTTACTTTTACTTTATCTTATATGAATATTTCAACACTTTGCTCATGTCACATATATTCAATATTTCAGTAATGATTTGAGTTGAACAAGACTATAGAAATGAACCAAAGTTTGCTTGGTGATTTTGTTGAATTGTGTGATGAATGCTGAAGTATTAGAACAGTTCGCCTGATCTATTTCCAAATAGGGGGATTTTAACTTCAATCTTTGGGTGACTCTGTGCTCCTTCAACCTTCACANATATATATATATATATATATATATATATATATATATATATATATATATATATAGTATTTCAGGTTGATTTTTACTTTTACTTTATCTTATATGAATATTTCAACACTTTGCTCATGTCATATATATTCAATATTTCAGTAATGATTTGAGTTGATCAAGACTATATAAATGAACCAAAGTTTGCTTGGTGATTTTGTTGAATACTGTGATGAATGCTGAAGTATTAGAATAATTCGCCTGATCTATTTCCAAATAGGGGGATTTTAACTTCAATCTTTGGGTGACTCTGTGCTCCTTCAACCTTCACAATGTGGTGCTGTGGAGGGGCAGAAGAGGAGAGCTTTGGTCCACCAGCTAACCAGTATACAGCTCCGCCTAACCGCCCAACTCCTGGTAACTGACTCATGTTGTAATGCTGTAATTTTTTTTTTAAGTGATGTTTTTTTTTTTTGCGATATGAATCTTATCTTTGACTTATTTACAATTTTTTGGATACCTTTTTATTTTTTATTTCCTAACCTTGTTGTTTTTGAGGAAATTAGAGCAAGAATTTTTACAAGGTAATTGTGTTGTTAATCTTATGAATAAAATGCCGCAGCAAGCCAAATCTGTTGATTTTGTTGTCTTTTGGTGTGATGAATTTTAATAATTTTTTTAAACCTTTAAGGCGGTGTTTGGCTGCAACCTGAATTTATGTTAAATAAGATTTGCCAAATCTAGAAACTTCGATATTATGTCCGACTTAGAGGAGCTCACAAGCGACGAAGACGGAAGAAATTCTTAATTCCGCCTCATAATTGAATTTAGTAAATTTGGATTTACGTCGTAAAAGTGACAGAATGCAGGAAGAATAGACGGAACACGAAAATTTTTGATTTAATAGAGCGTTAGATTTAATTTTTATTTTTTATGTGCGGTTCGATTTATGGTAAATTCATGCTATATCCTATTTAAATTATGCTACAAAACACTACCTTTTTGTTTTTTGGAATGTTTTCAAGGTTCTGGATTTTGTGTCTGAAAAAAATTGGTGGGAGTATAAAATTCTTAGAAGACATGCATTGATTATTTGTGATGCTGTAACGGAGTTGCATGAGTTATAGATCTTGATGCAGCGCTCACCAGGAATAATGGAGAATAAAAATTCATAATATCAACTCAAAATAGTTGAAATAAGGCTTATGTAGTAATGATAATATTAGTTCAGCTAGTTTTAAGATATGTTATCAGTCTGATTGAAAAAAGGTCCTTGCTTTGTATTTTAGGCCACGATAGGGAACCAAGAGGCCCCAATAATCCCAGGAGGGGAGCTCCGCAAGAGGCCCTTCCTATTGATTTACCTGCAATATCTTTGGCAGAGCTGAAGAAATTAACCGGCGACTTTGGACAGAAAGCTCTTCTTGGTGAAGGTTCTTATGGAAAGGTCTTCTTGGCCACTTTAAGCGGAGAACGTGTTGCAATAAAGAAGTTAGATCCTAGCGCATCTCAAGAGAGCGATTCAGAATTTGCTTCTCAGGTGTGTTGTTTATCTTTCCGTGATGAACTGTAATAAGAGCAAGAAAAGAGACTCATAAGATGCTTTCCTGCCGTATTAATATGGTTTTGTAGCAGTTTTGTTTCTTTCAATTCTCGTGCTTTCTTTGTTTCAACTTATCGATCTGTTTCAACATATAATGTACCATTTAAGCCTGTGAAACTGTAAGAGGGCCCAATTTTAATGTTCTTCTGGTGGTAATTGATGCAGTTAGCAATGGTTTCAAGATTGAAGCATGAATACTTTGTCCAGTTGTTGGGATACTGTCTGGAGGCCAATAATCGAATACTTATCTATCAGTACGCAACAAAAGGATCCTTGCATGATGTATTACATGGTATACAATACCACCTTCTATTTTCTTCTAAGATACTTCGTATTATATAGTATGTCATAGTCAGTAATGGAATTAGAATTTGAGAAAGGGTGAAATGGCTTGAATTCAAATTTTCTGTCATAGTTGCAGGAGAATTTCATGGTAAAAGTTTCATATTATAAATGGCTACATAAGAATTGTCTTGAATTTTGAGGGAACTATGGCCACCATTGCCTATAATCTTATTTCTTCAAGTCAAACTTTATTTGTGCTTTCATTTTCAGGAAGGAAAGGGGTGCAAGATGCGGAACCTGGTCCTGTATTGAGCTGGACGCAACGAGTGAAAATTGCTTATGGTGCAGCTAGAGGTCTTGAATATCTCCATGAAAAAGTCCAGCCTTCTATAGTCCACCGGGACGTCAGGTCCAGTAACGTGCTTCTCTTTGATGGCTTTGAATCCAAATTGGCCGATTTCAGTTTAACGAACCAGTCTCCTGATTCTGCTGCTCGTTTGCATTCGACTCGTGTTCTTGGGACTTTTGGCTACCATGCTCCAGAGTAAGCTTGCTACAAGCTTTTCATTGCTCAGCATTATATGTTTCAGGGTGGCTGCAGCATTTTTTAATGGTGGTTGTAAAGTTGTGGTGAATGAATTTATTTTTTTTTAGGCTATGATATGAATTATAAATATTTACTTTTTTCCAAAAAGTCGGACAACTTTCTTACAACCACCAGATTTTACAGATCGGGTTGCAACTAACAGTTTTTTTATCATAAATATTTCTGGAAAACAACATGAAACCAGTTTCTCAATTAGAAATGTGGGGGCTGTCTGAAATATAAAGCAGACACAGAAGAGTGATGTGTATATTTTTCATCTTTAATCATCCTCTTTTGTTACAAAATTATACCTGATACTTATATGTTCTTTCACATATATCATACAGGTATGCAATGACAGGGCAGCTGACGCAGAAGAGTGATGTGTACAGTTTTGGTGTTGTCCTCTTAGAGCTTTTGACAGGAAGAAAACCAGTAGACCATACTATGCCAAAAGGACAGCAGAGTCTTGTAACCTGGGTAGGTTCTCTCATACTTTGGTGCTGCAATATTACTATAAGCTGATTCCCATTCCTCAACGCTGTAGGCGACTCCGCGGCTGAGTGAAGACAAAGTTAAACAGTGTGTAGATCTTAAGCTGAACAATGATTATCCACCAAAGGCTGTTGCCAAGGTATGCGCATTTGTTTTTTATACTAGTTATTCTTTTGTGGCCCTGAAGAAACTAAATCAAATTCAGGTTTTGGGTGTATATTTATGTATTGTGTATATATATATATGTTCATATCTACCTACGTATGTACCTATGTATGTAGTATATATGTATGTTGATATGTACATATATATGTACGTATGTATGTATGTGGATATGTTCATATAAATATGTATATAGATATGTACACACACACATATACATACATACATGCAAAAATGAGGAATATCAGTTGCTTTTATCTATGATAAGTACGAAAAAAAACAGTGATAGAAGAAGCTTTTGTACTGACATCTCTGACATATTTGTTGATCGTCCAGTTGGCAGCAGTTGCAGCGCTGTGCGTTCAATATGAAGCTGATTTCAGACCCAATATGACAATAGTTGTTAAAGCTCTTCAACCTCTTCTCAACACAAGAGGTGGTTTAGAAAGCAATGCTTGATCCCAAGGCCATTTTTTTTTAATTTCTATTAATTGTTTTGAATTGATCAGGATTGAATCCTCTTCCTGTTACTGATATCATTTCTTTGTTAAAACCCATTGTTTGCATTTTTTTGGTTAAATTATTGTATAATATAGAATTGATGAATTGTTAAGACCCAATATGTCATAAGTTTATTTTGTCATTTTTTTGTTTTTTGTTATTTTGTAGAGTATGCACAGGTGAGTATCTGCATTGTAATTTTTATTATTTAGTAATTTCAGTTATGTTTGTTAAATTAAGCATCACATTTCAAATATGGTGTTACATTATATGCTAAAAGCAAGTTTAGTATGCTGTTTTAAAACTAGACTGCATTCCATGTTGTTGTGCCCTGGAAAGATAATGGATGTTTCCAATCTTAGAAGCTAAATCTTGGGTTGAAACTAAGGTTAAGGATCATGGTCGCCGTCTATCATAGTTAAGTTTAAAGGTGGTTGACTCTACTTAGGGGTGTAAACGAGTTGAACCAAGCTCAAGTCATGCCTAACTCGGGCTCTGCTTTTGGTACTAATAGGAGGCTTTTGGTACTAACTGTAATACACGGTTGGGTAGGTTTTATAGAGGGGTGGGTCCCACTTGCCATGTGGCATGTGCCCGATGGGCCCCGATCTTAAATTTTGCGCCTGGTGTCCTGATAGAATAATTTTTCCTACTTAAACCCCTGTTTTCACCCATATAATCATATAATTTCAGTGGGTTGTTGACACATACATACTTGACATTTTATTAGTATTTGTTAGGGGGAGAATGACTTCCAATGTTGATATTTGTTGTGTGATGAGAAAATTGGCAAGACGTGAGTTTATTTGGTTTAGTGCTATATTAAATGAACAAAAAATTGTTTGTTTAGAAATACGAGCTAGCAGTCTTTGTCCAAAGGTTAAATTTAATAGGTTGAAAACGAAATTATCCATTGATGCATTTAGTTTTTTAACTCGATTTTCAACTTGTTGTTTAAGGCTTTGTTTAGTTTTAAGTAGGGTTGTTAACAAGATGATTTTGAGCCGAGCTAGGGCCAGCTTGAAATCAGCTCAGATGGAGATAGTTTGGATCAAAATTGGCTCATGGTTCCTTATGTTTGATTTCATGTCAGCTCAACTCGAAATTAAATCAAGCTCGATTCGACTTGAAATGGAAATGAGCTCGGTCAAATTTGAGTTGTTTGGATTCGTCCTAGCTCGAAATTGGTTTGATCTGGCTTGAAATTGAAACAAGATGACTTAACTTGAGCTATTTGGATATGCTTCTTCTCGAAATTGGCTTGTAACACATTATATATGATTTCATTTAGCATTAAATATAATCTATATATATATATAAAATAAATTAAGCCCCCTTGTATATGACTCAAAAGTAGCTTGAAAAAAAATTTGATCCAATGTTTTGGCTCATAGCTCGGCTCCCTTATTTCAATCAGACTCGAACTGAGCTAAATTTTGAATCAATTTTCAAGTGATGAACCCATCGAGCAAAATTCACGCCTCTAATTTTAAGGATTTAAGATCATACATTCATACTCTTAGGGTTTTACGTATTCAATTTTGGCAAGCTATGTTCACCTAACATTACGTAAATTGCATATTTAATGGTACTTCAGTTGTATGTGCTTTAGTTGGAAGTGGAATGTAGAATTATTTCTGTTAACTGAATTGCATTTTAAATGTCACGAGAGAAAGCACCCTAATTTCCAAGTGGATGTTTATGTCTATGTTAAGCATTCATGAATAATAATAAAGTGATAAGTGAGGAAAATTTTATTTCATTTTATTTGAACTACATGTCTTTTTAGTCATTTATTATACGCGTACATAGCACACAATTATCATGTATTTACATATCTAACAACTAAACATTCATATTTACATGCATAGCGTTCAAATCTCTAACATCACATCAAAAATATCACGATCGCAGGGCTTAATGACACCACGGTGTTACAAATATAAATATCAAATTTTAGGTGTAAGATATAAATTATCATAATAAAACGCCTTATCCACAACTTTCTAATATATTTCATTACAAACCACCCATACAATTCGTATGCATTTATATATTAATTCAAGTCATTAATATATGCAAAAAAAAAAAAATGATGGATGGAAAATATAGTCATGAGATAAATAATATAAAATCACTTGTTATTAAACATAAAAAACATTTTTTAAGCATTTTTAGTAATCTAATGATTGAACATGTGAGCTAATGCCTGAGCTGGCTTGACCTTCCCCCAATCACGGTTTACTTATTCACATTAAAATAATAATAAAATATGTACATTGTATCATAAAACTAATTATGAATCATAATTTGTTGTTTGTAAAAAAATGACTTATTTTAAGATAGGGACATATAAAATTAAGTGATTATTTGTATATTAAATTCATACTAAAAGAAATTTTAAAAATTAATCATGATTAAGTTCTGATTTAGCATCCGATTGATGTTTTGAGCTGCATTGTTGAATTATAATCAGTTGTGAAGTTTATGGCATAACCCTACCCACATAATGTTCTTTTTTTAAGATAAAAGTATGATAAATTTTAAAAATATGTTGAATGAGGGAATTTAATAACAATTCCATAATAAAATAAAATAAATAAATAAAAAGATGAGCTAGACTGCAATATTTTTACCCCGGATATATTTAATATAAAATATGTATTGATACGACATCAACAAATTCTCATCATCTCACATCAACATATATTACCATTCCTTCTATAAAAGTATACAATAACTTTATAAATTTCTTATAAAGTTGAAAGGTCTCATGATGAAAAAAATATTACATGCAAATAAATCTTCACATATGGATGAGTATATTCAAAGTGTAATCAAAATGTACTCGGAATACACTTCTGTTTGGTGCAGCTTGTGCGTTTCAAAATAAACAGTTTATCCTAAAATGCAGCCCGATGGTCGACCCGCGGCCTGCGTTTAGTGTAAAAAACCAAAATGCGGCAGACAGTTTTATCAAAAACGCGCAAACCAAACAGTTAGACGGTGTTTTCAAAAATGCTATCGCACTTATAAGCTACCCCAAACAGGCCCTTAATGTACTTCAATCCGCACGTATGGATTACACATAATATTCTCACACGTGAGACCTATAAACAAATCGCTTATAGAATTGACATCATATTTCTCGTAAAATTAAAAGAAAAATGATCGTACAGTTAATTACAAATATAATATGATCATTCAAAAAATGTGCCCCTTAAAAACACATTTTATTAAATTCTGCTAAGATTATTTTCACGTAACTATCATGAAAAAGAAGGGATAAAACGATATATGTTTTTGTGTGCATAATAATGAATAAAATTTGGTGCATTTACATACATACCAACCAATTCTTCTGTTTTTACAAATCTAACACCTATACTTTTACAATTAAACCATCAAATCTATCTTATCACATAAAAAATACATATAAGAATTGTATGGAATGCATGAAAATACCCCTATTTTTTATGAAAAGTCTATTTCAAAAGAAACACAATCATATGTGATAATACAATAAGATTGTCCTCAAATTGTACTGTAATGTCATCATGCTACAATGTGCTTGTTTGTTGAAATGTACAAGCATGAAAGCCAGATGGGAGAATACAAAGGAGTAAAATGAAAGTATAATTACCTTAATCCTTACAAAGGGGTAAAATGAAAATATATTTACCTTAATCCTTACAAAAATTTCAGGTAATAAGACCAATCATGCAAATTGAGTTCAGTAAACATCTGTTCTTACAGATTCACCCATTTTATCATTCTACTGTGTCAATCTAAGAAATGTTAGGTTCCAATATCTTAATTAAATAACGCAAACATAAATCTCATCAAAATCTCATTTACAACTCTGCCAATTAAAGCAGTAATGTGAGGTTTTAAAAAAATGCATTTTATCAGTAGTTTCAGAAACAATGCTGAATTAATTTCTTATTTCCAACATAAAGAGTACATAATTAATGGTAAAATATAATGCACCGTTAGCCTGGTTGAGATTTTAAACCAGCGACTGCACACAACTATTCCTTTGATGTTATAACTAGTAAGCCCAACGCACCAATCAGCAAGTACTGCGAATGAAGAAAGGATCAATATAAAATATAGGAGCAAGAGATTTTTTATAAAGTTTAATAATTAGTGGATGAAATATAATTTAGTATATAAGACTTGTTTGGTATTCTTCTATTTTTTTAAGGGTAATTTGTTATTTCCCATGAGGTATATTTCTATAAATAGTGTCCAAAATTTTGTCCGGATGATAGAATAAAGCAAGGCATTCATTCATACACGTTGGATGTTGATTCATTCATTTTCCTTCCTAGGGTTTGTTTTTGTCTTCTCCCCTTCTCCCCTTCTCCCCTTCTATCCTTCCTTCTATGGTATACATTCTTATAATCTTCGCAATCTTCTTCTCTTTATCTCCCTATTTCTCTTCATCAAATTCTTCCATTCTCAATAATCAAAATATCAAAAATCCGCCACAATATCTACATCCGCTTCCCCACTAATGTCAACGTGCCAAGTTGCTTTTTAACAGTCAAGCTACAAAACGGTAAGCTGTATATAACTTTATACTTTCATTAACTTTCAGACCGCCGTCACAGTTCTGTTTGGGGAATTGATTTCTTATTATGTTTTAAAAACTTTTGTGGCGAGAAGCTATTTTTGCAATCAAATCGGTTTGAGTGTGATGGTTATAAAAAATAGTTGCTTAATGTTTTGGAAAAAATAAATATGTATAATTCCTAACACATATTTTAGAAGACACTCAAGTAAGTTTCTCAACAAACCATACCTTAATAATTGGCTTTTCAGTCAAGGTGATGGTAACCCAACCAACATATGGTAAAAACCTATCATAATAACTCAACTCAGGTTAAATTAAGACTGCAATATGCAAAGTTAGTTTCAACCAATTGGCTCTTACCCTACTGCCCGCCCCATTATATGATGCTGCTGAAGCCAGAGCTGCCCGTGAGCATATAGAGCTCTGTCATCCCCAGAATTGTTATCACCTGCAAAGTTGTTTAAATTTTTATGGCAAAAGCAAAGGCATGGTGCAAGTTGTTTCTATATAGCATGTTTAGATTTGGATGAGCATTTAATTTTAATGGCTTCACAAACGTTTGTAGCAGAGATCCGATGTCAATAAAAAGTACATGCACATTCATGCTTAGAGTAAAAGNATATATATATATATATATATAGTATTACAGGTTGATTTTTACTTCTACTTTATCTTATATGAATATTTCAACACTTTGCTCTTGTCATATATATTCAATATTTCAGTAATGATTTGAGTTGATCAAGACTATAGAAATGAACCAAAGTTTGCTTGGTGATTTTGTTGAATAGTGTGATGAATGCTGAAGTATTAGAACAGTTCGCCTGATCTATTTCCAAAAAGGGGGATTTTAACTTCAATCTTTGGGTGACTCTGCTCCTTAAACCTTCACAATGTGGTGCTGTGGAGGGGCAGAAGAGGAGAGCTTTGGTCCACCAGCTAACCAGTATACAGCTCCTCCTAACCGTCCAACTCCTGGTAACTGACTCATGTTGTAATGCTGTAATTTTTTTTTTTTAGTGATGNACCAGCTAACCAGTATACAGCTCCGCCTAACCGCCCAACTCCTGGTAACTGACTCATGTTGTAATGCTGTAAATTTTTTTTTTTAGTGATGTTTATTTTTTTTTTTTGCGATATGAATCTTATCTTTGACTTATTTAAAATTTTTTGGATACCTTTTTATTTTTTATTTCCTAACCTTGTTGTTTTTGAGGAAGTTAGAGCAAGAATTTTTACAAGGTAATTGTGTTGTTAATCTTATGAATAAAATGCCACAACAAGCCAAATCTGTTGATTTTGTTGACTTTTGGTGTGATGAATTTTGATAATTTTTTTAAGCTTTAAGGTGGTGTTTGACTGCAACCTAAATTTATGTTAAATAAGATTTATCAAATCTAGNGTTGTTTTTGAGGAAGTTAGAGCAAGAATTTTTACAAGGTAATTGTGTTGTTAATCTTATGAATAAAATGCCGCAACAAGCCAAATCTGTTGATTTTGTTGTCTTTTGGTGTGATGAATTTTAATAATTTTTTTAACCTTTAAGGCGGTGTTTGTCTGCAACCTGAATTTATGTTAAGTAAGATTTACCAAATCCAAAAACTGCGATATTATGTGCGACTTAGAGGAGCTCACAAGCGAAGAAGACGGAAGAAATTCTTAATTCCGCCTCATAATTGAATTTAGTAAATTTGGATTGACGTCGTAAAAGTGAAAAAATGCAGGAAGAATAGACGGAACACGAAAAAATTTGATTTAATAGAGCGTTAGATTTAAATTTTTATTTTTTTATGTGCAGTTGGATTTATGGTAAATTCATGCTATATCCTATTTAAATTATGCTACAAAACACCACCTTTTTGTTTTTTGGAATGTTTTCAAGGTGAATGGTTGTGGATTTTGTGTCTGAAAAAATTTGGTGGGAGTATAAAATTCTGAGAAGNTAGAGGAGCTCACAAGCGAAGAAGACGGAAGAAATTCTTAATTCCGCCTCATAATTGAATTTAGTAAATTTGAATTTACGTCGTAAAAGTGAAAAAAATGCAGGACAAATAAACAGAACACGAAAAAATTTGATTTAATAGAGCGTTAGATTTAAATTTTTATTTTTTTATGTGCAGTTGGATTTATGGTAAATTCATGTCATATCCTATTTAAATTTTGCTACAAAACACCACCTTTTTGTTTTTTGGAACGTTTTCAAGGTGAATGGTTGTGGATTTTGTGTTGAAAAAATTTGGTGGGAGTATAAAATTTTTAGAAAACATGCATTGATTATTTGTGATGCTGTAACGGAGTTGCATAAGTTATAGATCTTGATGCAGCACTCACCAGGAATAATGGAGAATAAAAATTCATAATATCAACTCAAAATAGTTGAAATAAGGCTTATGTAGTAATGATAATATTAGTTCAGCTAGTTTTAAGATATGTTATCAGTCTGATTGAAAAAAGGTCCTTGCTTTACGTTTTGCATTTTAGGCCACGATAGGGAACCAAGAGGCCCCAATAATCCCAGGAGGGGAGCTCCGCAAGAGGCCCTTCCTATTGATTTACCTGCAATATCTTTGGCAGAGCTGAAGAAATTAACCGGCGACTTTGGACAGAAAGCTCTTCTTGGTGAAGGTTCTTATGGAAAGGTCTTCTTGGCCACTTTAAGCGGAGAACGTGTTGCAATAAAGAAGTTAGATCCTAGCGCATCTCAAGAGAGCGATTCAGAATTTGCTTCTCAGGTGTGTTGTTTATCTTTCCGTCATGAACTGTAATAAGAGCAAGAAAAGAGACTCATAAAATGCTTTCCTGCCGTATTAATATGGTTTTGTAGCAGTTCTGTTTCTTTCAATTCTCGCGCTTTCTTTGTTTCAACTTATCGATCTGTTTCAACATATAATGTACCATTTAAGCTNTTTATCTTTCCGTCATGAACTGTAATAAGAGCAAGAAAAGAGACTCATAAAATGCTTTCCTGCCGTATTAATGTGGTTTTGTAGCAGTTTTGTTTCTTTCAATTCTCGTGCTTTCTTTGCTTCAACTTATCGCTCTGTTTCAACATATAATGTACCATTTAAGCCTGTGAAACTGTAAGAGGGCCCAATTTTAATGTTCTTCTGGTGGTAATTGATGCAGTTAGCAATGGTTTCAAGATTGAAGCATGAATACTTTGTCCAGTTGTTGGGATACTGTCTGGAGGCCAATAATCGAATACTTATCTATCAGTACGCAACAAAAGGATCCTTGCATGATGTATTACATGGTATACAATACCACTTTCTATTTTCTTCTAAGATACTTCGTATTATATAGTATGTCATAGTCAATAATGGAATTAGAATTTGAGGGAGGGTGAAATGACTTGAATTCAAATTTTCTGTCATAGTTGCAGGAGAATTTAATGGTAAAAGTTTCATATTATAAATGGCTACATAAGAATTGTCTCGAATTTTGAGGGAACTATGGCCACCATTGCCTATAATCTTATTTCTTTAAGTCAAACTTTATTTGTGCTTTCATTTTCAGGAAGGAAAGGAGTGCAAGATGCGGAACCTGGTCCTGTATTGAGCTGGACGCAGCGAGTAAAAATTGCTTATGGTGCAGCTAGAGGTCTTGAATATCTCCATGAAAAAGTCCAGCCTTCTATAGTCCACCGGGATGTCAGGTCCAGTAACGTGCTTCTCTTTGATGGCTTTGAATCGAAATTGGCCGATTTCAGTTTAACGAACCAGTCTCCTGATTCTGCTGCTCGTTTGCATTCGACTCGTGTTCTTGGGACTTTTGGCTACCATGCTCCAGAGTAAGCTTGCTACAAGCTTTTCATTGCTCAGCATTATATGTTTCAGGGTGGCTGCAGCATTTTTTAATGGTGGTTGTAAAGTTGTGGTGAATAAATTTATTTTTTTAAAGGCTGTGATGTGAATTATAAATATTTACTTTTTTTCCAANTAAGCTTGCTACAAGCTTTTCATTGCTCAGCATTATATGTTTCAGGGTGGCTGCAGCATTTTTTAATGGTGGCTGTCAAGTTGTGGTGAATAAATTTATTTTTTTAAAGGAGACGATATGAATTATAAATATTTACTTTTGTCCAAAAAGTCGGACAACTTTCTTACAACCACCAGATTTTACAGACCGGGTTGCAACTAACAGTTTTTTTATCATAAATATTTCTGGAAAACACCATGAAACCAGTTTCTCAATTAGAAATGTGGTGGTTGTCTGAAATATAAAGCAGACACAGAAGAGTGATGTGTATATTTTTCATCTTTAATCATTCTCTTTTGTTACAAAATTATACTNCTAACAGTTTTTTTATCATAAATATTTCTGGAAAACACCATGAAACCAGTTTCTCAATTAGAAATGTGGTGGCTGTCTGAAATATAAAGCAAACACAGAAAGTGATGTGTATATTTTTCATCTTTAATCATCCTCTTTTGTTACAAAATTATACCTGATACTTATATGTTCTTTTACATATATCATACAGGTATGCAATGACAGGGCAGCTGACGCAGAAAAGTGATGTGTATAGTTTTGGTGTTGTCCTCTTAGAGCTTTTGACAGGAAGAAAGCCAGTAGACCATACTATGCCAAAAGGGCAGCAGAGTCTTGTGACCTGGGTAGGTTCTCTCATACTTTGGTGCTGCCATATTAANTGTCCTCTTAGAGCTTTTGACAGGAAGAAAGCCAGTAGACCATACTATGCCAAAAGGGCAGCAGAGTCTTGTAACCTGGGTAGGTTCTCTCATACTTTGGTGCTGCAATATTACCATAAGCTGATTCCCATTCCTCAACGCTGTAGGCGACTCCACGGCTAAGTGAAGACAAAGTTAAACAGTGTGTAGATCTTAAGCTGAACAATGATTATCCACCTAAGGCTGTTGCCAAGGTATGCGCATTTGTTTTTTATACTAGTTATTATTTTGTGGCCCTGAAGAAACTAAATCAAATTCAGGTTTTGGGTGTATATTTATGTATATTTATGTATATGTATATATATATATATATATATATATATATATGTTCATATCTACCTACGTATGTACCTATGTATGCAGTATATATGTATGTTGATATGTACATATATGTACGTATGTATGTATGTGGATATGTTCATATAAATATGTATATAGGTATGTACACACACACATATACATACATACATACAAAAATGAGGAATATCAGTTGCTTTCACTATGATAAGTAGGAAAAAAAACAGTGATAGAAGAAGCTTTTGTACTGACTTCCCTGAAATATTTGTTGATCGTCCAGTTGGCAGCAGTTGCAGCGCTGTGCGTTCAATATGAAGCTGATTTCAGACCCAATATGACAATAGTTGTCAAAGCTCTTCAACCTCTTCTCAACACAAGAGCTGGTCTAGAAAGCAATACTTAATCCCAAGGCCTTTTTTTTTTAATTTCTATTAATTGTTTTGAATTGATCAGGATTGAATCCTCTTCCTGTTACTGATATCATTTCTTTGTTAAAACCCATTGTTTGCATTTTTTTGGTTAAATTGTTGTATAATATAGATTTGATGAATTGTTAAGACCCAATATGTCATAAGTTTATTTTGTCATTATTTTGTTTTTTGTTATTTTGTAGAGTATGCACAGGTGAGTATCTGTATTGTAATTTTTATTATTTAGTAATTTCAGTTATGTTTGTTAAATTAAGCATCACATTTCAAATATGGTGTTACATTATATGCTAAAAGCAAGTTTAGTATGCTGTTTTAAAACTAGACTGCATTCCATGTTGTTGTGCCCTGGAAAGATAATGGATGTTTCCAATCTTAGAAGATAAATCTTGGGTTGAAACTAAGGTTAAGGATCATGGTCGCCGTCTATCATAGTTAATTTTAAAGGTGGTTGGCTCCACTTAGGGGTGTAAACGAGTTGAACCAAGCTCAAGTCACGCCTAACTCGGGCTTGGCTTTTGGTACTAACAGGAGGCTTTTGGTACTAACTGTAATACACTGGTTGGGTAGGTTTTATAGAGGGGTGGGTCCCAATTGCCATGTGGTATGTGCCCGATGGGCATCAGTCTTAAATTTTGGGTCTGATGTCTTGATAGAATAAATTTTCCTACTTAAACCCCTGTTTTCACCCATATAATCATATAGTTTGAGTGGGTTGTTGACACATACATACTTGACATTTTAAAAGTGTTTCCTAGGGGGAGAATGACTTCCAACGCTGATATTTGTTGTGTGATGAGAAAATTGGCAAGACATGAGTTTATTTGGTTTAGTGCTATATTAAATGAACAAAAAATTGTTTGTTTAGAAATACAAGCAAGTAGTCTTTGTCCAATGGTTTAACTTAATAGGTTGAAAACGAAATTATCCATTGATACATTTAGTTTTTTAACTCGATTTTCAACTTGTTGTTTAAGGCTTTGTTTAGTTTTAAGTAGGGTTGTTAACGAGATGATTTTGAGCTGAGCTAGGGCCAGCTTAAAATCAGCTCAGATGGAGATAGTTTGGATCAAAATTGGCTCATGGTTCCTTATGCTCGATTTCAAGTCAGCTCAGCTCGAAATTAAATCAAGCTCAATTCGGCTTGAAATGGAAATGAGCTGGCNATATATATATATATATATATATATATATATATATATAAAATAAATTAAGCCCCCCTTGATGTATTTCAAGCAGATCGGTATGTGACTCAAAAGTAGCTTGAAAAAAATTTGATCCAATGTCTTGGCTCATAGATCGGCTCGCTTATTTCAATTAGAACTCCAACTAAGCTAAATTTTGAATCAATTTTCAAGCGATTAACCCATCGAGCAAAATTCACACCTCTAATTTTAAGGATTTAAGATCATACATTCATACTCATAGGGTTTCACGTATTTAATTTTGGCAAGCTATGTTCACCTAACATTACGTAAATTGCATATTTAATGGTACTTCAGTTGTATGTGCTTTAGTTGGAAGTGGAATGTAGAATTATTTCTGTTAACTGAATTGCATTTTAAATGTCACGAGAGAAAGCACCCTAATTTCCAAGTGGATGTTTATGTCTATGTTAAGCATTCATGAATAATAATAAAATGATAAGTGATGAAAATTTTATTTCATTTTATTTGAAGTACATGTGTTTTTTGTCATTTATTATACACGTACATAGCACAAAATTATCATGTATTTACATATCTAAAAGCTAAACATTCATATTTACATGCATAGCGTTCAAATCTCTAACATCACATAAAAAATATCATGATCACGAAAAATTATTCCATACGGATCGGGCACCGCACGCAGCTTACGTGCGGTGTCCGATCCGGACCGTAAATCATCTGATTGACGGTCCTGATGTATTTCGGTGGGCCCCCCTAAATTTTTTTATTTTTATTTTTTTAAAGACGAAAATAATTCTGACCGTAGATCACCGTGATCTACGGCCAAGATCGAACACCGCATGCAGAGATGCATGCGGTGTCCGTATGCAATAATCCCTCCACGATCACAGGGCTTAATGACACCACGGTGCCACAAATGTAAATATTAAATTTTGGGTGTAAGATATAAATTATCATAATAAACGTCTTATCCACAACTTTCTAATATATTTCATTACAAACCAACCATACAATTCGCTTGCATTTATATATTAATTCAAGTCATTAATAGATGAAAAAAAAAATGATGGATGGAAAATATAATCATGAGATAAATAATATAAAATCACTAGTTATTAAACATAAAAAACATTTTTTAAGCATTTTTAGTAATCTAATGATTGAACATATGAATGCCTGAGCTGGCTTGACCTTCCCCCAATCAGGGTTTACTTATATTAAAATAATAATAAAATATGTACATTTTATCATAAAACTAATTATGAATCCTAATTTGTTGTTTGTAAAAAAATGACTTATTTTAAGATAGGGGCATATAAAATTAAATGATTATTTGTATATTAAATTCATACTAAAAGAAATTTAAAATTTTTTAAAATTAATCATGATTAAGTTCTGATTTAGCATCCGATTATAATCAGTTGTGAAGTTTATGGCATAACCCTACCCTCATAATGTTCTCTTGTTAAGATAAAAGTATGATGAATTGTAAAAATATGTTGAATGAGGGAATTTAATACCATAATAAAATAAAATAAATAAATAAAAAGATGAGCTAGATTGCAATATTTTTACCCCGGATATATTTAATATAAAATATGTATTGATACGGCATCAACAAATTTTCATCATTTGATATCAACATATATTACCGTTCCTTCTATAAAAGTATACAATAACTTTATAAATTTCTTATAAAGTTGAAAGGTCACATGATGAAAAAATATTACATGCAAATAAATCTTCACATATGGATGAGTATATTCAAAGTGTAATCAAAATGTACTCGGAATACACTTCTGTTTAGTGCAGCTTGTGCGTTTCAAAATAAACAGTTTATCCTAAAATGCGGCCCCAGGGTCGACCCACGGCCTGCGTTTAGTGTAAAAAACCAAAATGCGGCAGACAGTTTTATCAAAAACGCGCAAACCAAACAGTTAGACGGTGTTTTCAAAAATATTATCGCACTTATAAGCTACCCCAAACAGACCCTTAATGTACTTCAATCCGCACGTACGGATTACACATAATATTCTCACACGTGAGACCTATAAACAAATCGCTTATAGAATTGACATCATATTTCTTGTAAAATTAAAAGAAAAATGATCGTACAGTTAATTACAAATATAATATGATCATTAAAAAATGTGCCCCTTAAAAACACATTTTATTAAATTCTGATAAGATTATTTTCACGTAACTATCATGAAAAAGAAGGGATAAAACGATATATGTTTTTGTGTGCATAATAATGAATAAAATTAGGTGCATTTACATACATACCAACCAATTCTTCTGTTTTTACATATCTAACACCTATACTTTTACAATTAAACCATCAAATCTATCCTATCACATAAAAAATATATATAAGAATTGCATGGTATACATGAAAATACCCCTATTTTTTATGAAAAGTTTATTTCAAAAGAAACACAATCATATGTGATAATACAATAAGATTGTCCTCAAATTGTACTGTAATGTCATCATGCTACAATGTGTTTGTTTGTTGAAATTTACAAGCATGAAAGCCAGATGGGAGAATAGAAAGGAGTAAAATGAAAGTATAATTACCTTAATCCTTACAAAGGGGTAAAATGGAAAATATATTTACCTTAATCCTTACAAAAATTTCAGGTAATAAGACCAATCATGCAAATTGACTTCAGTAAACATCTGTTCTTACAGATTCACCCTTTTTATCATTCTACTANGCGAACAAAGACACCTGAGGGACACTTGAATTTTATTTTATTCTAGCTAGACATTTTATATTTGCTTTTCGATGGCTCGTTGTCCATGCTACTTTGGATTTTTATTTTGTCGTTGAAAAGCAATGAATGCTTATTTGTATTTTTATTTTCCATCATTATGTTTTGTATTTGCTTCTCTAATTTTATTTGCATGTGATGTTTGGTAGCTAAATTGGTGATACTTATGTGTTAGCTACATGAATGCAAATAAAGAAAACCACAAAAAGAGAATTGTAGTTACAGTGTGTTTGATGTATGAGTATTATAACTCATACATAGTGCGCTCTCCTTGCATGACAAGCTCATACATTTGTGATAAGTGGGTTGGGGAGTTGCTTGCAGACCACCCAACAAGATTCAACATTATGTTTTGTATGACACAGCCTGTATTCATCGATCTCTTGGATGAACAACATAAGAATCATGGACTTCATGGCTCCTTCAAAATGACTTCACGAAAGAAGTTAGCAATAACCCTTTACATATTATCACAGAATGAATTTATGAGAAGAGTCATGGAGCGATTCCAACACTCATCTATAACAATCTGTAGGTATCTTTTAAGTTGGGTTGAATGCATTAGTAAGTTTTTATCACAAGTTATCAAGCCAACTAACTCAACATTCAAAAGGACTCNTTCCATGTTGTTGTGCCCTGGAAAGATAATGGATGTTTCCAATCTTAGAAGCTAAATCTTGGGTTGAAACTATGGTTAAGGATCATGGTCGCCGTCTATCATAGTTAAGTTTAAAGGTTGTTGACTCTACTTAAGGGTGTATACGAGTTGAACCAAGCTCAAGTCATGCCTAACTCGGGCTCGGCTTTTGGTACTAACATGAGGCTTTTGGTAGTAACTGTAATACACCGGTTGGGTATGTTTTATAGAGGGGTGTGTCCCACTTGCCATGTGCCATGTGCTCGATGGGCCCCGGTCTTAAACTTTGCGTCTGGTGTCCTGATAGAATAATTTTTCCTACTTAGACCCCTGTTTTCACCCATATAATCATATAGTTTAAGTGGGTTGTTGACACATACATAGTGACATTTTAAAAGTGTTTGTTAGGGGGAGAATGACTTCCAATGCCGATATTTGTTGTGTGATGAGAAAATTGGCAAGACGTGAGTTTATTTGGTTTAGTGTTATATTAAATGAACAAAAAATTGTTTGTTTAGAAATACAAGATAATAGTCTTTGTCCAATGGTTTAACTTAATAGGTTGAAAACGAAAATTATCCATTGATGCATTTAGTTTTTTAACTCGATTTTCAACTTGTTGTTTAAGTCTTTGTTTAGTTTTAAGTAGGGTTGTTAACGAGATGATTTTGAGCCGAGCTAGGGCCAGCTTGAAATAAGCTCAGATGGAGATAGTTTGGATCAAAATTGGCTCATGGTTCTTTTTGTTCGATTTCAAGTCAGCTCAACTCGAAATTAAATCAAGCTCGATTCGGCTTGAAATGGAAATGAGCTGGCTCAAATTTGAGTTGTTCGGATTTGTCCTAGCTCGAAATTGGTTTGATCTGGCTTGAAATTGAAACAAGATGACTTAGCTTGAGCTATTTGGATATGCTTCTTCTGGAAATTGGCTTGTAAC